>CM070737.1:1075000-1400370 GCA_036346245.1 Bonia amplexicaulis | reverse complement strand
TAATACATAACTTAACAGAGAGAAGGAGACAGTCAATGACTAACCTACTGGAATTTCCGCTGTCTTGATGATAATTACTAGGTGAAGCTGATTGTGTTTGGTGGTCACCTGTTGCCTCTTCATTTAGTTTCTACAGGTGTAGGTTTGTGTAAGGGAACACACACGTACACAGACATAATTGCCAGAATGACATGTAACAGAGCAACGTTCAAAACTCACATCGATAGACGGATTAAAATTTTGGAATGACATTCGACCCTTTACAGCTCCTGGATGTGGATTGCCCTCCATGATAACTATGCTGAAGAAAGAAATTAGTACTGGTTCAGTCCGCACTGAAAGATCAAAGCTAGTAATTCTCCATCAAGGTTTTGTTGCATAAGCTAAGCAGCTAGTAATGAAACGTTAAATCTCATGAGGAAAGCGGTGAATGAATTGCAATGACAACATAATTGATGAAAAATGTGTGCTAGCTTTGTAATGTATGATCAGGCTGGTAACCCACACGATGAACTTCAGAAGATAGACACACGAGCATGCAACACTTTGCCAACACACTATATGCATACACAGGTTTTTTGGTGGGTTTTCCAGTGTGACAAAACATTCCAAAAAAGGGCGGCTATCTTCACCCAATTTCCCCTGTGCAGTTCAATTTGATTGGACCAAAACTATGCTTGAAAACTCGGATATAGGGCATGTTCTTTTTGGCTGCGGCTTATGGTTTTTGGCTGAAAATTTTGAATTTTGGCTGTTTACGATACAGATTACGGAGAGACCGATACTCACTTACGATTTTGGCTGGTACAGATGTTGGGCTTTTAACATGTACTACATTTAACTTGTAGACTCCGTCTTGAGAAAATACTCTGTTTGAAAGTTAGGTACTGTAGCAAAAGCCAAAAGCCGACCGGCTTGTGACTTGCCAAACATGCCCATAAGCTCACCGTAACTTACTATACTACACAAACTTGTCATGCTAACCTGAAATCTAAATCTCGATACTACTTCTGTAAATCCCAAATCTCTCTCTAGCACTGTATGAAAACACAATGACAGCAGGAGCTAAAAAAACCGAATTTTTTAATCACCGTACCACTTCCTGGCGACTTGAACCGACGAGCCAACGCCTGCAGTCGCCGCCATCTCCACCTCCGCCGCCGCCTCCACCCCGGGACTCTCCTCAGCCACCTTCTGCACGACCGCCGCGCGCTGCATAAACTGTACCACCACACACACACAAACAACAACCCCCCCATGAGATGCCAAGCCACGGCGAGGGAAGAACCGGGGACAAAAGGGCTCCTCACCTTGAGATTCCTGAGGGTGCTCGAGAGCTCCCGCTTCGCTGCCATCGTCGTGTATGGCGCCGACGCCGCTCTTCGCTGCTTCTATGCCTCTCCCTCTCTGTCCCCCCAATCTAAGGTTAGGGTTTGGGGGGATCGCGTAGCGGAAGCCGCTGGGGAGGAGGAGCACGAGGGGAAGAGGGGCATGAAGTCGGATTGGGCCGCACAAGGGCACGTCCGAACCCGTTACCAGCACGGTGAGGGCATGACGAGTCGGGGCCCACATGTCACACGGAGAGGCCGCGTGCCTCAACTCCGTGGTTTCACCGACATGCGGGCCAAGTTCTTTCCTGCTATGCGCCGTGCACAAGTCGGCGACGCGGCAGAATCTCTCGCCGCTACTGGTCTAACCTGCAGAATTTTTGGCACATATAATACTATTTGACATATGGCGCCTAGAGCCTGCTACCGTGCGGCAGCCAGGCGACCGCGTGCCTACCGCACGACCACCATGGGCATCCCAGCATGCCACCTGGCCACCATGCGATAGGTAATTAAGCTGATTAATTAGGCAGCTTAATCGCATACCTTAATTATTATTTTATATTACTATTTCTTTGATTTTTTAAATATAACAAATGAGCAAAAAAAATTATGAAAGTTTATGTACAATCTTCTAACACAACGTTCTTCATTGTGTAATTTTTTTATAATTTTATCATGTGTGAATGTTGCTCAAAAAATCATAATATTACGTTATTTATAGAAGATATTATATATAACAAATGAGCTCCAAAAATTACGAAATTTTATGTACAGCCTCCTGACACAGTCATCCTAATTGTCTATTTTTTCAAAATTTTTATGGATTATGAATTTTGCTCCGACAAGGGGGTGATGTGGCATGCAGGCTAAGAAGCCAAGGATGGTACACATATGGGCGAAGAAGCACTACTACAAAATGGTCATTATAGACGGTTCGGAACTGTCATCACAGACGGTTTTTTGAATCGTCTGAATCTATGTATATGTGATAATAAGAGGTTATCACAGATGGTTTATAAGCCGTCTGTGATAATCACAACACAGAAGGTTTGTAACTAGAACACAGACGGTTTTTTGTTCGAACCGTCTATGATAATTCTTCATAAACGGTTTATACCACAAAACCGGTTGTGATAGTTTATTTTATACCTAATTTTTTTTTCTATTTTTCGGTTAGAATCAGGAAATGTTAACTATGCTATCTGAAAACAAGAAAATACAACAATAAATACAACAACACATTCTATTTCCAGTAAGATTAGAATCTACCATTACAACATCACAAGATAACGAGTACGTTACCCATCTAGCTAACACAGTAAGAACATGAAAAGAACACATCTTATAATCATACGAACCTAACTCTTAAATATGGCAAGAACAGAGAAAAAGTAAAGATCCTAATAGACAGTAGAATCTCAACCACACCGACGAGGCCTCTATGCCTAGGCCCTCGCGCCCCTAATGTAGCGTGCGAGCTAGATGTCCTTGACGCCCACCATCGCTGACGCCGACTTGAGCGTTGCCTTGGTAGCCAGGTGCTTCTGCGGCATCTTGCCTCCCATAGACTTGTGCGTCACCTTGGTAGCCAGCTGCTTTTGCGACGCCTTGCCTCCCATAGACTTACGCATCGTCTGCTTCGTATGGGACGGCGAGAAGGCTAGGTTTGGGTGAGTATTTATAGGGGAGAGAGAGGCGGGAGTGTGAAAATTTTTGGCGCGGGGATGGAGAGGTGGGGTTACAATCCATAGTATAGGGGTTGGTGGGTTTTTATTGGATAGGATTGGGTTGGGGAGTATCGACGGGCCTAGCGGTTAGGGACTTAATTATCACAGGCTGATGTAACGGTTTGTGGTTTAAACCGTCTATGATATATAATTGCAATATATATCGCTACAATGTAAATAACTAGTCTCAAAAGATGAAATAACAAAGTTTTATATGACTTACATATGCTCATTTGAAATGTTTCGACTGTATCTACAACTTTGTAGTTGAAGTAAGCCCCAAATTCTAAAGAAAAGATAAAAAAATTTGGTAAAAATATAAACCAAAAACTTATGATGCAAATTTAGGGCTAAAGATAGCCGATTTTGGGGTCTTAGATGGCAACGGGCACAAGTGGGTCATTTTTTGGATCGGTCTCGTTGTTAGCTTTCCAATGAGTATAAGAACATCGAAAACGGACACCGTATGCAAAAGTTATGCCCGTTTTAGTAAAGATGTTTCGGAACAGAATCCTACTCTGACTCGAATTCATCTCGGGGGAGAAGTGGGTGGGAGATTATGAAATTTTAGGGGATTGCGAGGTGGGAAACATATTACAGATAATTTTTTGTACAAACCGTCTGTGATTATTTCATTATCACAGATGGTTTGTAATACAAAATCGTTTGTGAAATATCACAGACGGCTTAAATAAATAACCATATGTGATGTCTGCCATTATCACAGATAGTTTTTATCAATAACCAACTGTGAATTAACACAAACGTGTATTAATAAGAACTGTATGTGATGTATTGCATTATCACAGATGGTTCGTATGGATAAACGTCTGTGAAAATACCATAGACGATTATTCATATGAACTGTCTGTGATAATTACAGCACGGTCAGTTCCTGGAACCCGTCTGTGAAGTAAGCGTCCAGTATAACCTCTTTTGTAGTAGTGAGGGTCGAACAATTGCGTTGATCATGGCCATTTGCGAGGTCGGCGTTGTAGTCCTCGTCGGCCGTGCTGGCCTTGGCCGCCAGATCACTCTTTCTCTCGTGCTCCTCCTCGTGAGCCTCGCGCTCCCTATGCCTGCACGCCTCTGGTGAGCTTCCTCTCACGCCGATATTTTCGAAATACAGACACAGAGGACGCGATCATACAGGTCTTGGAGAGAGGCAACGAAAAAGTCATCAATATAGAAAGTTCCTATGATCCCATGTGCTTGCTATGCGAACCTTAGCTACACATGTGCGTGCCACTACAACGATAGCGAGCCACGTCCAAGGCAACCCCCTCTGCAACACTCCATGTGAGTAGTGCCAGGTATGTTCTACCAGTAGGCACGATTGGAGATGCTTGTACAATGGTTCTCCCCTATTGTATGCGGTTATTTTCAATTTTCTAAAGCATGTAACTAAATGGTTAACGCATTATTGTGGTTCGCATAAATAATCACATGCAATAATAGATTATGGAGTTAATTATTTAAGTAGCCAATCGATTAATTGTCAATTACCACCACATAAAATAGTACATCTTGAATTGCTATAAATATCAATTAATTCGATAAACAAAAAGATACATGAAATCATGACACCAAATGGCGACTAGACGAGCTCGGTCTTGCATGTCCTGCACTTTACTGTGCGGCTAATGCTGGTATGTTGGCTGACATCTATGTTGTTCTGGAAACACCGTGATTGCCGACGTCCTTTTGCATATCGCTAATTACGATTAAATGAACTTGAATTAATATGACATATTCAAAACACATAAAATTCATAAAAAATGACAATTAGGTCAACTATGTCGGGAGATCGCATGTAAAATTTCGTAATTTTAGAACTCATTTGCTATATGTAACATCTCCTACAAATAACATAATCGTATAAATTTTTGAGAAACATTCATACAATGAAGTAAGTTGTGTCAAAGAGACTACATGTAAAATTTTGTAATTTTTAGAGCGTATTTGCTATATTTAAAAAAATTAAAGAGTAGTAATATAAAGTAATAATTAAGGCAGTTAATTCCGCACGGTGGCCAGACGACATGCTAGGAGGCGCACGATGGCGAGGCTCTAGGCGACATGTGTTAGCTTCATGTCGCTGCCGACCGGTCACCGTACGGTAGAAGTATTATTTTTGTCATTCTTATGTGTATATTGATATTTTTTGTAAAGGGAAACTTGATCATATACCCTCCCTTTAGTTGGGAAATTGAGGATTTACCCTCCACATCTCAATGACACGTGGGGTCATCATAAGTCACTGACACGTGGGCCAGGAGGGTAAATCCTGAATTTCCATCTAAAGGGAGGGTATATGATTAATTTTTTCTTTTGTAAATATGGATTTAAGTAGTGTCATATGTGGTAATGGTAGTAGGAGCCGTGTACGCTTTCACGAAGCCTGTGATTCGACTTGATTTTGTTGTGCTTTTGTTCTTTCTTCTCTCGTTGGAGGGAGACTAGTAGGAGGATTTTGGCAGGAGAAAGGGGGTTAGGGTTAAGGTTAATTCGGCAAGCCATCGAGTTCCTACTTCCTCATGGTATGGTTGCTATCGTAACTCATTTTATTTCTAGTTCGTCCTCTCTCTCTCTCTCCAATTTCTTTTGCGTGTGATCAATCTATGGTAGTATGGTGCGTTCTTAGTTGAGAACAGCAACCAAGGTTGCTCATGTTATTGTTCCTTCGCATGTTTCGCGAGAAGAGAATAATGCAGCAAGAGGAGTTGATTTTTAAAATTCTATTTATTACTCAAAATTTATTCGAGAGGACGATGCTGTTCATATGTTTCTTTGTCAATTGGGACAAATAACACGAGTTCTCGAGATGAAAAGTTAACAAATGGGTTATTGGTTATCACACTGTTTCGTTATCCGATCTCTCTCTCTCTCTCTCTCTATCTCTCTGTATCTCTCTCTCCCGCACATCCTTATAATGTTCTTGATTTATATATTGGAAAAGATTAGGCAGTTTTCTAATGGTCGATTCTTTGCACTTACAGGATTTCAAAGAGTATCTCGAGTTGCAATCAGTGATGTTCGTGCAGTACTACCGTTGCCGGCCGATATCGCTTCTGAAGAAGAAGAAGGTAGACAAGGACGGGAACGGGAACAGGAGGAAGCCATCGGAACACAAACTGATGTTTCTTGTGTTAATCCCTGCATTTTTGCTTCAGATGACAAGCACAACATTTGGTAATCCCTGCACTCGCTTTCTGATTTCTGACAAGCACAACGTTTTAATTTATTTCGATTCAGAAGCATGTGAAATTGTGATCCAGTTAAGATTTGGTAATTTCTGAATATATATAACCGTGCCGACTGGAGTACAGCTTCGGCAAGTACCCGTGCCTGGCGACCGGCGAGACGATCACCGTGACGGAAGGCGAGAAGAGGTACGTACTACCTGAACGTCGTCGAGGCGAGGCCAGCTGATGCAATCAGCACGCTTGAAACGGACTGCTAGGCTGAGTTCAGGAAGGCTCTCGACTGCAAGGAACCCGTGGCAGAGATCATCCGCAAAGGTGACGAGCCGCAGCAGCCGGTCCGGTTCGCCGGCGTCGCGGTGCGGCGTTGGAGCAGCAGCCACCTCCGCCGACGCCATCCCCGGCAGCAAATGCCGGTTCTTCGGCTAGTAGGGCGAAGAGAGTGCTTCGGTTTGGCCCATCGGCGGCTGCCAGTAGCCTCAACGAGGAGGAGGCCAAGCGGTTCGCCAGGCAGTAGTACTCTCTGGAGGACTGAAGGAAGCCTGAAAAACTTTGTGGTTCAGGTTGAATTGTACACGGTTTTCTTTGAAAATTTATGTGAAGTAGACTACGACTGTACACATGTGCGAGTGCATTTGTAACGAAATTGAAAACTATCCTTTTTTCTCTTACCAAGTTAACTAGATTCAGGCTTCAGTGACGTTTGTTGTTCTTGGTAGAGAAGTTATTGTGCATAATCTAAATTCAAGCTGTTCATCATGCAATTTCCCTTGCGCAAACACAATCTTTGCTTAAGCTGGAAAAATGGGCTAGCTGTTCACAATGCAATTTTTCTCAAAAGCTTCCCACAATGCAAGAAATTACAACTGCAGCAGCGGAAAAAATGATTCGTGATAATTGCATACAACCATAGAGCCAAATATGTCGACAATATTCTTTAAAAAAAGCTGTTCGCAATGCGAGCAAAATTGCATGCAGGTACACCTATAACTTGGAAAAGATGTTGGCATTGTTCTTTTGGTCTTTTGCCATTTAGCTTCTCCAAAAATCCAAACAACCTTTTGAAGCATATTATCCAAACAGTTTCTTTAGCTTAAAACCTTGAGTTTTGGTTCGATACACTTAGTTGATTCTCAACCGTTCAATGAAGCTCATCCAACGGTTATTATGGCTTTAACACCTCCGATGTTTGTGAGTGGTGCATAGAGATGGTGTTAGCGAAAAGGATAAAAGAGTAATTTCGCGTGAGAAACTATGTTAGCGAAAAGGATAAAGGAGTAATTTCGCGTGAGAAACTCCCTGTCTTGGAACTGCCCCGCACGCGCACCATTTTCCTCCCTCACGCCAAGCACGAAAGCGCAGAGAGAGTCTCGGGGAGTCGGAGGCGAGGCGATCTCCTCAACGACTTCGCCCTCGACGATGGTAGCGGCGACGAACACCTCGCTGGCGGAGGAGACGATCCGTCCCCTCCTCCCCCTGGGCGCCGGTGACGACGAGTGGAGGATGGGATTTCCCCACGTACCGCGGCGTCATGAAGACCACCTCGCCGCCGCCATCATCACGGCCATCTCGCCGCCATGAACAACCTCCACCGTAAGTCCCATCTTCCTCAAACCAGCGCCTCTTGATCTCCTCAAACCAACTAACCAGCGAAGAAAAGGAGCAAAACAACACGTAACTCGAACCAAAGCGCAATCCAAAGAACACTACGAGGCAGGAGGGGGAGAACACCCCGAAGCCGCTCGTTTCGGTCGAATCCGAGCCGCCGCATCACACGCCCTCGGACGGCTTGACTGGCGGATCGGTGACATTTCGCCCTGCATGCTCTAGCCCGGTGGTGAGGCATGGGGACACAGCACGGCGAGTATGAGGATTTCCATGCGGGTGGGCGGTCGATCCGAGCTTTCCTTATCTTTTCGCCGTGGGGGAATGGCTCAATTCAAGCTCCGGGGCTCACTGTTTGGATCTTTAAAAGTTTCATGTGTGTGTGTGTGTGTTTTGAATGTTTGGCGCTGGCGGTACTACGCGCCGGAGACGATTCAGTTCTTGTTGAGCTCCAGGTTTTGCGCTTCTGGAGTTTAATTTGCCCCATGCTTGGATTGCTTGGTCTACTAGATGCCTATTTTGGCAGTGCAAAGTGTGTGTGATTATTTTCTTTAGCACTTAGTTTGCTTTTCTTTTCCGGCTCAGGCGGTCAAAATGTGATCTTTGTTCTAATGATGTTGTTCTTGAGACTGTCAATTTGCATTTGGGAGCTCAAAGTTGTGATTTGTACGCATTTCTCACGCTTGTCTCCTTTGGCGATAAAACATTTCCACCAATCGGCGTCTTGAGGTGATAGATTGGCTCGGCGGGTTACTTGCCGGTGTTCGATTTGCCATTGGATTCTTCGAGACGAGGAGTGCGGAGTACCTCATCGACGCACGACAACATGCTACATTGTGGATGTGCTCATGCCCTGTTCGGAGGTGAGCTAACCGATCTCTAAATGGTGGATATTTGCCGCATGTTGTTCTTGCTGATATGGCTTTGTTGGTACTTGGTAGGGGATGTGGGGTGGTTGTGCATCGGACCAGAGGTCAAATGTGAAGAAGTTCCTCTCCGTTATCGTAGAGATGGGGCTGCCGGGCTTCAGCGTGAAGGATCTCGAGGAGGTGAAGTTGGTCCTGTCATTTGATGTAGTTGTTGCTATATACTAGAATTACGATGCTAGTATGCATTCCAACTAAATGCTGCTCTCCTCTCCTTGCCAAGGTGTAGTTGGTGTTTAGTACTTAGTACCTTAATGGCAATATGGACTCTAGTAGACACATAATAGCAATAATGCGTCTATGTATTTATGAAGATGATTTATATGCACTTAATGTGGTATGAAATGCCCCCTTAAGTTTGCTCTAGGTTTATAGAAACTAGCAATGAAATATAGTAGGTAGAAGTTCATGCAATAACACAGATGAATGGCTATGGCACTGAAACACTCATCATTTGAAATTATGCCGCATCATTAATTCTTGTATCTCCTTCTTGACTTCATCTGCTTCGTTTACTCCTATATGTTTTAAAACAACAAAAATATGTTCACATGGGATGGATTCACATTCCATTTTGCGACAGGAGCAAGAAATGCTACTCACACAATTCCCTTCAAAACTGCAGTCCACATAAACTCCATTGTGTACGCTCTCTCTTAGCACAACAAAGAACTTTACATACTCACCTAAATATATGATATCTCCAATGGACCATCTCTCTGTGTTCTCAATCTGTACCTTTACTAACTTAACAATATTAGGCGTGTACAGAACTGATGCACTTTTTTCAAGTTGCTCAGCATCTAATTTAGTGAATGGAATAGATTGTGAAGCCACGGAATCTAGTTCGGCCTCATTCCACAAGCATTCGTGATGCATAATGCTCATAGTGGTCCACCGATCATAAAGGGTCATTTTGCGATCTAGGTGCCTATGAAGCCTTGAGTTGAGACTCTCACTTCGCTGATTACTTTGCATACCCAAATAATACTTTCCTTGCAAATATGTCGCTGACCACATCTTTCTCAACTCATACATCTTGCACATCCATTTGTTCTCATCAGAAATTTCGTGCCTTTGCTTAAAAAGATTCCAATTTTTCTCGAAGTTATCAACACTCATTGGAGCATATATAAAAGTTCTAAACTCAGAAAGCATGGGTTGGCGGAGGTGGCGAATCATATTTTGCTCGATATGCCAAGAGCATAAACGGTGTTCGGACCGGGGCATCACTGTTCTTATTGCTTGCCGCATTGCAGAATCGCCATCTGTTATCAATGATCGTGGTTCTTTTTGGTACATAGCTTTCAAAAATGCGTGAAGCAACCACTCATAAGAACCAGTTGATTCATCTGATACAACACCACACCCGAAAACCACTGTGCTCCGATGATGGTTAACACCAATGAATGGGACAAATGGCAGATTATACCGATTCACACGATATGTACTATCAAACACTACAACATCACCAAAAACATCATAATCAATGCGCGATTGCGCATCTGACCAGAATAAATTTCTTAAGTGACCCAAATCATCTGTGTTATACTGATAAAAGAACTCAGAATCCTTTTCCTGTCGTGCTCTCATATGTCTGATCACAGTTTCAGCATCATACCCTATAATGGTTCTTTTCTTGTATCTTTTGAAGAAGTTGTACAAATCAGCTGATATAAACCCAACCTTTTCATAGCCACCATGTTGTTTCTCCATAACTTCCATTATTTGATACTTACGGATGCCACCGACATGAAATTCAATAGCATCTGCTTTCTGTGCATCACTGATCCCTCGATGTGATCGTAGAAATGCAACTTCACCAGGCCTCGCTAGCGAGTGCTTGTGTTCATCCTTGAAATTTTTCACAAACCACCGACCGGTTTCCTCATTAAGCTCTATCTCAAACTCTGCTTCACATCCACAACGAGTAAGTGGTCTTGGCTCTTTCTGTCTATTAGGTAAGTCAAAGAATTGTATTCTTCGATAACCTTCTCTAGAGCAGTAATACCGCCTACGGACTATCGTTCCAGTGGTTGGATCACGTTTCACAATATCTTTTCTGACACTAAAGCCTTTCCCCTCCGCATAACTATTATAGAATCTAAAACCTTCCTCCTCGCTACCAAACTCCTTTAGTACAATCAAATTATACTCTTCCAAATCCTCAATGGTGACATTGGTGGGTTTTTTACCTTCCATAATATAATCCTGCAATTTACACATCTCTACATTAGGCACAAAAGAACTACCACTGCATAAGAAATATGGCACATACATGCTCATAATGATACCAAGTTTCACATCTGGCACATCACATCTTACAATACAATGATTTGCCTCAAATTGAATGAAAAGCAGAATAATTGAAGGTGTAATGTCGTAACTTACAGCCTGGATATTCAATCTCAGTATGTACTCATTCCAATTATTAATTTACTACACATGAAGTCTGGATATTCAAGTTCATAAACTGTGATTTGCATGAGAATGCAACAGAGAGAGAGAGATTCTTGCACCAGGTCAAAGGGAAATCTTGATTTGCACCTGGCCCGAACCGATCAAATCCGAGCAAAATCTGTAGCAAAACATATCGCTCCGCTACAAAACGGGGAATGGAATCCACCGCACGTGTATAACCCTAACGAAACCAGACGATTGCGAGAAAAAAGCAGGTAGGAAGAGGAAAGGAGAGGGGGAGAGGAGGGGGAACGTACGGTGGCGGGGCGATCTCTTGCTGGCGCTTGGGCTTGGCGGCGGAAGGGGGCGGTGGTATCGTCGGCACAAACGGTTCCCAAGCACTGGCGCTCTGACGTGAGGCCAGCTGGGTCGTTGAGGACGACGGCACCACGTACAGCAAGGTGAGAGCTTTCGATTTGGCCTCTCAATTGGTCGATCTGCTGCTGCTCTCTCTATTTCCTGGATCTTGGGCGTGTAGATCTGGATCGAGTTGAGCTCCGGTTCTTGGTTCTTGGCTGTAGGGTTGCAAGCCGCCACCGTCAGGGCGCGTGGGCTTGGCGGCGGAAGGGGGCGGTGGTATCGTCGGCGACGGATGAACTCGCCTGTTGCGCAGTTTGACGGAGGAGGACGAACGATGCACAGGGGTTGAGAACCGATTCGGTCGCGAGAGATGTGGTTGCGGAGGAGGACGAACGATGCACAGGGGTTGCGAACCGATTCGGTCGCGAGAGATGTGGATGGTCGATGGTTCGGTCGCGAGAGAAGCACGTGACCGTTCGGTTAACCGTGGAAAACTGAAAATACAATTTTGCCCCTACCAATTGAACGGCCAGATGTGATGGAGGTGTTAGCACCTTCAGCACCTCCGTATGGACTGAACCAAAACTCTAAAACCTTATATATTATTCACATCGATGTCTTCATTAGTCACTATCGTATCAAAAAAATATAGATAAAAAATATCAACTATAGCTTAAAAATCATCGGCCGCAGCCTAAAGAAACACGGCTGTTCTCTGGTGCAATTCTTTGCTCACCTGATATGGTCCGCGCCTGAATTACGTGAAACTGCAGGGGGATCTACGTTAATATCACCTTGTTCTTTTGCTTCCTACACAACAACACAGAGACAGTGTTTAAGTAACGCGGGGTCGCGAAGAGGAACGGCAGCAAAACGGCAAAAACTACCAAAAGCCCCCAAACCCCTCTCCCCTCCGCCTCCGGCGAGCTCTCTCGCTGCCGCCGGCGAGATGTCATCGGTGTACCGCCCGCCGCGGGAGACCGACTTCGCCCGCTTCCCGTCGTCCATCCCCATCGTCATCGACAACGGCGCCTCCACCTTCCGCATCGGGTAGGAGGGCCCCGCTGCCCGGAATTCCCCAAACCCTAACCCTAGCAGGCCCTCTCTGGCTATGTAACGCAGTGGTTGGTTTCTCCGTGCAGGTGGGCGGGCGAGGCGGAGCCGCGCGTCGCCTTCCGCAACATCGTGCAGAGGCCGCGCCACCGCAGCTCGGGTACTGCGCATTACGCTTATAAAGTATCGATTTATGTTGGTTTGGTAATTGGATGCCGTGAATAGTTTGGATTTTTTCCATCTCGCGCTTGCTTGGTTGCTCCTTGCTGTGCGGTTTCAGAAGTTGAGTATGCCATTTCATTGGTGATTGGATGTTGTTTATGAGCACTTATTTTGTTGTGTTGCACGGGAATTGGGTACAAAATTTGAAGTCCACCGATGAATATTGCTGCTTATGTGCTGCGAATAATTCTCAAAACGTTTTCAAGGTACATATGTCTTTATAGTTATCTTTGTGATTGTACAAGTGCACTGTTACTGTGAGGTTCATACTTGTCTGAATATATGACAGGGACAGCAATTACTTATCTGAAACTCTTATGCTTGTGCCAGTTGCTTGTAAGGGGATTGGAGAAAATATGATAATTCAATTGACTGCAATTTGTTTTCTATAAAGCAGGTGAAACTGTCACAGTTGTTGGGGACACTGATCCAGCTCTAATGAAGTACTTTGATTGCACACGATCATCCATTCGCTCTCCATTTGACGATGATGTTGTCTATCAGTTCGAGTACATGGAATATGTTCGTCACTCCTATGACATCATCTACCTTTCTTTTGAGTGGTCTGCAAGATCTATAGATGGTTTGTTACGCAATTTTAGGCTTGAAATAGATAAAACGGGCGATCAATCTGGTCTGCCATCTCTTTGCCCGGAATAAACTTTTAATATTCACATTCTTCACGCATGCTCAACTCTTAACTATATGCTTGATAACAATCATATTAGAAAGAGTTAATGAGTGTGAAAACATCAGAACAATGCATATTTAACGTTTAAGGGTAAATTCTATGTGTGTCACTTGTGGTTGCGAGTTGATGATAAAAAAGGCATTGTCTAAAGTTAAGTACCACCTTTAAACACTCTGCTATGAGTATTAGCTCCATTCTGTAGCCAGTGAATGATCATCTCTCTCATAGTTCATGCAGCCCTTATAATGACACTAGATGCCAATCGCAATTGTTATGTTTGAAAGATTTAAAGTGCGGCATGTGACTGCTTATTTCAGAATGATGATGTTTTACAGTCCAGTTTGTAATGCTTTTGTAATGAACACGTCTTGATTTTTTTAACCTTTTTTGATCTGGTATTACTTCTGTATTGCAGATTCTTGACTATGGTTTTGATCGATTAGGTGCCACTTCAGAGGTAAATTACACTTGTGTCACCACCTGTCTCCTGAACATTTTCCTTTTTTGTTGTGGTTGACTTATTTTCTGTTTTCCTTGGTCTGGTAGCTTTGCTTTACTTTGCACTTAATACATAAGAAAACTAGTAGATTTAGGACTCCGTCGAATCAAAAAGGAGGGAACAAGGGGTTGTTTATGTATGACAGTTCTATTTACCAGTGAAGTATGTGCACTGATAAAAACTAGGGAGTTTTCACTAGATTTAGATTTTAGCACGGGAGATTCTTATATGGTCAGTTGATTTCAGACTCAGAATGAAGCGTTTTAGGAATATAAGTAAAAAGTTAGTCGGTTGATGTTTTCAAGTCAAACAGAGTCTCAAAGGCTTTCAGAAAGAACTTTAATCGTAGTCTCTGAGAACAGACGAGGTAAATAACAAGAAGCGACTAGCGGGTGGCATTTTAAGCAACTCCATTTCAGATAGACAATGAGCATGGACCATCATCTCACTTATTGAGTTTTTCCTCCTTAACAGTGTATGGTAGTAAAAAAAAGAAAGAAAGAAAGAAAAGAGGAGGGTTTGCATTCCTGAACTAGAAAAGAGGAGAGTTTGCATTCCTGAACTAGTCATTTGCTGTTCCCATACAATGAAAATATCTGATGTTTCTTGACTTGAATTATCTATTTGCATGTATCCTTTGAACTTCAGAACTTCATCCTTTTTCACATAAACTATTATTTGGTTGAAAACTGTTGAAAGCTAACACTGACGCTTGGCAGGTGAGCCATCCCATTCTTATGACAGAGTGTGAATGCAATCCGTCCTTTTCTCGAGCCCGGATGGCAGAACTTCTTTTTGAGACATATGGTGTGCCATCCGTTGGTAATATTTCCTATGATCTTTATGTGCCATTGTTACGAACTGCATCTGGTAGTATGGTAGTAAATGAGTTACGACTTTGACATAAGAATGCAGTGCTAATGCTGTTTTTTTTCCCAATCCGAGTTTCAGCTTTTGGCATCGACAATGCATTTAGTTACAAGTACAATCAGAAGCTTGGAAACTGTGGAGAAGATGGGTTGGCTATTTCGTGTGAACATGGAACATGCCATGTTGTTCCAGTAAGTTTGTTTCCTCAAGACACGCTTTTCTCCAACTTTGTGCAATATACAAATCCTTTGGGCATTGCATTCGGCTGATTTTGTCAGATGTCCAGAAAAATGAGTACAGTGCATGTGCGTAGAAGGGAACATCATTGAATGCGTTGTGAATTCTAAAACTATGGTTGGATAAACTGTAACAGTCAGTACTACATCATATGCTAAATAAATGGAAAAAAGAGATGTTGCCACTTCTATTACTAGATTAGTTGATCATGAAATCTGTGCCAGGATGTTTTTTTATTCAACCCCAGGCATACCTTGCCATTTTTCCTGATACCAGCTAATGCGGCTCTGTTGTGGTACTGGTCCGAGGACCGAGGGTAGAGTGCCCGCCCTTATCTAGCTACCGGCAGGGCTCTTCTCTGATGTGATAGAGAGGATCTGAGGCTTGACTTTAGAAGAAGAGGGAGACTAGAGATTTGTTTAATTGTTCATTGCTTGATAATAGCGATGCAATGTTGTCTCTTTTATACGGATGGTTAGACTTGGACTCTAAGAAACATATCTCTATACTAAAGAAACCAATATCTAATACATGAAATAAATTTAAAAGGAAATAAACCAAAATAATAAGAAAACTAATTATTATATTTCTAATCCGCGATATGCTGCCAATGCAATCAAACTATCCAAACATACATCATTGCTACAATACCGCATCGATACAATGCTGCACGCCGTGCTACAGTACCCAGTGTACTGTTCATGCATGCTACAGTGCCGCGCGCTGTTCACGCGCCTGCTGCCGTACCTCACCAGGATCATAGACCATAATATTACATTCCTCACGGCGAGACAACTCATCCTTGAGCTGTTAGGTGACGCCCATGGTTGAAGTCTTTCGTAACTCTATGTCGACGAAAGGGCACAATGATGACGTCGTGTGGCGCAAAAGATGATCAGCGAAGTCCCGATGCACAACAGCGAGGATAATAACCCTCTAATGTTGGCTGACATCGCAGGAGTCACCGGCGACAAGGGCAAATGGCGTAGGGCAGCAGCATCCTTCTTTCCCCGAGATGCAACGGTTGTGGGAGAGATGCAACGACGTCGCTGACCTCCCACATGACAGCTGTTGCGCTTCGCATCTTCAAAGGCATGGTGTTGGCCGACCGCGTGGAGAAGACCGCCGTTGGATTGCAGTAACCTTCCTCCTTGGCGAATGCACCAGAGGTGCAGCCAAGACGGCATGAGTGGCATCAATGGCGACGCTAGTTATGGCGATGATGGTGACTCAGAAACCGCAACAACATGCCGCGCCTTCTACATCTTGGCCATGAACTCTGTCATCAAGGTCATCATGTTGCAGAGATCGGTCTTAAGGTCCGCAACTAAGACCTTCATAGCAGTTGCACAATCAGCAGCAGAAGACATGGTGAGTGTCTCTGATACCAAATTTGTGGTACGGGTCCGAGAACCGAGGGTAGAGCGCTTGCCCTTATCTAGTCACCGGCAAGGCTCTTCCTGATGCGGTAGAATGGCACTGAGGCTTGACTTTAGAAGAAGAGGGAGATTAGAGACTTGTTTGATTGCTCATTGCTTAACGATAATGATACAATGCTATCCCTTTTATAGGGATGACTAGACTTAGACCTCTAATAAACCTATCTCTATACTAACGAAACCAATCTCTAATACATGGAATAAATCTAAAAGAAAATAAACCCAAATAACAAGGAAACTAATTATTATATTCATAATCCGCGATATGCTGCTAATGCTATCAAACTATTCAAACAGACACCATTGCTACAGTACCACACGATGCGCTACAATACCCATGTACTGTTCACATGCACTATAGTGCCACGCGCTGTTCGCACGTCTGCTGCCGTTACCATAGCAGGCCCGACTAGTAAACTAGCAGGTACTGTACGATGGCCCGATCTTTCATGGTACTTTCCTCTAGCAGCAACTTCTTCCCATAGTTTTCCCTATCTTCTCTTCTCATGTATCCTAGGATGCCCCGATACGCGATACGGGTACGGCGATACGGATACGGCAATACGGCGATACGATATTTTCTAAAAACAAGGATACGTCGATACGGCAAGTGTGTGTGTGTGTGTGTATATTAAAAATTAGCAAAATCTCTAAACATTTGCTTCTTAATGATGTAAGATAACGAGCGAAGGATGAAACTTTTCCGGATTCTCCAGTGGGCAGGCAGTGGCAGGATGAAACTGTGAGATGTTGCCATCATAAAGATCATGACAATGTGTTGGCCTACAAATACCTATCAAATCTGGTGCGCCAATCCCACTCTAAAGCAATTTGCTTTGAATCAAGCTTGCACTCAAGTTTTGGTGCACCCAACATAGACCCGAGAAGGAAAAAAAAGGGCATAGCTGTTCGGAAGATGAGACCCATATGCATCAGATTCAACATATGCATCAGATTTCACTTTGCTACAATTCTACGAACCTGCAGGCGACGGCCATCGGCGGGAGTAAGCAGAGCTGGGATGTAATAGAAAGTTCCTCCAGCGACGGCGGCCGGCGGAGTAACACCTCCAGCTCCAGCGACTCTCACCTCCGGCGGCGGAAAGGAGTAAGCGAGGCGGCGGCGGCGGGAGAAGTACCTACTACCTCCAGCGACGGCTCTCCAGGCAAGACACCTCAGAGATGGCTCTCCAGGCGACGCCTCTCCAAGCGGCGGAGCTCTGGGTGACAGCTCTCCAGGCGACGGAGCTCCAGGCGACGAACCTTCAGCCGGCGGATCTCCAGGCGGTGGACCTCCAGCCAACGGATCTCCAGCCGGCGGACCTCCAGGCGACGGAGGATCTCGGGTTAGTCGCCTGTGGGTCTCGTCTCCAATGGAGCGGGCGGCGGCTAACCTGTGGCAAAGTTCTCTTCTGGCAGGCGGCGGCGCGGCGAGGAGCAGCCAAAGCCATGAGCGGGGCGGTGAGAGGTGTGGTCGGCCGTGTTCGGGACTTGGGTGACGGTGAGCAAGCCGCGGTCTTTGGCGGTTTAACGCGCGAGGCGTGAGGGCGTGAGTGCATGAGACTTAGGGTTGGAGACGGGTTCACGATCGGGCTTACCAAACAATTGGTCGCTATTGAGCCCTTACGATCGGCCACCAGATTGCCGATCGAAGAAGTATCGGTGTATTTTAATTTTGTTTTAGGTCGATATTTACCGATACTTGGCCGACATCAGATCGCTACCAGATCGGCAAGATCGCCGTATTGGATACGTGATCGTATACGGATACGGTTGTAATCGCCGATCGGTGCTTCTTAGCATGTATCAAATAATTAGCAGCAGCAACCAGTAGTCACTTGGTTTGGTCAGCCAGCTACTACTTGATCTTCCTCAGCAGCACAATACACAACAAGTTTCTGGTCAGCGTGTAAAGAAACTAGGAATTCCTCACCAACTGAACAGCAGTAGTAGAGGATTCGACAACAGCTTGGATAAAGTTGCTGCCAAAACATAGGTAGATTATCTTCTGCCCAGGCACACCATGACGCACGAACAGAAGATAAGATTAGACGATCAACGAATAAGTTCCCACACAGCAGCATGAACCCACACGCCTACTACGAACCCTATATGGGAATCAAATAAGCTCGGCAGCACAAGGCTTGGTCGCCACTAAGCATTTTCTGGTTTTCTTAACTCCAAAACAAACGACTCCTTACATGGGATACGGTGCTAGCCTTTTATATGGTTGCCTAACACACGCACAAACTCAACTCAACTCCTATACATCCAGGATTACAACTCAGACTCAACTCATCGCACCCAACTGGTTTTCTTGAGTTATTACTCTCAAAAACCAGTCAACGTGCCGTTGCGTTTGCCCGCGCACGCCTCTGCGCTGTGCTCGCCCGCGCCATCGCGATCACACTCGAGCCGCTTGGTCGCTGCTGCGCTGCGCCTCCGCCCGGATCGCTACCTCAAGCGCCATGAAGCCGGATCCGGCTGTCTCCGCCGCCACGGCGGATCGGATCCGTCGCGCCCATCGCCTCGCTCGGATCGGTGACCTCCGTGCTAGATCCGGCGTCTCCTGGGCCCGAGGCCACCTCCTCGTCTCTGCCGCCCGAGGCCGCTACCGATGCTAGGCCGCCTCGGCCTCACGCTCGTGCCGACTCCGCCTCAAATCGTCGCCGCCGCCGGATCCGGCCATTGCCGCTTGGATCGCGCGCGGATCCACCACCTCCTCCAGCCCGGCCCTCACGCGGATCTAGCCGCCGCCGTTCCTTTCACCCTTCGGCCGCCGCCGCTCCGTGGCCGCCGCACGACTTCGCCTCCATGTCGACGCCTGCCTCCGTGTGTGCCCTCGCTCAGCACGTCGGGCTCTCCTTGGTCATTGCCTCCTTCGGGAGGGGGAGAGAGAGAGAGAGGAGGGAGTGAGGGGAGGAAAAGAAGATGGGTGTGGGGAGGAGGAGAAATGAAGGAAAAAGCAAGGAAGAAGAAATGGCAGGCGTTGTATGGAATGGTGCGGCTGGTTGGAGTTTGCTGTAGGTTGTTACATGTTGTTTGGCAGCGAGAGGTCTTGCTGCTGCTAGCCTTTTTTTAGTTTGTTTCCTTTTGTTTTGTGTCTTTGGTTGCGTTGATTTAAGTCTGTTGCCATCTTTCTATCAGTTTGTCAATGCCGTGCGAGTCTACAAATTCCTTGTCAGTCAACCGACTGCTTTGCTAGCCACGGTCCATTCTCTCGGATGAGTGTGGTCATCTCCTTTCTTTTGCATAGCCACAACCGCTGCTCTTCTCCTTGAGCCGCTGCAGATCGTAGAAGTCTTTATGATGCCGCCGTTTCTTTTTGAGCCGCCGTCCCGAACTTCTAAGGCCACCACGCTTCTTCTGCACCGCGCCTCCATTGCGCTTGTGCACTGCGCCGCCGCCGTCTCGGGCTTCGATCTGTGCCGCTATGCTTCTATCTCCCTCTTTGGCTTGATTTAACAGCTCTCTCTACTTGTGTCACCTTTCACATCCTCTTCATCGTGTTACCGCGGTCGACTTTGTTCCCGCTTACCTCTACCTTCTCGGCCCCTGCACTTTGTGCTTTATGGGCTACTGTACGATTCGGATGGGAGGCGATCTTTCCGACACAATTTTCCAAGAGCCGCATGACATGACATCTTTGAGACTTGGACTTCGGATTTTTCTTATTTTAGTGTCAACACTTCCAAATGCAATGCTATTGCACATACCTTGCATTTGAGGGGTTGAGAGTATTAGTGTCTTTTCCCATTGTCGGGTATTAGTGTCTTTTCCCATTGTCTAGGGTTTAGGGTTGTGTGTTGAGTCAGTACTATATAAGCCCCTTTGGGCTGTGCAATACACAAGCAAGCATTCCAATTTACACACACGATCAACGA
The DNA here is from genome assembly GCA_036346245.1 of Bonia amplexicaulis. Lineage (NCBI taxonomy): Eukaryota > Viridiplantae > Streptophyta > Magnoliopsida > Poales > Poaceae > Bonia > Bonia amplexicaulis. Next base: position 1,379,924 of record CM070737.1, on the reverse strand, counting down.
ATAAATTCCCACACGGCAGCAGGAACCGACACGCCTACTATGAACCCTAGATGGGAATCACATAAACTCGCCATACGACGTTTTCTGATTTTCTTAACTCCAAAACAAACGACTCTTCTTACATGGGCTACAGCCCAAGCCTTTTATATTGTTGCCTTACACACACAAACTCAACTTGACTCCTATACGTCCAGGATTACAACTTAGACTCAACGCACCCGACTGGTTTTCTTGAGTTATTACTCTCAAAAACCAGTCCGGTTCCCTAAAGAAACGAAAAAACCGACTCCTATTAAGCCTAAGATACATGTCAAGCCTCACGTGGACTTACTAATAGATGGACGCAGCCACCAGTTCGCATCATGCATCGTTGGACTTGGAAACTCTTAAAGATAGGAAACTAACTAGCTATTTAAAAGAACTGATAGGAAACTAACTAGCTATTTAAAATAACTCTATACTTGGAAAATATCCAAATTGGAATGGCTCCAATCCAGATTGCTGTTGTCCTTGGCGTGTGATCTTCCTTCTGATCTTTTCTTTCTTTTTGGTGCGTCGTTGGACACGGCACACAATTACTCTCTTCACCATCACTTCCCATGCCGTCCTCCCTCACCTCCCTCTCGGCACTGACAAGTATTTCTCCAACTAGGAAAGAATTAACACCACTTGCAGCGTTTACGGCTTTTAGGCCCGTATCACCAGCCCAACTACTTCAGTCAAAAGGGCGCCTTAATCTATTTGGCGATTGTGAAAATATTTAGGCAACTATATCATTTCAGTATTCTGTGCATGAGGTTCTGCTTACCAAGTTTTCCATGTTAGACACCATACTTTGGTGTATTGTTCACAATATAGATTTTTTTTCTTGACCGTGGTCCCTGAAATAGTCAACAAACAAAAGGAATATACAACATATTCATCTAAGTGTTTCTGTGAAGTATATTCTTCTTAGAAATATTTCAAATTAAATTGTTGCTCTGCAAACTAAAAGCCTTGTTGGATCTGTTTCAGTTTTTAAAAGGGCAGCCTGTGCTGGGGGCATGCTGCAGAACCAATGTTGGTGGATTTCACATTACTGATTTTCTGAGGCAGCTTCTCTCTCTAAAATATCCCTATCACACGTAGGTGTCAACAACATATTTCTGAAGCACTTCATGTTATTTGTTTTGCCTACCATGTCTAACAGTAGCCATTTTAAATTTTAATAGGGCAAGCATTACATGGGAAAAGGCTGAAGAGCTGAAGAAGGAACATTGTTATATAGCTCTTGATTATATGCCAGAGCTGCAGGTATTTAAGGTAAGAAACTTTGGTATATTGTTTTTTTCTCGTATCAATTTTGAGAACTATCCAATTTCAATTCCCAATGTGTTTGTATAAATGGACATTGGACAATGCTTTTGACTCTAGTTGGTTTGATGCGGATCGAATCTCGAGATGCGATTAAATCCAAGAGTTGCCCGATCTTTCATGGTGGTAGAACAACTATATACAAGTGGAGCATGAATTATAGGATATAATCCGCACTAAGATAGCTAAATTTCTCTTTCGTACACACCACAGCATACGAACGAGAAATAGGGATCAAAGATCCAGCGGGCAAAAACCAACACCACAATTGGAATCCACACGCAAAGATGAGAAATCTCGATAAACTCTCAAGAACTCGAGGACACGATAAACAGGACAGCTAACAGCCAACGTCACACAAGGTGTTTAATTCATAATCTAAACTCTGCCTTTTACATGGCGCATATGCCTAGCCTTTTATAGGCGACACTAACCACGATGCAATGTGGAAACCGACTTCTAACTGAAATAAACTCACGTGTACAGAACTTGTGCATAGAAACAGAAAAGAAGCTAGTTTGGTTTTCTAGAGAAATCCTGGTTTGGAAATAAACTAAACAAAACATTTAATTAAAACAATCTGGTGTCATTTTCAAGGGGGCACCCATGGGTCAGCAGCTGCTGGCTCTAAATCCTTGGACGTCATGTATATCTGATGGTCCCCATCCACATGCATGCAACGATAGGCACGACCAGGATAAAATCCATGCGCACTTATTCTTGATTTCCTGACCTTTAAACAGATGAGTTTCCATGTTTTCTCCCAAGAAATCAGCACTGGATTCGATCTTGTTTATTTCCCGCGTATGCAAAAACATAACTTGCTTGGACTCCTTGCGTAACACGGTAGCAGTAACTGAAGTTTCCACATGCACGTTGCAAGCTTCTTGTGCAACATGCGTTTCTTTGCCATCTTCACTGACATGTGCACATGAACTTAAAGACACACGCAAAAAAATTATTGGAGAATATCTGGGCTGCATCATGGTTATCTTTTTTTTTGTTCACTGGAAGTGTATTTTTATATATTTCTTAAAATTATATGAACATTCTTGTGACACTTCACTTTGCAGAATAATAAGGAAGAAGCTGAAGAGAAAACTAGGTACTGGCAGCTACCATGGGTTCCCCCACCTAAAGAAGAACCACCATCTGAGGAAGAACTTGCAAGGAAAGCAGCTTTGAAGGAAAAGGCTGGCCAACGTTTGCGAGAGATGGCTGCCGCAAAGAGGTCTCAGAAGATAGCGGAACTGGAAAAGCAACTTTCTTATTTGGAGGAACTAATGGAGCAACTTGATGGAGCTGAGGAACCAGAAGCAACAGCTATTCTAGGTAGATCTGGATATCTTTCCCAGCAGGAAATCAAATCTGCTATCTTGAAAGCAACACAATCCCTAAGGAAAGCAAAGGGGGAGTCCAGTGGTAACGAAGAGAAAGCAGATGCTTCAGGGGCTGATAAGTATCCGCTTGTGTCTGTCCCTGATGAGATGTTGACACCAGAGCAGGTCTGTTTGCTCAGTTTTCATCTATGACTATTATGTAGTCAACTATGGGATTTTTTTTCATGTGCTTTTTGGGAGCATCTTGCACCTGCATGTCGTGAGCATAAACCTAATCTCCCAAGTTTAGAGACTTTGAATCACTCACCATTGCCGCGTTCCACCTTTGCATATTTTACCAGTTAAAGGAAAAGAAGAAACAGATAATACTTAAAACCACAACAGAGGGCCGGATGCGTGCCAAGCAGAAACGTGCTGAGGAGGAAGCGTTGAGGGATAAGCAAGAAGAAGAGAGGCGTGCGTAAGTTGTGATATGCCCAATCTTAAATTTATAATCCATATGCTTCTCATACTTAGTTTATTCTTACATTCAATGATAGGATCCTCCTCTTTGAAATTTTGTGGCACCTTCTCTTGTTGACGCTCAAAGCAATTATTTCAAAGCCATCTTTGACAGTTTTTGTTCTTTCGACACATTCCTTGCTCATGAAAATCCAAATATTGGAGAAAAGTACATTCTGCATTTTGTAATACCAAATAGTGTTTACCATTGTAGCAAATATTACTTTTTTTTAAGGAATGTAAAGCCCCTGTTTTTAAGAGCAAAGGGCTAGGCGGCTAGCCCCTGTTGCTATATTGAAAAGCAAAATGAGTGCTGCTATGCACCATGTATTATTACCGTTTCATGATTATGCATTTCGTGTAAGATTTTGTGTCTCCAATTTGGTATGAGTTCTCTGTGGGCTTTCTCAGACATCAACATTACATGCTGATAGGATCTGCAGCTTGATTAATCTGGATAGAGTAGTCTCTAGCCGATGTAGATATCTGCCAGGTGTTCTATGATGCTTTTGTGATCTGTTTCACTCAACTATGCAGGGAGAACCCAGAGTTATACCTTGAAGAGCTTCGTGCTCGATACTCAGAACTTTCTGAGAAAGTCGATCAGAGGAAGCGACAAAAAGTTAACGGCAACCAGACAAATGGCAACCATAGTTCATCTGGTGGTGTAGGCCGTGGGGAGCGTCTAAGTGCCACCCAGAAAGAAAGGATGCGGCTGCTCACTTCTGCTGCATTTGATCGGGGAAAAGGTGAGGACACATTTGGAATGAGAGATGAAGATTGGTTAGTGTACAAAAAGATGAGCAAAGACAATGATGACGACGACGACGGGAACGATGATGATGAATCAGAACTTGCTCGAGTCGCAACAAAGCTCCAGGTAAAATCCCACACTCAAGTTTTGCTGCTCATGACGGCCATTTTGTCTTGCTCAGATTTCACAACTCAATAGCTTCTATTACAATCATAAATCATTTAATGCTTCCCTACGCAGGAGATGGACCCTACATTTGTGAACAAATCTGAAGCTGTTGAGCCGACTCCCGAGCCTCCTAAAGTCCGGCCTCTTACTGCCGAGGATTTCAGAATCGCCATAGGGATCGAGCGGTTCCGCTGTCCCGAAGTAGTATTCCAGCCTGGTATGATAGGAATCGACCAGGCCGGCATCGACGAGATGGTCAGCATCTCACTCAGGAGACTAATGGAGGACGAATCTGTCAAGGAGCGCCTCTGCCAGTCCATTCTCGTAACCGGCGGGAGCTCGCTGTTCCCAGGCATGATCCCACGGCTGGAATCCGGGATCCGGCAGTTCCGGCCCTACCTCGCGCCGCTGAAGCTCGTCAGGGCAGCCGACCCCATTCAAGACGCGTGGAGGGGCGCTGCTGCATTTGCGGCTTCCAGCAAGTTTGGGAGGCAAACTTTCAGCTTAGCAGATTACAGAGAGCATGGCGAAAACCTGTTTCATCGGTACAACATTGTTTACTCGCTGTAACGTCTCTTAGTAGTGCACAAACAACATGCTATTCATTGACAGCCAATAGCAGATGCAACAATATTTTCGAGGGAGATTCAGTGATCAACCCCCCATGGCCTCGCGTGCACGCTCGTAGGGTATGGAACCTAAGACCTGCCGCTTGAGAAGAAAGTCTCATCCTAACACACCAGGGCACTACATGTGTTAAAAGATGTATTTTACATACCTTTTATCCTCAAGCTTAAAGTTTAAAATTCAAATTTGATTTAAATTGTTTAACCAAAATTTTCACCGAAAATTGTAAAATAAAATAGGCAGGTTACCGTTCGGCCATTACACCTCTTTTGTTACCCTTCGAAAAAATTGTAAAACAAAATCGTTCTCCTTGATCGGTAGTGCATCAGGTTATCGTAAACCGGCAACTTGGTATTTGGCAAACCGATGAGCAAGTTTCATTAGCTCATCTAATTTTTTATCCTAGGCTACCACTGAGAACAAATTATGCATTGATCGAGGGAGATTCAGTGATCAACCGGCCATGGCCTCGCGTGCACGCTCGTAGGGTATGGAACCTAGGGCACTACATGTGTTAAAAGATGTATTTTACATACCATTTATCCTCAGGCTTCAAGTTTAAAATTCAAATTTGATTCGAATTGTTTAACCAAAATTTCCACCGAAAATTGTAAAATAAAATAGTTTTCCCTGACCAGCAGTACAGCAGGTTACCGTTCGGCCATTACACCTCTTTTGTTACCCTTCGAAAAAATTGTAAAACAAAATCGTTTTTCCTGATCGGCAGTGAGCAGGTTATCGTAAACCGGCAACTGAGAACAAATTACGTGCATTGATCAGGGAGATTCAGTGATCAACGGAGTCTGGCGTATTTTTATAAGTATGTTAGCATGCTACACAAACAAAAAACGTCAAGATGGCCGAGTTGGTCTAAGGCGCCAGTTTCAGGTACTGGTCCGAAAGGGCATGGGTTCGAATCCCATTCTTGACAATACCGCTTTTTTAAAAACAAGTTGTTTTTTTTTAAAAAAAATCTTCATCTTTCTTTCTTTCCTTCAGAGCAGCCCTCGTATTCCCAGTGACATTTTGTACATAACTCACTTGTACCATTTTGAAATTTTACACGTGCATCCAGCAGTCTCAAAATTGGTTCTGAGCTGTGACACTTTGCATGACAGCCTTGAAGAATTTGGTCACGACTTATCGTCTAACGAAGATGGCTAGATGGCTATTCCAAGACCAATAAAGGCAATAAGCACGGAGTAAAGCAATTGCCTTAATAAAGATATGAATCTCGTTTTCGTCATCTGGTCCCTACATTGGATTGCCTTAACAGAGGATGCGGGCCCTTTCGAGCTCCAACGCTGGAATCAAACTAAATTTGGAAACATTAAACTCCAAATTCTTATGGCGTCTGAGATTATAGGCGTCCTAGACAAAGCTCAAGAACAGCGGGCCCTTTCCAGTGAGGAAGTCACATTCCGAAAATGCCTGAAAATTCGATATATCGCCCTCTATTCCCTACAACGCTCCCGTTTGTTCTGGATAAGTGAGGGGGGATGCCAATACAAAGTTCTTTCATATCCATAGTGTAACCCTCTTCCCTAGTGCTAAACTTCTTTGGAAAAGCTGGACACTGATGAAGGTTAAATTCTTCATTTGGCTAGCTTTGCATGCACCTCAGACGCTGGACCTTCACCTGTCTGTGCAAGCACAACGTCCAAGCTCTAAGTGCTTGCCTGCTATGTGACCAAGAGCCTGAAACAATTGATCATTTGCTATTCCAGTGCAGCGCGTCTAAGACAGTTTGGTTCTTAGTTTTTCAATGGCTCTAGTTTCCCTCAGTGGCGGACCCACAGGGTATGCCGGGTACCCTGTGGCGATGGACGTGAACCTTCGCCCGATTCGCTCGTTGCCTCATTCACTGATTCGCTCGCCACGCCTGCTGCGCCGCTCGAAATCCTCGAATGATCCTCAGAGCAACGCTTCGGCTTCGCCTTGTGGCCTTCGCCTCGCGCGCCGCTGCGCCGACGCAGCGTGGCTCGCCGCTGCCGGTAGCCGGTTCGCCGCCAGACGGTGTCGCGCAGCGCGTAGCGCCGCACTGTGGGTCGAACGGGCGTGCATGCGTGCGTGCGAGAGCACGCGTGTCGGCGCGGAAGCCATTTGTACTAGTAAAATATGTACGGTCTACGTGTGTGCGCGTACGTGTACCAGTGGCGGACCCACAGGGTATGCCGGGTGGGCCCCGGCATACCCTGTGGCGGTGGACGTGAACCTTCGCCCGATTCGCTCGTTGCCTCATTCACTGATTCGCTCGCCACGCCTGCTGCGCCGCTCGAAATCCTCGAATGATCCTCAGAGCAACGCTTCGGCTTCGCCTTGTGGCCTTCGCCTCGCGCCCTCGCTGCCGCGCCGCGCGCGTCGCCGCCGCCGGTGGCCGGTTCGCCGCCAGACGGCGGCGCAGCGGCGAAGCGCAGCACTGTGGTCGAATCGGCGTGCATGCGTGCGTGCGAGCACGCGCGCGTGTCTGCGCGGAAGCCATTTGTACTAGTAAAATATGTACGGTCTACGTGTGTGCGCGTCGTGTACGATGGCGGACCCACGGGTATGCGGGTGGGCCCGGCATACCACGTGGCGGTGACGTGAACCTTCGCCCGATTCGCTCGTTGCCTCATTCATCGATTCGCCGCCACGCCGCGCGCCGCCGAAATCCTCGAATGATCCTCGAGCAACGCCGGCCGCCTTGTGTGGCCGCCTCGCGCCCTCGCCGCCGCCGCAGCGTATTGCCGCTGCCGTGGCCGGTTCGCCGCCGCCCGACGGTGTCGCGCAGCGGCGTAGCGCCGCACTGTGTGGTGAATCGGCGTGCATGCGTGCGTGCGAGAGCACGACGCGTGTCTGGCGGAAGCCATTTGTACTAGTAAAATATGTACGGTCCACGTGTGCGCGCGTCGTGTACGATGGCGGACCCACGGGGTATGCGGGTGGGCCCCGCATACCACAGCGGCGATGACGTGAACCTTCGCCGATTCGCTCGTTGCCTCATTCATCGATTCGCCGCCACGCTGCTGCGCCGCCGAAATCCTCGAATGATCCTCGAGCAACGCCGGCCGCCTTGTGGCTTTCGCGCCCTCTTTGCCGCCGCGACGCACGTTGCGCGGATCGCCGCCGTGGCCGGTTCGCCGCCCGAGCGGTGTCGCGCAGTGGCGTAGCGCCGCACTGTGTGGTCGAACGGACGTGCATGCGTGCGACGAGAGCACGCACGCGTACGTCGCGCGAAGCCATTTGTACTAGTAAAATATGTACGGTCTCACGTGTGCGCGTCGTGTACGATGGCGGACCCACGGGGTATGCGGGTGGGCCCCGGCATACCGTGGCGATGGACGGAACCTTCGCCCGATTCGCTCGTTGCCTCATTCATCGATTCGCCGCCACGCCGCCGCGCCGCCGAAATCCTCGAATGATCCTCGAGCAACGCCGCCGCTTTGTGGCCGCCTCGCGCCCTCGCCGCCGCCGCACGTGTTGCCGCTGCCGCCGGCGGTTCGCCGCCGCCGCCGGTGTGCGCGCGGCGTAGCGCCGCACTGTGTGGTCGGGCGACGCATGCGTGCGTACGAGAGCACGCACGTGTACGAGCGCGGGAAGCCATTTGTACTAGTAAAATATGTACGGTCTACGTGTGTGCGCGTACGTGTACCAGTGGCGGACCCACAGGGTATGCCGGGTGGGCCCCGGCATACCCTGTGGCGGTGGACGTGAACCTTCGCCCGATTCGCTCGTTGCCTCATTCACTGATTCGCTCGCCACGCCTGCTGCGCCGCTCGAAATCCTCGAATGATCCTCAGAGCAACGCCGGCCGCCTTGTGGCGCCGCCTCGCGCCCTCGCTGCCGCGCCGCAGCGTGATCGCCGCCGCCGTAGCCGGTTCGCCGCCGCGAGACGGTGTGCGCAGCGCGTAGCGCCGCACTGTGGTCGAATCGGGCGTGCATGCGTGCGTGCGAGAGCACGCCTGCGTGTACGAGCGGGAAGCCATTTGTACTAGTAAAATATGTACGGTCTCACGTGTGCGCGTGACGTGTACGATGGCGGACCCACGGTGGTATGCGGGTGGGCCCCGCATACCACGTGGCGATGGACGTGAACCTTCGCCCGATTCGCTCGTTGCCTCATTCATCGATTCGCCGCCACGCTGCCGCGCCGAAATCTCGAATGATCCTCGAGCAACGCCGGCCGCTTTGTGGCGCCGCCTCGCGCCTCGCTGCCGCGACGCAGCGTGGATCGCCGCCGCCGGTAGCCGGTTCGCCGCCAGACGGTGTCGCGAGCGTGCGTAGCGCAGCACTGTGGTGAATCGGGCGTGCATGCGTGCGTGCGAGAGCACGCACGCGTGTCGAGCGCGGAAGCCATTTGTACTAGTAAAATATGTACGGTCTACGTGTGTGCGCGTCGTGTACGATGGCGGACCCACGGGTATGCGGGTGGGCCCCGCATACCACATGCGGCGGACGTGAACCGCCGCCCGATTCGCTCGTTGCCTCATTCATCGATTCGCCGCCACGCCGCTGCGCCGCCGAAATCTCGAATGATCCTCGAGCAACGCCGGCCGCCTTGTGGCCGCCGCGCGCCCTCGCTTTGCCGCGCCGCGCGTGATCGCCGCTGCCGGTGGCCGGTTCGCCGCCGCCAGACGGTGTCGCGATGCGTGGCGCCGCACTGTGTGGTCGAATCGCGTGCATGCGTGCGGACGCGAGAACGCGCGCGTACGAGCGCGGAAGCCATTTGTACTAGTAAAATATGTACGGTCTACGTGTGTGCGCGTACGTGTACCAGTGGCGGACCCACAGGGTATGCCGGGTGGGCCCCGGCATACCCTGTGGCGGTGGACGTGAACCTTCGCCCGATTCGCTCGTTGCCTCATTCACTGATTCGCTCGCCACGCCTGCTGCGCCGCTCGAAATCCTCGAATGATCCTCAGAGCAACGCCGGCCGCCTTGTGGCCTTCGCGCCCTCGCTGCCGCGACGCGCGCTGCGTATCGCCGCTGCCGTGGCCGGTTCGCCGCCAGACGGTGTCGCGCGATGCGTAGCGCCGCACTGTGGTCGAATCGACGTGCATGCGTGCGTCGAGCACGCACGTGTCGAGCGCGGAAGCCATTTGTACTAGTAAAATATGTACGGTCTACGTGTGTGCGCGTCGTGTACGATGGCGGACCCACGGTATGCGGGTGGGCCCCGGCATACCACATGGCGATGACGTGAACCGTCGCCGATTCGCTCGTTGCCTCATTCATCGATTCGCCGCCACGCTGCTGCGCGCCGAAATCTCGAATGATCCTCGAGCAACGCCGGCCGCCTTGTGGCCGCCTCGCGCCCTCGCTGCCGCGCGCAGCGTGATCGCCGCCGCCGTAGCCGGTTCGCCGCCGACGGTGGCGCAGCGATGCGTAGCCCGCACTGTGGTCTGAACGGGCGTGCATGCGTGCGTGCGAGAGCACGCCTGCGTGTCTGGCGCGGAAGCCATTTGTACTAGTAAAATATGTACGGTCTACGTGTGCGCGCGTCGTGTACGATGGCGGACCCACGGTATGCGGGTGGGCCCGGCATACCACGTGGCGTGACGTGAACCGCCCGATTCGCTCGCTGCCTCATTCATCGATTCGCTCGCCACGCCCGCCGCGCCGCTCGAAATCTCGAATGATCCTCGAGCAACGCCGGCCGCCTTGTGGCTTTCGCCGCCCTACGCCGCCGCGCCGCGCGGATCGCGCGCCGCCGGTAGCCGGTTCGCCGCCAGACGGTGCGCGCGATGCGTGCGCCGCACTGTGGTGGAATCGACGGCGTGCGCGTGCGTGCGAGCACGCACGCGTGTCTGGCGCGGAAGCCATTTGTACTAGTAAAATATGTACGGTCTACGTGTGCGCGGCGTCGTGTACGATGGCGGACCCACGGTATATGCCGGTGGGCCCCGGCATACCACGTGGCGATGACGTGAACCGCCGATTCGATTCGCTGTTGCCTCATTCATCGATTCGCCGCCACGCCGCTGCGCCGAAATCTCGAATGATCCTCGAGCAACGCCGGCCGCCTTGTGGCCTTCGCCGCGCCGCTGCCGCCGACGCAGCGTGATGCCGCCGCCGGTAGCCGGTTCGCCGCCGCACGGTGTCGCAGCGGCGTAGCGCCGCACTGTGTGGTGAATCGACGTGCATGCGTGCGTGACGAGCACGCACGTGTACGAGCGCGGAAGCCATTTGTACTAGTAAAATATGTACGGTCTACGTGTGCGCGTCGTGTACGATGGCGGACCCACGGGTATGCGGGTGGGCCCCGGCATACCACATGGCGATGACGTGAACCGCCTCGATTCGCTCGTTGCCTCATTCATCGATTCGCCGCCACGCCGCTGCGCGCTCGAAATCCTCGAATGATCCTCGAGCAACGCCGGCCGCTTTGTGCCTTCGCCTCGCCGCTCGCTTTGCCGCCGCCGCGCGTGTTGCCGCTGCCGTGGCGGTTCGCCGCCGCCAGACGGTGTCGCGATGCGTAGCGCCGCACTGTGTGGTCGAATCGGGCGTGCATGCGTGCGTGCGAGCACGCACGTGTCGAGCGCGGAAGCCATTTGTACTAGTAAAATATGTACGGTCGTGTGTGCGCGTCGTGTACGATGGCGGACCCACGGGTATGCGGGTGGGCCCCGCATACCGTGGCGATGACGTGAACCTTCGCCCGATTCGCTCGTTGCCTCATTCACTGATTCGCTCGCCACGCCTGCTGCGCCGCTCGAAATCCTCGAATGATCCTCAGAGCAACGCCGGCCGCCTTTGTGGCCGCCGCCTCGCGCCGCCGCCGCCGCCGCCGCGCGATCGCCGCTGCCGTGGCCGGTTCGCCGCCAGACGGCGGTGTGCGCGATGCGTAGCGCACTGTGTGGTCAATCGGGCGTGCATGCGTGCGTGACGAGCACGCACGCGTGTCGAGCGCGGAAGCCATTTGTACTAGTAAAATATGTACGGTCTCGTGTGTGCGGCGTCGTGTACGATGGCGGACCCACGGTATGCGGGTGGGCCCCGCATACCGTGGCGATGACGTGAACCGCGCCCGATCGCTCGTTGCCTCATTCACTGATTCGCTCGCCACGCCTGCTGCGCCGCTCGAAATCCTCGAATGATCCTCAGAGCAACGCTTCGGCTTCGCCTTGTGGCCTTCGCCTCGCGCCCTCGCCTGCCGCACGCACGCGTGACTGCCGCCTGCCGGTAGCCGGTTCGCCTTCGCCAGACGGTGTGCGCAGTGCGTAGCGCTGTACCTGTGTGGCTGAACTGGACGTGCATGCGTGCGTACGAGAGCACGCACGTGTACGAGCGCGGGAAGCCATTTGTACTAGTAAAATATGTACGGTCTACGTGTGTGCGCGTACGTGTACTGTATACGTGTGCTCGCTCTGTTCAAGAGGGAGAGAGCTAGAGCTACGTGTATTTGTACCGGGTATGGCGTAGATAGAGTACATGCTTAGTGTACGTATTCGTATTTTCTCCCCGCTCCTACGTGCGTATGTACGTACGTACGCTTCGTTTGATGAGTGAAGCGGTATATGATTATGTTATCTCCTTGGCTTTGTACTGCGTAAGGTTGCATAAATATATGATGCAGCTGATGGGGCTAGCTTTTAATTGTTGCTTGTCTGCAAAAGATTACGAAGAAATTGATGTATGCGGTATTACTAGTTGAGAACTCGTGGGCTCCATGCATTGATTTACCTGTGCTTTACCTTTTTGTTTTCTAATGTATATTATTTACTAATCTGTTTCTTTTCCTTTTGGTTTGGACATTTATATGTAGAGATGGCCAGTGGGCTGTCATTTGGTGATCGATTATAGCATCATAAAGCATGGATTAAACTAGTATTTACTGATGTAAAGTCTTGTTGAGTCCAAAAGAAAAGGATGAAATGAAAAGGAATCCTTTGAGGGAGGACTAGCTAGCTAGCTTCAATTGCTGCTGGTTGCAAAATTGCAACCTGCAACACACATTTACACACGTCCATTTGAAGGGAACCGTAAGAGATTTTGTTGTTACAAAAGGGAATGTTGCAGCAAGGAGCTTTGCAACAGCCACGTGAAAACCCCTAGTTTTGGTCAATTTCTTCCCACTTATCACATCTTTTCCAAAAAAAATAAAGAGGGAAAAAGCTCCTCCAGTAGTTAAAGAAGCCAGAGTGCCCTCAAAAAAGTTACTAGATGGTTTTACCGAATTGTATATAAAAATTTTGCTACGGTATACCCTTTGGTAAAATCCTGAGTCCGCCACTGGTTTCCCTCCACTTCAGATTTTACCAACGCACACAAAGAGTACGACTGTGAGACAGTCAGACAAAGTGTCTACAACCATGAGGTGGTTGGACGAAGTCACGACTGTGGGGCAGTCGAACAAACATCAACGACCACAAGGTGGTTGGACAAGGTCATGACGGCGAGGCGGTCGGGAAAAACGTCAACGACCATGAGGTGGTCGGACGACGTCACGACCGTGAGATGGTCGGACCAAGTGTCAACGACCATAAGGTGGTCGAACGAGGTCACGACTACGAGACGATTAGACAAAGTGTGAACAACCACGAGGTGGTCGGACAAAGCGTCTACGACCATAGGGTGTTTGGATGAATAGTCTACGACCACAGGTGGTCAGTCGCAGCGTCTATGACCACGAGGTGATCGGACGTTCGATTCTATTAGCGTGGCACATTCCCTAGTGAGGCACGTGAAGCGTGCGGGGTTCACCGGGGTCGTTGCTAGTGCAGGGGACTCGGCGGTGCCTACACCTTGTGACTCATTTATACTCCGTAGAGTTGCCTAGGGCAGCTAAGTTCTTGGCGCTTTATACTCCGTAGAGTACGTCAGAGCGTGATAATTTTTTATACTCCGTAGAGTTGCCCGGGACGGCCAGGTTCCTAGTGCTTTATACTCCACAGAGTACACCAAGGCGCGAGGCCATCATGCGAGTTTTTATACTCCATAGAGTTGCCTGGGACGGCTAGGTTCCCGGTGCTTTATACTCCGTAGAGTACGCTAGGTCGCGATGCCACTGTGTGATTTTTTTACTCTATAGAGTTGCCCGGACGACTAAATTCTTGGCGCTTTATACTCCGCACAAGACTGTTGAGCCGAGGCCACCGTGACGATTTTTATACTTCGTCGAGTTGGCCGGGTCATGAGAGGATCCCAACGCTGGACTCCAAGACAAGCCAAAAATGGTGGAGAGATGTGCTACGATCATGAAGTTGTCGTGGCAAAGCCCAGAACCAGATCATGGCCGAAGAAAGGGTCTACGATCATGAAGTGGTTAGGGCAAAACCCACAGCCCTATCATGTTCGTAGAAAGGCGTACGATCATGCGGTGGTCATGACAAGGGGCATGACCATAGAATATTCGTACGGCCTACAACCTCGCGGAGGTCATAGCAGGGCTCACGACCATATCATGGTTGAAGGAAGGGTCTACGATGCCGCGACCACTGGCTGGCCAGGCGGTCATCGACGACAAAGTCACAACGAGGAAGTAGTCGTAGAATACCCAGCGGAGCCGAGCCGAGGCTGATGAAGTCAGAGGCGCAGAGCCTAGGCCGATGGAGACCGGAGGGCGCGGAGGCTGACAGAGGCAACGCAATATCTGGCGGAGGCTAGCGAAGGCTATGCGAGGTCCGACGGAGCCCAACGGAGACCACGTGAAGTCCATTGGAACCAAGGCTGATGAAGACGAAGGTACGGAGCCAAGACCGACGGAAGCCGGGGGGCGCGAAGGCCGACGAAGGCAACGGAATGTCCGACGGAGGCCAGCGGAGGCCACGTGAGGTTCGACGGAGGCTAGAGAAGACCATGCGAATTCCAGCGGAGCCGAGGCTGATGAAGACAGAGGTGTGGAGCCGAGGCCGACGGAGGTCGAGGGCGCGAAGGCTGGCGAAGGCAACGCAATGTCCGACGGAGGTCAGCGGAGGCCACGCGAGGTCTGACAAAGGCCAGCGGACCCAAGGCTGATGAGTACGCGACCACAAGGAGTCGATCGAGGACCGATGAAGTCATGACTCGGACGAGCATTGATGAAGTCACGACCCCAAGGTGGTCAGACAAACGTCAACGAAGCTTCGACCCCGAGGGGTCAGACGACATCGTCGAAGGTGCGATAGGTGTCGATGAAGTTGGCGGTGGGACGAAGGCTTCGGAGCGGGCGCTCTGTCCCCACGTTTTGGACTGGCGTCGACAAAGTCACGACTGTGAGAAGGTCGTAGCTGTTGGCGAAGAGTTGACCACGACGCAGTCGTAGATGAAGGCTTCGGAGCGGGCGCTCTGTCCCCACGCTTTGGACTGGCGTCGACAAAGTCACGACTGTGAGAAGGTCGTAGCTGTTGGCGAAGAGTTGACCACGACGTAGTCGTAGATGAAGGCTTTAGCGTCTACGACTACGGAGTGGTCGGATGGGCGTTTATGACCACGAGGTGGTCGGATAGATTCGTGGAGGCTTGACAAGCTATGGCCGACGGCCGGAGCCTGTCTTTACCATGCGTAGAGGTCAACTCCCTGGTGTCTGGCGACGAGAAACGCCGCTCCACATCTGCAGGTACGGTGGGTCGCCACCGGACATAGCCCCGGATATGGTAGCATCTAGGGTGCTCGCGGCACGAGCACTCTGGTGGTAGCCTTCTCTAGCGCCTTTTCTTGCGCAGTTTCTTGTGTGGACGGCGCCAACTGCTGTATCATAGCTACAACGGTGGGTACAAGATATCCTTCTCCATGGGAGATATAGCACTAAGAGAGCTAGTAAGAGCTGGTGGGTAAGAATAAATGTATATGGCCTCTTCATACCCCCTCTTGGGGGTTTGTATAAATGAGTAGGGTAGGATGGGAAATTCTCATCGTACCTCTTAATAATTACAAAATATGAGGATACATTGGTATATTTCTCTGTACTATTAGGGCTATTATATATTGGGTTAGTTGTAAGGTTTAGTCACAGGAGGTTGGGCTATCCCTGCTACAACAGTTACATTAAATTTTCACTGAAATTGTTGAAATTTTGAAAAAAGAATATTAAGTGGCATACGAGTTAGGCCATTTTTAGAGGCCTAGCAAACCTCACATTAATTCTTAAATCAGAAAAGGTAAAATTCACATTAATCATATATATAGATATTGTATATATTACGGTTGTATACCAAATACAAGTATATTTTTCAAAATATATTGGAGATATATAACAAATAAAATATGTTATAATATCTAGCCTTGTAACTGCGCTAATTCTCTTGAAAAATAAAGAGACACATTAGCCTTTTCCTCTACATGATAAGGTTAATAACAGAATCCTAGAGGCCAGTCTCATTTTATTTCAACACAAACAAATGAAATAAAAACAAAGGGGAGATGCCACTGGGTAGCAATCGTGGCGATTGGTTGATTGGCCAAGGAGCATCAGGAACAGATAAGACGGATAAACTCAACGTAGCTAAAGAGGGAAAAAAAAAAGCACACGTCCAACGAGACTGGAACAGCCAAGAAAGCTGGCATCTTGCTCATGCCCATGGCCATCCTTGGCGCTCTAAAGCTCGCTCCATCCCCACCCTCTCTCCCCGGCGTCGTGGCGCCGGCGGCAGCGCCGGGGCGCTCCTCCCTGCATTTCCACCTCTCCAATGCCGGCGCCGCCGCGCTCGTCGCGGCCTCGCTCCTCGTCGCCGACCCGGCTCTGGCATTCAGGGTCCGCCATTTACTTCGTTTGATGCCTTGTCGTTGCAAGATTTTGGTACGAGGGGGTCGATTAATAATATGGCTTGTGTGTGCAGGGAGGAGGCCCGTACGGACAGCAGGTGACACGGGGGCAGGACCTCACCGGCAAGGACTTCAGCGGCCAGACCCTCATCAAGCAGGATTTCAAGACAGTAAGTGTATACCTTGCCTTTCGCAGTTTCTGTTCTTACACTTCGATAATACGATCAGGGTTCTTACAGTAGATAGAAAGGCAAACTCTGAATTTTCTCTGCGCAGAAGAACATCTAAATCTGTCAGAGGCTTAGCTTGTGCATGCTTGGTGATTCCTGCCCTTCTTTTGCTCTAGTCTATACTGCGGCAGGCCAACTTCAGAGGCGCGAAGCTGCTTGGCGCGAGCTTCTTCGACGCAGACCTCACAGGTAGTGCGTTTGGAAGTTGCTATTTGCTGTCACACGCAGAGGTTCTTCCTCGTTGTGCAGTTCTGAAACGGGAAGGCTGATGTTTGGGTTATACTTGCACGGAATGGATTACTCAATCTCTTTGGTGTATGGTCATACATTCAGGTGCTGATCTCTCTGATGCTGATCTTAGAGGCGCGGACTTCTCGCTGGCAAATGTAACCAAGGTGCATTGCTTGACAAAGAAGCGCAGTTGTTTAGGTTCAGAATAAGTTGTAACAAAAGCTTTGAGCAGGATTGGATCCTGCTGGAAATTCATGATAAGTATCTCATCTATGGCCTATCCAGTTCAGTCCTCGCTTTGTTGAAAATGTCAACAACTCCTTGTTCCTTTTATCATTGAACTACCAGTTCGTAGACATCAGTGTGGACAGCCACTGCAATACAAAGGCCTGATCTGCAGAATTGATAATTGCTTACCATTCACAGCCTTGTGATTTGCTTTTCCCGTGTCCCATTTTGCAGGTAAATTTAACAAATGCCAATTTGGAAGGGGCACTTGCCACAGGAAACACTTCTTTCAAAGGATCCACTATACATGGGGCAGGCAAGTGCTACTTGTACTATCGTTCTGATGAATGATGATCATGTCAAACTTCAAAACTGTTGTCTCGACACATTCTCAAACTAGATATTTTCATACGATCAATGATCAATATCATGTTATACAACAACATGCTGCCAACTTCTTGCTAATCTGCAGATGCGGCTATGCTAATCCAAATCTTAACAACTAAAATTTACACATCAACATGATTCGATCAGAGGTTAGGAATATGATCGACTTGGTTCCTGTTTTGTGGCATCACCAATCATCTCGTGCTCTTTTTGGCCCTCCAGATTTTACCGACGTTCCACTGCGAGATGATCAACGGGAGTACCTCTGCAAAATTGCTGATGGGTAAGAAATCAGTGCCGCAATTTGCACGCACTTAATTAGTGATCATCCAACGTGCTGCTGATTTGCAAGTGTTCTTGCACCCAGGGTGAATCCAACTACTGGAAATGCCACAAAGGAGACTCTGTTCTGCGGGTGATGAGCAACGGAGAGAGAAGGGGGAGGCTAGAGTTCTGAGACTGATCTAATTGGTTCATTGAGTAGCAGCATCTATTGCCGCCATTTCCTTTTTGTTTTCTTCTTTTTGTCAGAGTTGAGGGAATTACACAAGTACTACATGAACATGTAATGAAATAAGGAGGAGAATGCTGTTTGAGAAGTATTCACATCACATGTAATGATAAATCGCAATACGAGACGCATTGCTCTTTTAGCTTGTCGATATGATCCAGAGAAATCTAGGCGGGCGGGCATGATTAATGGGCTCTGTCACATACTGCAAGTTCGGCTACCTTTATAAACCCGGTAGGAACAATGTAGGTCCAATAATGTAGCATTCAACCCGGCATAAACAGTAACAAACCCAACATATCCAAAACCTCAAATACAAATGTATATCCATTTTGTCCATTTTGATCCTGTGAAGCCATTTTTTAACTCTGTTTAACCTAAAGAAGCCCCGATAAAATATTAGCCAGCCCAGATATTTTATCTAGTACCGTTTTCATCGTAGCTGTTCACCCAAAACCCGAAAACTGTATATACAACCGTTTTGACCGATACGACCCCATGAAGCTCATTCTCAACTTAGTTTGGCCAAATTAGACGCTGGTAAAACCCTAGACCTCCTAGACACTATTTCAAACCCTAAATACAATACAGTCCAAACCCTTATCGTTCACCGAAACCTATTAGGTATATAAATACATGTCTTGACCATTTTGAGCCATGAAGTCAATTTTCAATTCTATTTAGCCCGAATATGCTTGGATGAACCCTTGCCAGCCATATGCTATTCCAAATCCATATCCAAGACTATGCCAGCTGTCATTATTCACCGAAACCCTAAAAACACACACATATATATATACCCATTTTGATCGTCTTGAGACCGTCTACACCATTCACAACTCTATTTCATCATTCTAGACTCTGATAAAACTCTAAAATATCCAGATGATATTTCGACTCTAAACCCAATGCCGTCCATGTAACACTTCAACCATCCTCTGGGCCCGGAATGCTACCACCATTGCACACTTTTACCATTCCATTAACTACTAGAAAATTTTAAGCCAATACTAATTTATTTATGTTGCAGTGACCAGATACATCATAGCATTTTTAGCGATTACTCTAACATGCTAGTATAGTCTAAAATATACTGACAAAAGGCGGTACAAGGAGTGTTGCTAGTTCGTGAAATTATTCATGTGCTACTCCCGCCCGTGCATGATGTCCTCAATAGTCATCTAAAAAAACAACAAAGCAAGGGTGAGTCCAAATACTCAGCAAATACAAAGCAAAACAATAAATAATAGGTTCACAAATCAGTTCATAACCATCACAATTTCAATCGCCATTTGTTTCCATTTAATCTCTTTAAGTTTTTATTAACCAATCATTATGCATATGCATATGCACATGAATTTCTCTCCTCTCTCTTATCTCTTTAGCCTATACCGGTATAGCAGAGCGAGCACCCGTCGATGCTCACCCAGGTCCACCCTATTTCCATGTGGGGATCACAAGCCCGTCCTTTTTCATACAGGGACCACAACAGCCCGTTATTTTCATATGGAGACCTCAATCTCCACTCCCGTGGAGCGTCCACACAAAGTGGACAATTGATATCACAAAACTATCTCTTTTCATGACATGCATGCATTACAAGTTCTTCATTTATGCATATCAACATGTCATGTCTTAACAATCGTCATTCATCATTCCTCATCATGTAACCAGAAGTAGTTAATTTACCATATTATGGTAAGAAATGCCTCAACATTCAACTAACAGCAAACACTACCCGAATTTACCATTTTACCATGCACTTGCCTGATTAGTCTTGGGGACGATGTGTGGACGGCTCCGACCCGGGGCCTCCACCTGTACAAACATCTACCCGACTCAACACATCATAACGAAACCAGTGCTTAAGCGAGCAGCGACGACTCTACGCGCATAACCCGACTCTAGCATAAAACACACGGGGTTACAGACCCGTTGCGCAGGTACCATACCCCCATTTTTCTTTTCTTTTTCTCCTCTTTTCTTTTCTCTTCTCTTCTCTTTTTCCCTTCCCTTTTCTTTTTTCCCTTCCCTCCTTCATCCGGTTCGGCCGAACCAGCCTCTTGTATCTCCCCTCTTCCTCCTCATTTCTCTCGGCCGAATGGCCTGGCGACTCCCAGGTGAACGCTAGCCGATGCGGCGGGGCAGGCTGAGCTCAGGCATCGCCGGCCCGGAGCTCACTGTCGACAGCTCCCTCCACCGCCCCAACCTTTCCCCCTTTCCCACTTCTAGATCCGGCCGACCATGGCTAGATCTGGCGCCGACCCGCTGCCGGTCTTTCCTCGGGCTCACCGGCCATGGCACGCCGCCGGTCGGGAGCCCTGTGCTACTCCTACCTTCAGCTAGTCCACCTCCCTTCTCTGTCTGGTGTAACCCAACCGGCACCGCCGTCTTCGGGGCTTCGGCCATGCCGCCCTTAGGCTGGCCTTTGGTGGCGCCCCTAACACCGGATCTGCCGGTGCCGCCACCTTTCCCCAACGCCGCCCCTGGCCCGACTGCCGACGCCGTTGGCCTGCCCCCATGGTCGTCGCCTGCCAACAAAAGACTAACAAAACGATTAAGTACTAATTCTCCTGCTCGGACAGAGGGAGGCGCCTCGCAAAAGGGGAGAGATACCTGTGAGGAACGAGCGAGCGAGTGGAAAAATTTTGTGAGTGAGAGCTGAGGCTTGTGACGAATGAGTGTGCGGCCACGCGTTTAAATAGCCGAGTACGGGAGAAAACACCGAGCGAAAATGACGCGCCGCGCGAAGATGAATCGCGTGGGAATTGGTCGGACGAACGCATGCGCTACAGCCATCCTCCTGCTCAGCGACATGACACTACGCTGCTCCAGATTCGATCTACATGTCGCCGCCTCACGAGCGCGAATTTGTGCAAACCAAATTAGACTTCTATAGTGTACGCCATGTTAGCTTAGCCAACAAGTACCACCCTTGCGCGCTAGGTTTTCCTGCAGCATGACTACGACACTATATTGAAGCACATTTTTGTAAGAATTTTTAAATATAGCACATGAGCTCCAAAAATTATAAATTATTTTATGAAGCCTCCCGACATAGTGTACTTATTTGTGTAATTTTTTACATTCTGATTTTTTTCTCAAAAATTCATTTAATTATATTGTTAGTAGAAATTTGATGGACAAATTCAGAATGGTTAAAATTATGAAAAAAAATTATAAAAGCAATTACACTATGTTCGCAAGCTTCACAAAAAATATTATAATTTTTTTGAGCTCATTTGCTATATTTAAAAATTTCTACATAAATATACATATATTTAAATATATGCTACATCACCATACCTTCTGCCGCGCCCCCCATATGGGGCAGGTCACCTGACCCCACCGATGCGGGAGGCAGGTCTCCTATTGCACTCGAGGTCAGGAGCAGGTGACCTATCGTGTTTGGTAGCCGTAGTAGGAGCACCGTATAGGAGCTACATTTGCAAATATGGCCAGTAGAGGGTTAGATTTACAAAAAAAAAACAGTTTTTATGGGGCTACAAATGTGAAAAATTCCTATAATGGTACCATTGTTAGGTGTGTTCAGAAAAAGTGAGAGGTTGAGAGATAAACCTTATTTATTATTTCAATAGGAGTCTTCATTCAACGAGGTTATAATGGAAAGAAACGAGATAAATGTACATTGAAGTTATAGAATGACTAATATTTGGAAAAGAGTTAAGAAGACTAAAATGATTTTTCCCATGGTAATCAGTGAGCTCCAAATCCACTACATTTTAGAGCTCTAAATGTCAAGCTCTAATACATAGTAGGGCATGGATGCTGTTTTGTCTTTTATTTCAGCACAACCACTGAAGTAAAGGGTAACACGCATGTATGCATCGTCGACCTAGCTTTACTATCGCCGTTCCTTTTGTTATTTGACAAGTTTGACTTTTTACATACCTTTGATTGTAGATGGAACTCTTTTTTTCAGTTTCTAGAAACCATTTTTCTACAATAACTAGCTTTTACATAATTACTATCTTTTAAACATAGTATTTTTTAAGATAGGATTTATAAATTGATTGTAGTATATACTACAACAATATTATAGAAATGGCCCAACCCCCCGTGACTGGGCCTTGCAACAGACTCAATATGTAATAGACTCAATAGTATAGAGGAATGTACCAATATACCCTCACTTTTTATAATTATCAGGGGGTCCCATCCTATGCCGTTCATGTATATAAACCCCTAAGAGGGTTATGAGGGGAAGATCCACTCAATCTATACACGAGTACTCTTTCTCCTGTCGTTTGGCTCCCTCTATCTAGTCCCCTCATATGTTGTTTGATCAGTAGCTACAACAAGTGACTTTATTTATATTGGCTAAAATGGCACACGAATCTCTCTCTCATAAATAGCTAAAAACCATAAGCAAAACTAAAAGAAACATGCTCATCAATATGTGCACAGCTTATGCCAATCTTGCTGCTTGTTTCAGTAGCCATTTAAGTAACATTTGAAAAGGCACAATCTTCTAGCAAGTTTGTAACATCTTTGCAAGTGTGAAATGTTTCGACAGCCATTTAAAGAACATTTGAAAATGCACAAGCTTAACCCCGTTCAGTTCGGCTTATATAAAATAGTTTATGGCTTTTTTACCGGAGCTAACTTATTTTACACTATCGCAGCTGGTTGTTTTTTACGTAATTAAATTTAAACAATTTTAAAAATAGAAAAAATGGGTTAGCCCATCACAGACAATGCAAATGAATACAGGAAAAAAAGAAAAGGTAAAAAACAAAACAAAGCAAAAAAACCCCCAAAAAAATATGAAATTAAAGAATAATAAACTATAAGCCAAAAATCAGAAGATGTAACCGAAACAAGCGGGGAAAGTTTGTGACATCTTTTTTCAGGTGTGAAATGAGATGGTGCTGTCATGTCAGTTGTCACGTGCTCATGCATCTGGTCTTTTTTTTAAATTTAATTATACTAAATAAGTCACCATCAGTTACAGTAAAAAATAAGTAAAAAATAAGCCAACTACAGTGAAAAAGCCATAAGCTATCGTCAAATTGAGCGGGGCTAATGCACGCAGGCAAAAAAGGAGAGCAAGTTGGTGCATTCCGTCAGTTCGACATGTCCCTTTTTGATCCATCCATCGGTTTTTTCGACAAAAAAATTTTAAAACATTATTTTGAGTTGGCTGGGTTCGACATTGCTGCGGTGGTGATGGAACATCCCAATTTTTGACAACAAAATTATTTTGTTTAGCGAATTTGTCATAGTTCAAAATATTCTTTTGCATTCAAAATGTCCGAAAAGGCCCTTTTACTAGATTGAAACATCGGCGCATTGTTTGAAATCTATCCAAATTCAAACAACTTTATCCAAAATAAAAATATAATTTAAAACTCGAATCTTGTACCCAAATCTCTTTCTCCACCGCACCCCACCTCCCTCTCCCTCTCCTCTCATCCAACCCAATCCCCCTCTCCTCCCTCGGCCCGTTAGGCCTAACACTAGTTAGGCCCATTCTGTGCTCCTCCACTCCTCACTGACGGTGGGGCCTAACCCCATCCATCAAGGCCGTCCCCTTCAGCCTGTCGCATCCTCCGTGCCGCCGTGCGACTGCATATCCCGCCTTGTCTGTGCCACCCGGGATCTCCACTGCCCGCGCGTAAGATCATCGTCACTGCCTCGTAAGTGGCATTAGTCACCACTGATGATCGCTAATTAGGAGTACTAGTAACATTCGAGTAGTTGTTGACACCAAGCATTGGCATGCTGGCACAACGTAATATCGCTGGTATCGGGTACACCGGATAAGGAAAGTGTTTTAATCAATTGGAGCCGGTGGTTTTTTTGGGTTTAAACAGAAGTAAGTAGCTCTTTGTGCAAAATTTAGAAAATGGTTTTTGGAAGATGCGGACGCAGAGAAGATCATGAAAACCAGCTGGTGATTTTAGAAATGACTTAGATAAGCCGATTTTTAAAACTAAAGTATTTAAATCCACTTTTGAGTTCTCTGAAGTAAAGCCAAAATCCGAAGCTAATTCGAATAACTCTTTAACTTTTGGATAGACGTCGGGTGGATTTCTTTTGACTTATGATTTAGCTTTCTATATTAATTATTCATATCAATCAAAATCATATACAAATTTCTTTCTTCGTATCATAAAAAATTGAAACTCAATATTTTAAGCTAAAACATGGATTGGTTCCACCGCCATCCGTGATGTCGCTCTTGGGTGTGAGGAGGGATGCCGAAAGAAAAAGGAGCAAAGGCCCCACCAGTCAGACTCGCGCAGGCCATCGACGGCCGACATCCCAAGCCAACAAATCCCTGTCTCGTGCATCGGAGTTCGGGTCCCTCCACTAATTTAGCTTAATGCATCCTCGTGCCGTCCCTATCTCGTCGGATCGCCACCCACTCGCCGCCCCTCCCCGCTTCGCCCCCAATTCCTCAGATCCAACCCCAGCGTCGGACCCTTCCTCCCCGTCTCCGCCCGCCGCCTGCCCGCCATTAGCAGAGGTACCGTTGCTATCGTCGGTTGTCACCGCCGCCACCTCTCAATCGCAGGGAATTCCGATCTGCGGGGTTCCACTCCGCGGCGCGCGCTAGTCTACGGCCGAGGCGGGGATCTTGCTTGCGCCGGCCGCTGGGGATGCGTCCGCGTGCGTCGAATCGCCGCGGCATTGTTGGGATTTTGTTTAATCTGATGCGACGGGTTGTTCATGCGGACAGGTGATCGAGGGGGAGAGTGCTTGGGGGGAGGGGGTGTAAGGAGGAGAGGATGTCGAGGAGGTCGGTGAATCCGAGCCGGCGGGTGGCGGACGGGGGCCTCCCTTCCGTCGGCGGCCTGCTCCACCCCAAGTCCCGCTCGCCGCCCGTGCTCACCATTGCCCTCGTGGTCCTGGTACTTTTCCTAACCCGGAAGCTGCCTCTAGGATTTCTCATGTGCTTGACTGATGCTGATGGTGTTTGGTGTTGTTGACGTTTGTTTGTTTAAGGGTGTCATTGTTCTGATCGCCTATTTCAGCAGCGACTCAGGTCGGTTTGAAACTCTCACAGAATCCCTTCCTCATCTGTTTAATTAATGTATTCGATCCTGATTGGTATAGATAATAGATTGCAAAATGGCGACAAAACATGGCTAGTAACATGTAGCAGCTTCCTTTCTTGTTCTGTGCTATTGTTTCAATTAAAAAAAATTGTAGCAACTCAATACTGAATTTCAAAGTAGGGATGCACGCACGATGTACCAGCACTGATTGTTTTTGTGATAATTAATGTACAATAGCATTGTAATGTACCTGCTGTTTCTGGATTAATCATCCATAGGTATTTTCTCGCTTTGTTGAAAACAAACTCAACATGACGTATTCAAAGTTTCAAACGTACTGGAATTCTACTCTATGAATATATTTTGTGATTTGAAGTATTGAACTGTGGTCTGTTCCCAAAGAGGAAAAAATAGCAAATATTGTGGCCTCATTTTTTCTTGTTTTAACTCTTTCTCCAATGGCCAGGTGTAACTGTTACAAGCAGAGAAGCTTTAAGCGGGTCGGAAGGTATATAATTCTTTTGTATCTCTGTCAACTGAGTGTCAAATCACTTCCTATTACCATTTTTAGAGTCTCCTGATAGACATTTCTGATTTCTTCCCCTAACTTGCTATTCTGAATCTCTGATGTGTTATTAGTGTTGCACCTTTGAAATTGTTTTGTTCTTTCTGATTTCAAGGTTGCGCTTACTAGTTACTATTGCAATGTGCAGTCTGGTGGTTCAGTCTGTTTTGCAACAAATCTCATGATATGCATTGAAGATATTATGATGATGTTGCCTTATCATTGTTTAGTGGCACGATAACCCGCAAAGGCTCACAGCCACTGAGCCACATATTGGGTGGGTTCTTTTGGGTTGTGGCTTATAGCTTATAGCTTAAAATTTTAAATTCTGGCTGTTCGCGAGAGACAGTACGTAGAGAAAAATAGTTGTATGTAATTTTAGCCAGCACAACTGAACTCAGTACACTTTTTATTACAATCTTCCTGTTGACCCCTTCTTGAAAAAACGCATCGCTTGAAAGCTAGTTACTGTAGCACGTACAAGCCAAAGCCGGCTGAAAGTCCATTCGAACCCACCCTTTGTGTGTTGATTTGTTCATAGCAGTGTCATGGGCAGATGCTGCATTTAGATTGCCTCTTTATGTCCGTCCCTGTGGCTTCCTATTTCGTGTGTTAGTGCTTTAGCGTTATTCTTCACTAGGCCATGCAATAGTAAATAGCGAATTCAAGTGCTGTGAACTGATGGCCAATTATGGGCCATGTGATAAATAGGACTTTTTTCCCCCACTGAACATTGAACTGTAGCATACGAACGAAATTTGGTTGCCTGATTCATGGTAAGACAGCAAAACAGTTTTGTCTTTGGTTAATCTGTTATCGTCAAATTCAGTATAGACTAGTAGCTAATCCTCTAAGTTATGATAAAATATCTTAGAAATAGATAATTATTAGTTTGATACAAGCCAAAACAGATTTTAATTTGGCCAAGTTCTCAGTGAACATTAATGTTTTGATTATCTGATTGCATTATGTTTTTTCTTTATATTCTTCTTTCCCAAAGTATTAGTGAGAAGTTTATGGTCCACTTTACCTCCTTTTTCTTTTGCATTTGCATCCAGGTTCTTGCACATTAGAAGTCATCCAGGCGCTTCCTTATCTTAAAAAGGCGTATGGCAATGAGATGCAAAAGATTCTTCATGTAGGCCCGGATAGTTGTACAGTTGTTTCTAACTTGTTGAAAGAAGGGAAGGTTGAAGCATGGGGAGTGGAGCCTTATGATTTGGAGGATGCTGACAGTAGCTGCAAAAGCCTTGTGCGCAAGGGCTTTGTCCGCATGGCTGACATTAAGTTCCCTCTTCCATACCGCCCAGATTCTTTTAACCTTGTTGTCGTGTCAGATGCTTTAGATTATCTGACCCCAAGGTATCTGAACAAAACACTGCCTGATTTAGCAAGGATTTCCACAGATGGTCTTGTTATCTTTGCTGGTATGTCTTTTTTTAACTTGAGACATTTACTTCCTTTAGAAGGACCTTTATTTGACATATACATGCCATATTTGTAGATGATCGTGCTAAAAGTTGTTTTTTCTTTTTAAGAAGCGATCATATGTTAGTTTTGTGGGACCTACAATTAACAATAAGTGATAACAGTACCGATTGTTCATTTTTTTTAGGTATTTCATACATATAAAGAGAGGCACCCTTTACTTGATGTTTATTTGTACAATAATCTTTGAACTTTAACACTAAAATAGGAAAATCCAAAATCCATATCTTTAAGACGTCATCATAGCGTGCAGCTCTTGGAAAATTGTGTCGGAAAGATCGGTTCCCATCCGAAATCGTGTGGCAGCCATAAACCACAAAGTGCAGGGGCCGAGAAGGTAGAGGTAAGCGGGAGCAAAGTCGATCGCGGTAACATGATGAAAAGGATGTGGACACAAGTAGAGAGAACTGTCAAATCAAGTCGAAGAAGAAGATAGAAGCATAGCGGCACAGATCGAACCTCGAGACGGCGGCGGCGCAGTACAGAAGAAGCGCAACGGAAGCGTGGTGCAGAAGAAGCGCGACGACCTTAGAAGCTCGGGACGGCGGCTCACAGAGAAACGGCGGCATCATAAAAACTTTATGATCTGCAGTGGCTCAAAGAGGAGTAGCGACTGCAGCTATGCGAAAGGAAGGAGATGACCACACTCATCCGAGAGGAGAGACCGTGGCTAACAAAGCAACCGGTTGACTGACAGATTTTATGGACCCGCACGGCTTTGACGAACTGAAAGAGACAAATATTACAGATTTGAATGGACACAATGGAAGACTCAAAAGGCAAGACAGCGGATTCTAGCATCCTCAGCTCCGACATGTCAATGTGTGCTCCCGGCTACCTCCACTTTCCTGTTCCCCCGGCCAACACAAATACCTAATTCCCAATCCCTATCCCCACCACTCCACCTCCTCCTCATTTCTTTGCCCTCCACGCCCCACCCGACTCTAGTGCCTTGCCGGCAAGAAACGCACGCGAGGAGGTGGTATGGAGCGGGCACCGCAGCGGGGTGGGCGGTCTGATGGCCGAGAGGCGGTTCAGCGCGGCGCAATGGCCGGGAGGAGAGCGGAGGTGCCGGCGGCAGCGGATAGGTCGGATCCGGCGTCGCGCGCGTCGGCGCGGCGCAAGCGCAAAGATAACTGGCGGCGGCACGAGCACGGAGGAGGCCAAAGCCGACGAAGAAGTGGCCCCCCGGGAGTGGAGATTGTTCCTCCCGGGCGGCAGCAGCAGTGGAAGAAGGCGGGCGTGAGTGCGGCTGGCGACGGCTTGGATCGAGCTCTGGGGCTATGATACCATGTAAGTTTGTATGAAGTTAGAATCTATTGCAATAACCCAAGGGGCAATATATAGGAATACGTAGACTCAAACTCTAAAATAAGAAAAGACACTAATACCCTTAACAAAAATAATACCATATTGTAATGCTTGATGCCCTTGTAGTATCGGTTATAGGTCCCTAGAGTAGGTATCGTGATTGAATTCTTCAGGTGAGTACTGGAATTGAAACAGTGCTACCTCAAACAGTTGTAGTCTCATTCCTTTTGTGGTATAAGTTATTTGAGGATGGCTCCATTGCTAATGGCACCTAGGCCCCTGAATTAATTTCTGATAATACTGTAATAGTCTGACATTTTGGATTTCTTAAAGTATTATTTAGTAACCATTAATTATGTGATATATATGATTTGCTAGTGTGGATGCTATAAATTATCTGAGATATATTTATTTCTGTTCTTATTCCAGGCAATCCAGGTCAGCAGAAAGCTAAGGTTTCTGAACTACCAAAATTTGGAAGACCAGTACGTACAGATGACTTCTACTTGCTGGCTTTAAAAGTTGTTTCACATATGACTAATTACATGATGTCCACTTTACTGTACACAAACTCAAAAAATTGATCTGACACATTTCATGTTCACCATAAAAAAATGCATCATATAAACATTGTAGAATTCTAACTTTACACTATTACCGATGGTCCAGAGATCCAGGCTTATCCTTTGTTTGCTACTCTAGTTATCTTGCTTATGCAACAGTTTTTCTGTGGATATGTCACATCATGGAATTAAGTTGCATCTTATATGTTGACTAGGGTTCTGTCATAAAGTAAGTTGAGACACTGTTGCATATTGCCAAGTTTGTCAGGCTGTCCATTAATGCTATTGGTCTTGTTCAGAGGGGCATGGAATGAACTGTTGATTTGGCTGTGTAGTTATTGGTGTGCAAGTATTCACATGTTCCAGAACATAATAGAAGAAACTGTACTGTACTGAAGGACTGGAAATTCTGTTAATGCTTTGTCGTGACTAGCGAGCCCTTCCTGAAAAAAACCTGTTGTGTTTAGCTGTGTAGTTGATGCTGTGCAAGTATTCAGATGTTCCAGAACATAATATAAGAAATTGTATTGCACTGAAGGATGTGAAATTCTGTTGATGCTTTGTCATGACTAGCAACATAGAGCCCTTCACTGAAAACCCTTTTGTGTTTGTTCACAGGCAAAGTTGCGAAGTTCTTCCTGGTGGACGCGCTACTTTATCCAGACTGGCTTGACAGAGAATGAAGGACCACTGAAGAAATTTGAGCAGGCTGCTTCCAAGAACAAATACAAACCAGACTGTCAAATCTTCCACCTTAGTTCGTAGGTTTGTACTGATCAGGGTGATGTCCATTGGACCATTGCTCCCACCGGTTTTGTAAGCAATATCTTTGCTTATCCCCGTTGACTTGCTCGTCTTGTACGCGGAGGAATTGTCACACAAAGAGCCAGCCTTAGGTAGCTTATGTAGAGGCTTTACCACTTGTTGCTAGAAATTCTTTCTGGAAATTAAATTATGTGTTATTAAGAACTGTAAATTGAAGCCCTGATATATATATATATATATATATATATATATATATATATATATATATATATATATATATATATATATATATATATATATATATATATATATATTTTCTACACCGGTGTAGTTACACCTATATCGTATCTCGCAATGTAGGGAGTATTTCGCATGTGGAGAGTATGTACGTGTAGTATACAAGTATTTAAGACCATCCGGTGGTATGAATAATTTTCGAAGTGGTATGTATATTTTTTCGATATACTCCTTTTATGCGTATATATAAGGGTATTTCTAAAATACGCTAAAAATATGAACTCCTTTACAAGTTTTTCATGTGGTTCACATTGGAGTATCTTATAATTAGTATACAAATGTACCTAAAGTGATAAAGGAGTATTTCAAGTTTGTTTAGGTGGTATATTAGAGGTGGGTGTAACTACACCCGGGTGTAGAAGGTATTTTTCCATATATATATATAGTAAAAATAATGAGTGCTCCTTGGTGCCCGGGCACCATAGTAAAAATATATATATAGTCTAAACGATATTTTGAAAAATATACCCAATTTGGGTTGAATTGTGTATTTGAAATCAAGATGCCCGGCACCTTGGTGCCTAATTTCATATATATATATATATATATATATATATATATATATATATATATATATATATATATATATATATATATATATATATATATATATATAGGAAAAATATCTTCTACACCCGGGTGTAGTTACACCCACCTCTAATATACCACCTAAACAAATTTGAAATACTCCTTTATCACTTTAGGTACATTTGTATACTAATTATAAGATACTCCAATGTGAACCACACGAAAAACTTGTAAAAGAGTTCATAGTTTTTAACGTATTTTGTAAATACCCTTATATACGCACATAAAAAGGAGTATGTCGAAAAAATGTACATATCACTTCGAAAAATTGTTCATACCATCTAGATGGTCTTAAATACTTGTATACTACACGCACATACCCTCCGTTACGCGAGATACTCCTACATTGCGAGATACGATATAGGGTGTAACTACACCGGGTGTAGAAAAGAGGCTTCCTATATATATATATATATATATATATATATATATATATATATATATATATATATATATATATATATATATATA
Source organism: Bonia amplexicaulis (assembly GCA_036346245.1). Classification (NCBI taxonomy): domain Eukaryota; kingdom Viridiplantae; phylum Streptophyta; class Magnoliopsida; order Poales; family Poaceae; genus Bonia; species Bonia amplexicaulis. The sequence goes on along the minus strand of CM070737.1, from coordinate 1,348,860 downwards.
TATATATATATATATATATATATATGCGTGCGAAACTTTACACTGTTGTACTATGTTATTCTGGGTGTTATTCCTGATGAATCCGCTGCAGTTTCAGATGTAAACTCATCCAACAGACCCAATTCCTTCTGTTAGGATCCTTGAGAGCGATGGGTCTACCCGAGTTTGGATTAAACCTCTATTTATGTCTCCAATGATAGGTTTAGTTGGAGTTTCAGTTGCAAGCTTCGCTAACAAACATAGAAAAAGAAGAGGAAAGCATAACAAACAGCACTAGAATATGTCATGAGGTCAGGTAAGATGTCCTTTGTCTGCAAACTTTGGCCATGAGCTTTTGGCTATGACTAATAGCTTTTTACTGTATTTTTTTATATGACAATAGATGATGGAGATGTTAATGTGAACGACGCACACGATTTTAGACTCAAAAAACTGTTGATCTTCCTTCCAGTCCGCAGACAAGGATCTGAATACCTCATATTCCAGATTTCCTATGAGAAACCAGGAAGCACATTGCCCCCCTGATTTGATTTGCTGTTGTACATATATTCCATAGCTGTTGTATAAATTATAGGTTTTAGCTGTTGCATAAACTATTGCATCTTGTGTTCCCGGGAAGTGTAAGCAGCATCTTTTACCTCTTATAGGGTGGGATCTTTCAACTGCAGCTGATGATTTTTTATTCTAGCGTAAGTATTTGTGCGAATAAACAAATACCGATAAACCGTTTTGAAAAGACTATCCCGATAATTCGTTTTAAAAGGACGATAAAAAATCGTCCTATTTATTTATTTGAGAGAAGTCATAAGCCGAAAAAGGTCATAAATAGTAATTCCCTCTACAACAGTGGCGGAGCTAGGATTTAGTTACACCCTGGGCTCAGTGTTAGAATGATCTAGGTTATCTGGGTTGTACCATGAAAATATTACCCAGACTGAACTGAATTTACCCGGGCTATACACTAGATATTTTTTCACACCCCAGGCTGAAGTCTACCCTACCCGGGGTGTGCATCCGCCCCTGCTCTACAAGCATGCAATACATTGTCATCAATGCACAACAACATATCCGCTCCTCTAATTGATGTGTGCGCGCACGCGTGCTGTGCGTGCGAAACTTTACACTGTTGGACTATGTTATTCTGGGTGTTTCACGTATTCCTTATGAATTCGCTGTAGTTTCAGATGTAAACTCGTCCAACAGACGACGGATCCGTCTAGCCTTTGTATGCTTCTTTGACCTAGTAGGATGTCATTTTCCAAAGTTGGATGATGCTTAAAGTCGACCCACAATTCCTTCTGTTCGGATCCTTGAGAGCGATTGGTCTACCCGAGTTTGGATTAAACCTCTATCTATGTCTCCAATGATAGGTTTAGTTGGAGTTTCAGTAGAAAGCTTCGCTAACAAACATAGGAAAAGAAGAGGAAATCATAACAAACATCACTAGAATATGTGATGAGGTGAGGACCGAGCCTTGCTTGGATGGCTTGCTGCCGTTGTGTAGCCCGTCCGTCTAGGCTCGATTCTAGGGCATCTTATTTTCGAAGGGTACAGTTTGTTTAAATAGTACTTTTGGTACTATTTATATAAATAGTGCCTCTTCGAGTACACATGCACGTGTGTTCAATTGTCAAAACGTGTGCCTACACTCTATGAGGCTTTAGAATCTCCGCCCTGTCTTAGCATATGCGTTGGATGCACCCCACGTGAGTGTGTGAGAGTGTGGTGTTGCCTTGAGGCTTTAGGGTTTTTGTCTTATCTTAGCGTGTGCATTAGATGCACCTGCGTAAGTCCATGTGATGTTGTGTATGTGTGCGTGAGTGCGTCCTTATTGTTAGGGGTGCAAACGAAGCGGATACAGACGAATATTGCTCATCCCGTATCCTTTTTCATATTTTTTGTCGGAGTCGGAGTCGGACACGGACAGTGCCGGATACGAATACGAATGCGGATATTCTCGGTTACGAATACGGAGCGAATACATGCCGCTCCGAATACGGTTAGTTCCGATCACAAATATTTGATCGGATAATGCACAAAAGCAAATTTCACATGGTGACAGGAACAAGTTAAGCAACTAGTAAATTCTAGCTAGCAAAGTAACAAATAAATGATAGAGATTAGTTAAACAAATAGTAGCTAACTAGCTACATGTCACATGGTTCAAAAGTACGAATTGCCCATAACCAAGTAGTCAAGTTCATCACTAGTTCATTTAACTTCATTACATTTAACAAATGATTTCACAAGGCTTTCGTGCCCCTTAAGGTCTCACATCGAGCTTTATGAGGACATTTATTGTACTGCACCCAAAATTGTTTCTCCTTTCCACCATATTTTTGTGTCAACAGTCACCGTGTATTTAATATAGTGGTCCCAAACCTTCGAGGTACACTTCTGCTTCTTCTTAGCAGGCTCAAGATCTCTGGTGCAAGTCACAGTCCCAGTAATAACAGTATGCTTATTGCTTAACATAGATTTTCAATCAGAAGGCATTCTATTTCTTATTGAACAAGCGTAGAGTGTAAAGGAGAAACTATCTGGTAACTATCCGGTAACTATCCGTTTTCGTATTCGGTAACTATCCAGAAAAATGCCCGAATAGTTCCATATCCGTCGGATAATGCTTTTTCCGAATCCGTTTCCGTATCCGACAAAAAAATATCCGACTCCGTTTTCATATCCGACAAAACCTTCGGATATCCGAAAATTTGCTCCGAATTGTATCCGAATTAAAACGGACGGACGGATGGTCGAGAAATATCCGCTCCATTTGTACCCCTACTTATTGTACTCATGCATAAAAAAAAGAATATGTCATGAGGTCAGGTAAGGTGTCCCTTATCTGCAAACTACGGTTCTGAGCTTTTGGCTACAACTGATAGTTTTTGTCTGCACTTTTGATATGACAATAGATAGTGGAGACACCGATGCAGACGACGTACACGGTTTTGAACTCGGAAAGCAGTTTGAAAAATCTGCTTCAAAAAGAGCATCATATTTGTTTAGACTTTCGAAGAAGCCAAAATCCCAAAAAAAACATGACTATATCTCTACACCTATGTAGTATATACTATTTTTTTGGCCCTCCTTTTCTTCTAGGCTTGTAGCACAAAGCCATCGAATGATCTTCTTTATATTGGTCTTCCAGTCCCTAGATCAAATTCTGAATACCCCATTCTAGATTTCCTATGAGAAACCAGCAAGCACCACAAACTCATTGCCCCCTGATTTGATTTGCTCTTGTACATATATTCCATAGCTGTTGCATAAACTAGGCATTTGCTAGTGTCCGAACGTCTGATCCATACGCTATCTCCGTACGCTCGATTGCAACATTTTCTAATCATGTATGCAACATTTTGATTTCATGTTTGTAACAAAAAATTGATAAAAAAACTCAATGTTGCGCATACGAAATCAAAATATTGCATGTATAAAATAAACAACAAGTTACACATATGAAATCAAATAAAAATCTTAATATTGCACATATATAACCGAAATATTGCACACACAAAATCAAAATATTGCATATTTACACACATGAAATCAAATAAAATCTCAATGTTGCACACATAAAATCTCAAAGTTGCACATATGTAATCGAAATATTGCATACACGAAATGAAAAATGTTGCAACAAAAGCATGGGCTAAAAATGTTGCAAACATGAGCAACACATGTTGCAAATATGGACGAAAAATGTTGCAGCTGAGCGCACGAAGCTAGCGCCCAGATCGAATGTTCGGGCGCTAGCATTTCCCCGTAAATTATTGCATCTTGTGTTCCTTGATAGTGTAAGCAGCATCTTTCTCTCTTATAGGGTGGGTTCTTTCAACTACGGCTAATGGTTGATACCTGCAGCTGATGACTTTTTATCCTAGCGCGAGCACTTATACGAATGAACGAATGCCGATAAGCTATTTTGAAAAGGTTATTCTGATAAATCGTTTTAAAAAAACGACAAAGAAGTCGCCCCGTTTATTTGTTCGGATGAAATCATAAGCCAAAAAAATCATAAATATACATTCCCTCCATAGGCATGCAATCCATCGTCATCCATGCACAACAACATATCCGCTCCTCCAATTGATGTGGCTCTCATTGACCATTTCCTATTGCTTAGCTAAGCTGGTTGTTATCCACTAACTTTGATTAGTCAAAACTCAAAGCACATCTCATACTAGTTGAATCTTGTCGATGTTTTAATATCGATCTTATGTATGATTTGTTTGGATTCGGGGGAACTCTTAAAAGACTCGGCGTATGCGACTGCAAAGTAGAGACACGGGAAACTTATCCTGGTTCAGGTCTTTTCCTCTGAGAATAACAACTCTACGTCCAGTATGATTGCCAGTGCTAGAAAATGGATTACAACAGAGAGTTACATGAATGGCCAGTGCTATCTTGCGTGAATGATTCACCGAATTCTCCTCTCTCCCTTTGACGTCAACCTTTAAATAGACAGTGAAATGACGACAGTTGTCCCGCGCCAGAAGACGCCTTGACGCTTCAGATGATAACCGCCTGACGGAAGTTACTGTCAGTGAGACACAAGAGACTGTTCACCGTGTAGCGGTTGTTGTCAGAGAGAGATCGTGTGGTGTTAGTTGACTAACGAACGTTCTAACCGTCTTGTCAGATGAACCGACAATGTAGTTCATTGTCGTAGATAAGACGGTTGGAGATAGACTCGTCGTAGGAATTCCCATGACTACAGAGTGGTCGCAGTAAGACTTACGACTACATGGTCGTAGAAAGATTTACGACCATGAGATAGTCGCAGTAAGACTTACGACTATGTGGTCGTGGAAAGACTTATGGCTATATGGGTAGTCACAGTAGGACTTACAACTACGTGGCCATAGAAGATCTTATGACTTTATGATCGTAGAAGTGCTTACGACCATCCTGCTATATTTACCTCTTATCGATAAGAGGTATATTTAAGGAATATAATAATTTAAGAATTATTCTATCATGTCAAGTCTATATAAACCCCACCATACACATCTCTCCTCTTTATCCTTTGCTGTTGCACCAAACAGTGAGCGGTAGTAGCAATTTTTTGCTTGTTGGTGCTCTGCTTTGTTAGAGCATCAATCAGGGAGAAGAAGCGCCATGGAGGGCCTACTGCCGTTCCTGTACAGGGCCGTCCTCCACTACGCCAACGGCGGGCAGATGCCCATCGACAACCCCTTCCTCAAGGAGTCGCCGCCGCTCTCGCCGTACTACGTGCGCCTCGCCGGCGGCGTTTCGCCGAGGTGCCTATCTTCCCTTGGCCGACCAGCCGCGACACACAGCTCCTGTTGAGTGATCGTGATCGTTCTTCGTCGTGATACATAAGAGGGGTTTTTGTGAGCCGATGATCGATGCTCCTAATTATGTTTCAGAGTCTTTTTTCTTTCCCTTTGGTTGTCTTTTCTCTGCTTCTTGGAATGAAGGCATGGATGAATCCATGACTCCTTGTAAAGGAGGATCTTTTCCTTGATAAATTGTAGGCTCTAGGTCAGAAAACAGCAAACAGGATACTAGCACTATATAAGTTCATGTATCCAAGAACAAGCGAAGGCTTTGTGTTGACTTGTGTATCCAAAAACTGCTTTCTTTGTTTTTCTCCTAAAACACCCAAACCTCAAAGGATGAAGACCTTTGGAAAAGAGACAAAACCGTGTATTCCTTACCGTCTTTGCGTAGATAAGTGAACTTGTGTTCATCTTATGTGCTGGCGAAATCTTATGCACGACATGTCGATACGGATTTTGTTCAGAAAAGAGATGCTTTTCTCATGGGCTGCGTTTGATGGAATTTGTACGCCGAATAGAACGCAACTTGGAACCTCGAAATTTCATACAATCACATGTATGTCGAAAAATTATTCTGTTCGTTACAAAATTATTGCATTCTCGCATGGTGTGACTTTGTACCAAACGTAACGCACGCCAAAACGCCGTGGAAGCAAAGCCTCTACTATCACTGGCGTGCGGGCCACACGGAAGAGTCGGTAAAGTGTGGATTCTTTTCAACGATGATTTTTGATTTTAACTTAAACACTTGTGTGAATAAATCGAATGCTAATAAATCGATAAGCCGATTTAAAAAAACTATCATAATAAATGGTTTGAAAAGACAACAGAGAAATTTATTTATTTATTTAAAGGAAGACATAAGATGGAAAAAAGATGTTATTTTCTGCAGTAAAGCCTAAAACTAAAAGACCCAAAACTTCAAACACCTCCTCATCTTATCCGCTCTTCTATTTCTTTTCTTTACTAGTTAGAGATCTGTGCGTTGCAACAGTCATAAAAATAATGAGACAGAATTTATTGTCTGACCAACTTCACACATCAAACATTAGAGAGTAAACGACATAGAGAGAATAGTGGCTAGAATGCGCGTGGAGATGGGAAAAATGGAGGGGGTGGGCGGTTGTATCCTGAGAGAGAAGGAGGAAGACAAATGGTCCAAATCAAATCGGATACCTGAGAAAAAAAATAAGTGAGGACGGATCAACCACCAGCTCATTCTTTTATAATAGTAATTTTAAAATAAATATTATTTTTATTAGAGGGAAAAATATAGAATCACAGCGCGTTCCCCCACCTCGCATCGCCATGGCCTTCGTCTCCGCTACCGCCGCCTCCTCCACCTCCTTCCTCCTCTCCGTCTCAACCGCCGTACGCGGCGGCGCGGGGGCCTCCTCTGCCCCGCTGCCCCGGCGGCCGCTCGCGTCCCCTCTACGCGCGGCGCAGGGGCCCAACTCCGCGCCGGTGATGATGGAGAGCACGGTCAAGAAGAAGAAGAAGGGGTCCGGCGCCGGGAACCTTCCCGCCGTGCTCGACGTCGAGATCAGGGAGGCCCAGGAGTACCTCAACAGCGACAAGCAGGTGACGCGCGCCCGTTCTTTAATCAGCATCCGGTCGAACTCTGTACTCATGTATAATCTTGTAGTCGAATTAGAGGGGTTTGGCCTGTCAAAGAAGAGTCTTTGGAAGAATTAGAGAGAAATTTGTCCTGGGGAAGACGGTTTTACTGAAAATTTGTCGGATTCTAAACATGTCTTACGTGAACGAAAGGTGTTTACTAGTAATTGCTCAATATAAATGGACCATCTCTTGCTAATTTATCACGAAATGGCCATTATATCTTCAATTTGGCTTGTCAGGGTATTTGTACCATTTTATCTTGTACAATAAGTACTTTTTTGGTAGTATGTTCACTAAATGCTGGTTCACACAGACAGAGACTTTGCCCATCTCTTGATTCAGTTCAATTGGGAGCAGCTAAGCATCTTAACTTCGAAATGGACATTTTGATACTTGCACTTGTTGGTAGTGGTTCGACCAGTTCTTGATCTTACTGGCATATCAATTTCCTGTGTGCAGCTTGATATCTTAAATTAGTAGTCGAGGTATCTGTATTCTGTAATAGATGATATATTGACAATTTGCCATTTGAATTGGCATTAGAAGAGTTGTTTAGATTATTTCCTTGCTTAAACTATTCACTGTTCCTTTGGATTCTCCTGATCCACGGCTTTCTTGCATATTTTTTTGTCGGATGTTGACCTGAATGTCTGGAGAAAAGTCTAATGTAGACAAACTGTTTCTTAGGTAATTTTTCTTGTGTTTTTGTACTTTCATTGCACGCACATATATAATCAACTAAGCATACCAGTTCTTCATGCAAAGTGTGCAATTATCCTTTCATATGTATTTCTGTTTTCTTAATTGAATAGGGGGGCTTGCCTACTGATTCGAAAAAAATCCTTTCATTTGTCTTTTGGTTTAGCTCTAACATGCAGGGTGCTATTGTAACATGCTCAAAGAAGTCTGAATATTTGGACCGCTAGTTCTCTGAGCAGCTGCGACTATTCAGCTGATTTTAAATTGCTGAATCATTCTAATGATTTTTGGGGAGTATGACTTTGAGTGAGTGGGGCCAATGATTGAATCTGTTGAAGGTTTGGTTTCAAGTTTTGAACAACTTGAGGCTCCACGTGAGAGCAATATTCAAAAGGCTCCACGTGAGAGCAATATTCAAATTGACACTGAGGTTAATTAATTCTTGATGCATATTTCTGAATAGACTGATGGATGTTATTTTCTGCAAGATGTAACATTTAGCTGTAAATTTTACATGCTGGCTTGACCTCAGTTCTTTTTTGAGGCACTTTACATCAGTTCTTGGTCTTGCAAAATATTTAAGCTGGTTAGTTGTATTCATTCATCCTTATTTTGACAGGAACCTGTTCCAGACAACTTCCCTTTTGAAATTGTTGATGAAGAGGGGATGAGTGTGGTTATTTTGAAAAGGGACTACAAGGATGAGAGGATTGAGGTGACTGTCAGCATGCCTAATTTGGAAGGGGGGCCTGAGTACGATGACGAAGATGGTGAGGGCAATGATGAGGATGCAGGCAAGGATGATGAAGATGAGTACGATGACGAAGATGGTGAGGGCAATGATGAGGATGCAGGCAAGGATGATGAAGATGAGAGTGCCAGAGATAGCAGCGTTTCTCTAAAGGTGACAGTCTCCAAGGGCTCTGGCCCAATACTCGAGTTCACCTGCACAGCCTTTCGCGAGGATATCACCATTGATGATTTGCTAATAGTGGAGAAAGCAGACGCAGGAGGAGAAGAGAAATTCCCCTACGAGGGCCCTGAATTCACGTAAGAATACCAGTTCTGCATGTTCATTTTTGAATCCAAGGATGGCATTACAGTCCTACCCATTGCTCATCGTCTCGCTCCTTTCTACTGCAGTGAGCTCCCTGTGAATGTGCAGAAGGGCCTATTCAAGTTCCTGGGGCAGCGAGGGATCACGCTCCCGACCACCAACTTCATGCACGATTACATGGTGACCAAGCAGACGGAGGAGTACGTCCGGTGGATGACCAAGCTCAAGGATTTCGTCCGTCAATGAGAAAATGGCCGAGTGATCTGGCGACATTTTTGGTAGCTTAGCCCTTAGTATGTGTAACAAGAATACTAAGAATTATGCAAAGCTATATTTACTGTATCTGTATCAGCAGCCAAGGTGAGTTCTCTTGTGTTAACTGGAGCTGGCCGACCAGCCATTTAACAAGAGAACTAAGATTAGTGCTTGCTGCTAGTTGCTACCATTTATCTCTCTGCTGCTTATCTGGATGTGTCGTGGAATTGTGATGGTTGGGACGATCTTTCACAGAAAAGAACACATTTTTGATGAAGTTTTGCCTTTTTTTGAATAGTGAGGAACAAATGATCAGGTATTAGATAAGCTGAAACCAGTAACTTATCAGTGTTTCAGATAATGAGCAGAAGCAAATCATCTGCTACAAAATAGTAAACTCGTTTATCCCTTAAGAGGATACGCAATACGCTAATGTTATTCAGAAACAGAAAACAAAAGGAGGAAATGTGGCGGACCTAGAATTTTTAGAATAGGTGTTTAGACTTCGGAACTAGATTGCTCTGATATATCACCGATATGTCAATACTGTGACATACCGTTTCCCCCAAAATACCGATACAATGATACATGTATATAGATATAATAAAAATACATAAAACATAGAAATTCATGATTCTTATGAGAAAATGGGTAACATAAGGTGAGCATAATAACATGAATTAAACAACAAATTATAGAGATTAATAACAATTACATACCTTACCGATCCTAACATTTTTTTTTGCATGATTACTGTCGCTCGCCTCAACAACCCGCGTCCATCTGTCGTCGCTCGCCTTCGCTGCCTGCGCCTTTGCCTGCTCACCATTCGAAGGCCAGAGCCGCCTCCCACATACATAGCCACAAGATGAGAGAGAACAAATGTTAGAGTTTTGTTTATGTCTTTACTTCTTTGGACCTATATGAGAGGGCTGAGGTTAGAAGAAAAATATATCTAATATGTTACATAGGTAGTGTGTAAGATACAGAAAGCACATATTGAATTCATTTATAAGTATAAATATATAGTTTAAACCTAACTAACGGTGTATACATATAATATATCTAAAAACATGTTCAGCTTAACATCCTGACCCGTCCGTGTCCGTCCCGTGAGGAAAGTCCAATTCCTTTCTTCTCTCGCAAGAAGCACAGCATGGATGGATGGATAGAAGCAAACAGGACAGGTTTAGGTTTAGCTGACAGGTGGGTCCCATTTTCCGCCTCTCTTAAGCAAACCTAAACCCCTCTCCGCCGCCGCCTCAAGTCCTAAACCCCGAAAACCCTAACCTTCGCACGCCGCCGCCGCCTCCTCGCCATGGCCCTCTTCGCTGCTGCTCGCCGTGCCGCCGCCTCCTCCTTCGTCCCCCTCCTCCGCGCCTCCGCCTCGGGCGCCTCCCGCGGCGCCGCCCTGCTCCGCCCCCTGGCCGCCGCCGCTGCGCGCCCGCTGCCTCTCGCGATGCCGTTCTCGTCGGCGCCCGCGACGAAGCCGAGCTCCGACGGTGAGCTCCTCCGCATCATCGACTCCGAGATCAAGTACGCCGAGGAGTGCGACGACCACGACCGGGTGCGTGCCCCCGAGTTCCCGAATCTCTAGTGTTGCTATTTTGCTAACCATCGTTATGCAATCCGAATCCCTTATTGGTGTAATTTTAGTTATATTAGCGCGGGATCAAGCTTGCAATTTGTAGCTGTGAGGTAGTTCATCTGCTGATTTGTGTTGTGTGTTATGTTGCAGTGCCACACTTGGGATCTGATATTTTCCTCCAAAAAAGGAGGCTTTTTTTAGGTAGTTTAGGTGTCTTGTTCTTTTGGTCCTGCCTATATCTTCCTACTGCAATTGGTAGTGTAGTTTTGTTTACTGTATACCCGGAGCTGGCCATTGTTCTATTTCGAGGTAGTCTTTGGTAGTACGATTTGAGGATTTTCCTCACTTGATTTTCCTCACCAAGTTAAGATTTTTTTGTTAGTGTGTTGTGCTTAATTCTAATGGAAGTATTTGCTTGTGCCTTCTCTGTCTAAAACTCCGTACTTTTGGCTCTTGTGCCTTTTGTTCTTTCTTAATGTAATTTCACTGCTGTAGTGTGGTTCTAATCATGGTGGTGTAGCTGTTGCAAATTTTGCTGCTGCTTAGCATTGTTGTATGCCAGTATGACTAGTCTGATATGTTTGGCGGAACCTAGTTTTTTTTTTCAGTTAAAAAGGGGTGTTTTGATCTTGTGACCTTACATGCTTATTGTGCCACCAATGTTCTGCTGTTTAAAATGGTTTATTGTTAAACCTTCTTATTTCCTATTGTCTCATTTTTTTCCGTTGATTCAGGGTAGTGTTGCTTTCCTGAACTATAGTTCTATTTCTCATGTCAATTTAGATTTTATTATCTGCACATATACTATTGTATCATATAATGACTTTAATGCTTTAAAGTTTTGGCCAACTTAGTGTTAAGTCTGTGGGGAAAAAAATTGGTGCTCTGGTGACTTCTTCTAGCCTTTTGCTTAAGGTTGAACCTAAAAGCATCCATGCTTGTCATGCTTGAGTATTTCTAGCTGGGCAAAAGGATATAGAAACCCAAAACAGATGTAGTAGTAGCCATCATACCAATTCAAGACTTACTTGCAAGGAGCTTTACTCGTTCCTCTAATCCTGTTTGAGAACTTGAGTTGGGATGGTTAGGTGCAGTAGGAAAGAAGAGAGTGTGTGTGAAATGCTAATGGTTTTGATTGGTCATGTAGAGTTTTTGCCATTGAGCAATGAAATCTTCAGGACTTTCTCAACAGGTGTAGCTTGCAATGCCTTCTGTTGTTGGACATCAAGCAATTTGTTCTGGTCTTGCATTTAACCTATAAATTTAGCATGATTTAGTGTAAAATGCTAAACATACAATGCAAGAGGCCCTCATTTTTCCTGCACACATGAGGTAAGCATGCATGAGGGTTGGAAAAGAATTAAGTTGCCTGTCATATTTTTCTTGTAGAGAACACTATTTTTTACTTATAAATTTACTGTGAACAAGTTTCATGTTCATATTAGAGTGTTAAGCTGTGTTGTTGAGGCCCTTGTTTTTTTCCATCTTAAAACAGGTTGAGGAGATTCCAGATAACTTCCCTTTCAAAATCAGCGACGATAAGGGGACGACTGAAATTACTCTTAAAAGAACTTATCAGGGTGAGCAGATTGAAGTTTTGGTTTCCATGCCCAGCCTAGTCACTGGAGATGAGCCTGAGCAAGACCGGGATGAAGATGACGAGGAGAGAGATGAGGGTCAGGAAGACGAAGGTGAGAAGCCCCCAAAGTCCAGCATTCCCCTCACGGTCACTGTTTCCAAGGGTGATGGCCCAAACCTTGAATTCACCTGCACAGCCTACCCTGATGAGATCATTATCGATACCTTGTCCGTGAGGCAGCCATCAGGGGATGAGGACAAGGAGTTTATTGCATATGAGGGTCCTGATTTCAAGTAAGAAAAAAAACTAGCTAGGTCATTTTAATTTCTTGAACAGTTGAATGCTTCAATCAATCACTGCTTGCTGATGTTCAACAATTGCTCTTGCTCTGTCTGCTGCAGTGACCTCGATGATAACCTGCAAAGGGCATTCCACAAGTACCTGGAACTGCGTGGGATCACGCCCATGACGACAAACTTCTTGCACGAGTACATGATCAACAAGGACAGCCGGGAGTATCTCTTGTGGCTGAGGAAGCTGAAGGATTTCGTCAAGCACTAAAGATTAACACCATCACTTCAATTCCCGGGGCACAAGATTAGTCAATGTTCTCTGCACATCCCGTTTTGAGAGCTCTGAGCCTCTGAACTGCTCATGTTCTAGAGAAGTATACATGGATATTCATCTGCACATTTATTATCGTTTTGGTGACTGTTTTTTGGCACTATGATAACGACCTACGGATGTGGAAGCTGGAAACCATTGTAGGGCTTTAAATAGAATGCTTTATTCACCATGCTGTTGCCTTGCTTATTCCTGGTTTACTCGTCTAGTGTGCGCTTTGGTGATTTACTCCTGTCCTGTGTCTACTAGTATCATATATACATGTTCAGGAAGTAATTTGCTTGAAACATATGCATACTGTTTGCCTTGATAATAGCTCTTTTAGTCTGTAATAATCATGCTGGCTTTACAGTGTACATCTTACAGTAAAACGAAACTGGTATCAAGATTCTATGATTGCCATCTCTGCAGCTAAGGCAAGTAGTTCAACACCTGTGCAAAGAACTTGGCGTACTCATGCCTGATCCTACAGCCGTCGCTGCAGAAGACGACGTAGTCGCCCCACCCTTCCGTCACGCCGCAGCCGGTGCTCGTGCACCGGTGGCCGTCCTCCGGCAGCGCCGGCAGCCGGCCCTGCGGCCCGGCCATCTTCTTCCACGTCGCCTCCCGGACCGCGTCTGCGGCGAGCCTCCGGCACCGCCTGCACTCCCGGTTGGTTCTCTTGGCCGTCTCGCACCCGCCGCCGCCCCGCTCGTCCTCGACCTGGCTGATGTAGTGCTTCCCGACGTCGCGCGCCTCGTCGGCCGTGTAGAGGAGGAGGCCAAGCACGTAGGCCGCCGCCTTGTGGCCGGCGACGGCCGCCCGGTCGAGGCACGCGAGGCCGCGCTGCACGTCCTGGTTAGCGAAGACGAGCGTGAGGCCGACGATGAAGCAGGCCTCCGGGTTGCCTGCGCGGGCGAGGTGGTCGACGACGGCGAGGTAGCGCTCGTTTTCGAGCCACTTCATCGCCTTCTCCCTCTCCAGCGCCACGCGCCTTCCCACGGCGCGCTGCTTGGACGCCTTGTACATAGCCTTGCAACTGCAACATACACAAATCAACACGCATACAAGAATCTCTACACTGATATTTATCCAAAATAAAGCTAAAAAAAAGGCCAAATTTAGGTCGTCGTCGTTAGTCAAATTGGTGACATGTTTCTCTAAAAAAAAGTGACATTTATTACTCTTACGTAGCTCTGACGCTGTGGAGGTCGTCGGTGGGCGCCGGCGAGCGCGCGGCCAGGCGGCCCACGATGTCGACGATGAGGTCATCGGGAAGCGCGCCGACGATCGACGGCAGAGCCCTCCCACACCTGCGTCGCCGCGTCGCCCCCCGCCACCGAACATCCGCGGTCTTCTGCGGCGCCGGCGCCGGCGCCGGCGACTTTACTCCCTTCATGTAGCAGTCACAACTAGATAGCGCAAGCTAATTAGCTCCAAGAACAAGAACAAATTACAGGTGCGTGGTTAGTTTAATTAGCTTATAATCCTACGACTTATGGGACACTTGGTGTTATTTAGATTATGTTTGTGTGCTGCACTACGGTCACTTATATTGGAAAAAACCCGGAGTTGAGTAGCAGAGAGAGATATTTTTCTCCTTGCATGCTCTCCGTGCAATGGTTACGTGCGAGCTCAGCGCATTGCTTTTGACTCCAACCTGGCTTGTATTTTTTTTCTCTCTCTTTAATCCCCAGGAGAAGAGGGCTGCTGTACTTAAACATTTTTTTTCCCGTAATGGTTGATCGGATCATGGGAGGCATGCCGTTCGCAAAACTATCAATATTTTTTCTAGGGATTGGACAGTTGTCTAGCGTAGTCGTCATAAGGTTTTCAGTCTTTAGGTCACGGGTTCAAATCCTAAACCATTAAAGTAAAAAATTCACGTAAGTTACCCATTGATCCGTGGTTGATAAGAGTTAAAATTTGGCCATCAACTAAAGAATGAACTATCAAAGCGGAAAAATCACATAAATTACCTATCCAATCCGTAGTTGATGAGAGTTAAAATTTGGCCATCAACTAAAGTGACGAGGTGCCACCGCTAGGTGATGCTACAGTTGGCAGCAAAATAATCAATGTTAAAGAGGCTCTAAACTGTGAGGAACGGATCGTTGGTTATCAACTTGGACACCAATAAATTGGACAAGTTTTTTGTGAGAGAATGATTTTTTTTCTCACCTGTGGTGATTTCTTTTTTAAAAAAAATACATCAAGAGCTCTACACACACTAGGTAAGGGACAGGCACCAGACGAGTCCAAAAAATCGGAATCCGGGTAACTCGTCCTGCTCAAAAGAGCTTATTTTAAGTAGCTTATGACTGAAAAACAATGTAGTTGACATATGTTTATTTAGCATAATTAAATTTTAAAAAATAGGAAAAAAAATATGTTAGCTCATCACGTATAATACAAACAAATACGAGAAAAAAGAACCACAAAAAACTCAAAAAAAAAACAAAATTTATAAATAACATAAAACAAATTAGAAGTCAGAAACTCGAACAAGCGGGCCAACCGATCGGCAGAGTCGTAGCTGATTTTTTTTTTTCACGCTCCTGAATAAACGACCCACCATATTTCGTTACTGTAAGGTAGAGTGGCAGTGGCGCAGCGTTATCCGCTCGCTTCTGGGTTCTGGCGTCATCACGTCCCATCAAACATTCCATCGAATCGCTTCCTACTGACTGATGCGCATGAACTGGTAGTAACTCCCTGACATCTTTGCTGTTGGAGAGTACAATGCATAGGCGTGTAGTGTATTACACACAGGTCAGCTCTGACTATTTTCATAAATTATTTTAACACTCTATTTATTTATTTAAAAAAATCATACACACTCCGTCCTATTGGTGAGCGGTGACAATACACTCTTTTGATCTTCTGTCATCTATCTCAATCGCTTGCTTTATGAAATGGGGTTTACTAGTATCCGGACGTTTAATCTAGATGCTAGCTTCGTACACTATGATGAAAACACTTCTAATTCATATATACAACATTCCTACACTATGTATATAACAAAAAATAGAACGATAGAAGATGCATTATTTGTAGATAATATGTGCAACAAATTTAACCATAGTATGTAACAAAATGTGTTCACGAAAGTCTCAGTGTTACATGGTTGCTACTGATTATTGCACGGATGAAAACACTAATGTTGCATAAACAAACACCTACCCCCGAAGAGGAAATCGACGGCAGCAGTCGGATCTGGCGGTGTCGCTCCCGAAGAGGAAGATGGCGGCTACGATCTAGCAGCTGCTCATGCCGAGAGGAAAGTCGACTGCCAAGTAGATCCGTAGCGTCGCACATGAGGAGATGGCGATGATCGGATCCCGCGGCGCCGATGCCGGAGACAAGGTAGCTGGACTTATGGTCGTCGGGAGAGATTGGGTATCGTCTGGAGAGGGAAAGAGAGTGAGAGGGAAAGAACAAGGTCTCAGGTTGGCATATGCTCCAACCAATAGCAACTCTAAGGCCTTATTTGGCGATCTATTTTGGTCAAGATTTATATAGATGAGTCAGAATTTTAGTTTAAATGTTCGTCCATTCTCGTGAATGCTGGTCGGGAATGTATCTCCTAAACAATTCCTAAGACATTTGTTAAATGCATACATAGGAAGTAGGATCGCCAAAAATCCTCTAGAATTCCTATATTCTAGCTTAATTTGTCAAGTTTTCATTATTGGTCACCTATATGGCTCTATTCAAAAATGTGGTAGCTTTTATCTCTTAATTGTTTGTGAGAGAGATTGAGAGACTAAGCTACACTCGTGCTGTTCAAAGCGACTTCTACAATGACTACTATAAATAACTTATAAAAACTATTTTAAAAAGCTACTCTGTTTAAAAATCGGTTTCTAAAAAAAAAGACAGAAGCTATTTGAAATAGGATCTAATGCATGCATGTTGAAGATCTCAACAAAGAAAACCGAACAACTACCAAAAAGGAAAACAAAACAAAATAAAATAGTAAAAGAAACGTGAGGAGGTGGAGCACACTACGCGCCCTACCAGCCCCCGTCCCCTCCCCTCCCGGCTTCGTATTCCTCACCTCGTCTCGAGGCCTGGGGGGAGGCTGCAACTCGAGGCGCATTCGCACCACGAACCCTAGCTTGGCCTATCCATGATCCATCCCTAGCGCCAGCCGATGCAGACCGAGGCGCGGGTGGGCGTCGTCGTCGTCGACGGTCGCGCCGCCATGGCCCGCCGCCAGGAGCAGCGCCACATCGGCACGGTCGCGCACCTCGCCGCCGGCGGATTCGCCGGCGCCGTCAGCAAGACCTGCACTGCCCCCCTCGCCCGACTTACTATCCTCTTCCAGGTAAATATTTTCAACCTTTTCTAAAAAAATCATTTTCTCTCTCAAGTTTAGTTGTACAATTTTTTTCCCTTTTGAGGTATGGATTGGAGGGCACGAACAGCGCTAACTAAGAAAAGGAGGCATCTTGCTTGATTTTAGGTGATTCTGTGTTGCTTTCGTAGGTGTTTAGGAAGTGATTTGACCAGAAAGGAATCCCCCTTAAACGGACTCGAAGTTCTGTTTCGGTGGGTGAATGCAATACCATGTGTTGTTTGGGATTCTGTGTGCCCTAGCAAGGGATTGGGAGCTAAGAAAGCATAGGATAAAGAAGTATTTTGTTTTTGGTTCACTGAAAAGGGATGGAGTAGTAATTAATGTCACTCTGTGACCCTGAAGGCAGCATTTCTTCTTTTTTGGGTGTCGTCCTGCTTCTTGTTGCTTGACTTGAAGGCTCGTGAAAGGAATTGGATACTGATAATAAGATACTGCAGCATTTCGCTTTTAGTAGGGATCGGCAGCTAAAAATGGCAAGTCAGCTTTTGTATATCCATATTCTTTGTGGGTTCATTTGTTTAACCGTGATTCGTACTTCTAGGGATTTATACAAAGCATTATTCTGTAGAAGAAATTTCCATTTCTTAGTCGAGTTGTAATGCTTTTGGGAACTTGCACGCTCATAGGGATCTAATAATATACATGCCTCCATTTGTGCATGTATAAGGCTAATGGCAGTTCGGAACAATCTTTTTTTGTGTCACTGTAGGAGTTCTGGTTAGCAGGGACTGAAATGTAACAGGAACAGAAGGCAAGTTTTCGTTGTGTTTCTTAAGTAATTTCCGTCTCTCATTAATGTTCAGCTAGTAGGAAAAATAGGTTCCCCCTGTGTTGGTAGCCAGTGAGTTTAGTTATTTCATCCTATTAGTGAGGATTGGGACGTACTGTGACATGTCATGAAAGCAAGCTCGTTAGAAAACAGGTGCTTTTTAGCTCATCTGAATACCTCATGTTTTATTAGGATGGTGCCAAATAGGATTTTGTTGGATATTTATGTTTTACTTACTGATTTGTACTCAATTTACTTCCGTATATGTGATATAGGGATTCTCACTTCACTTTGTATAGATAACTGGACATGGTTTTAGCCAAACATACATCAAGAGCAATGAATTGATACCATTTGCAATTTCCACCTTTTGTTACTACAATTATGCATTGCAATGATCGATTGAGTGTCCCAAACTCTTGATCCCTGGTTGACAATATGGAGCTATTATTGTTGTTAATATAGAATATTCTTTCACATACGATCTTAGATGAATTCATAAGACACATTCAACACCTTTTTCTAATAATAAGATTTGTAATACGAGCTTGCGACGCACTGATTCGACAGGTGGCAGGTATGCATTCAGATGTTGCAGCTCTAAGGAAGTATAGCATATGGCATGAGGCTTCACGTATTGTTCGAGAAGAAGGGTTTGGGGCATTTTGGAAAGGCAATCTAGTGACAATTGTACATCGCTTACCTTATTCTGCCATCAGCTTCTATTCGTACGAGCGCTACAAAAAGGTCAGCACTAAGTTTCAGTATTTTAAACATGTAAAGATTGCCTAGTGAGCTTGTGCAAATTCATTATTTGTTATAGTGAAATGATTTGAATAATCATTGCAGTTTTTTCAAATGGTTCCTGGCCTGGATAGAGACTCAAATTATGTTGGTGTTGCACGTTTGCTCGGTGGTGGTTTGGCAGGAGTGACAGCTGCATCTGTAACTTACCCGTTGGATGTTGTCCGCACTCGTTTGGCAACACAGGTAATGTTTTTCTACAGATTCTGAATAAAACTTAATCAATTGACCAATTTAACATCCAAGTAGAACCTCCTTGGAATTAGCTTTCTCACGATGCAGCTCTACAGACCAAAGGTCTGTAATTATGTGCAATTTGTGTTCCTTAAACTATTGGACAGCATGATAATTGATGCTTACAAAATTGCTTTTTTTTATTAAATTTCTGCAGAAAACAACTAGGTATTACAAGGGCATCTTTCATGCGTTATCTACAATTTGTAGAGATGAGGGTGTCAAAGGATTGTACAAAGGCCTTGGGGCCACATTATTGGTAGGCCATGCACCTTTTACTGAGATATGTTGTTTTTAAGTTGGCCTGCCAGTAATTTTTAGGAGTTACAGGGAGTTGGACCTAGTATAGCAATCAGCTTTTCCGTATACGAATCGCTGAGGTCTCATTGGCAAATGCAAAGGTGACCATTGTTATTTCTGTATGTTGAATATAATCACTCCCTTTCATATCCACTTGGTCCAATTCCAACTGATGACTGTGGACATCTCCACATCAGGCCCAATGATTCCACTGCTGTTGTTAGCTTGTTTTCTGGGAGTCTATCTGGTATTGCATCGTCAACAGGTAAGGGGTCTTTGACTCTTAATGGCGTTCATTGTTGATTTTACCTGACTGAATAAACAAAACCATGACATTCATTGAAATAATTAGTAATCACTTACATAATAAAAAATCTTTTATGAAGGATCTGGCATTTCATTTATTGTGCTTCTAGGCAGCAATTTTTTCCCTAATTATAAAGAATCATAACTCATTTATTTGCATTACTGAATTGATTTTTGAAATCATATAAAAAACTGATTTTTGACATTTCCAATGGTAAATGTTACATTCAATATTGCAGCCACATTTCCTCTTGATCTTGTAAAGCGGCGGATGCAACTACATGGGGCAGCTGGGACAGTGTCTGTCTACAAATCAAGCATAACCGGAACAGTTCGCCAAATCTTTCAGAAAGAAGGTCTTCGTGGCTTCTATAGAGGCATCGTCCCCGAGTACCTAAAGGTTGTTCCTAGTGTTGGTATCGCCTTCATGACCTATGAGACATTGAAGTGCATGCTCTCCAGCATCGACACAGATGACGAGAACTAAGGTTCTCCATCTTGCAAGACGGTTAAACTGCAGTGAGTTTTTTGGCCTTACTGTGAGACAAAAAGTGTATCGGAGTGACTACATGGCAGACAGTTTTGTAGGTGTTCGTAGGATAAAGCTTTACCTGAAATGTGTACAAATGAACTCATATGTTGTACCATAGGTCAAAGGGCAAATGAGTGCTCCATCTTTGTTTTCCTATTATGCTCTCATTTTGCCCTTTGCAAGGAGAAAGTCGGAAGGTCAACGTTTTTGTATAATTCTGTATTGTCAGATTCTGGTGGTGATCATTTTGGCTTATTTTTGGTGGCTTATGGCTGAAAAGCATCAGAATGGTGAAAAAACATCAGAATGACAGAGGCTTATTTAACATAATTAAATTTAAAAAAATTAAAAAATATAAAAAATATGTTAGAATATCACAAACAACGCAAACGAATACGGCAAAAAAAAGAACCGGCAAAAAAGCTCAAAAAAAAAGCCAAAAATTCAGAAAAAGATGAAATTATAAATAGTGAAAAATAAGTCAGAAGCTGAAGCCGAAACGAGCGGGGCCTCTGTTTTACAGTGGCAGCAAATCTGGCTGCGATTGTGCAAAGAGGGATATACGCATTGTCTTCCGTCGGGAGAATCATCTTATCTGTGTTCAGGTATGCACCGATAGGCAAAAAAAAACGGTCAACTTTCAGGGGACGCTTGTCGTTCTCTGCAGATGTTACATTAGGTGATATGCACCAATAGCCAAAAAAAAAAATCATCAACACTTTGCAATCAACTTTTAGGAGACGCGTGTCGTTCTGCAGATGTTACATCAGGTCATTAGCCATTTACTCGCCCTATTCATTGGTTGAAGCTACAAAGAAACAAAATATTGTGGGGAATGTATTAATTTCTAAAGAAAAACCCATTCACGATTTTCTTTTGTGATTTGAAAGCCAAAATGTCTCCTAGCCAAAATTTCTAAAGAAATTTTAGTATGAAGTCCAAATTGTTGAGATTTAGGGAGCATTCATATTGATTTTTACTGATGGTTTTGATTTTGATTTATAAATAGTAATAGTTTGTAGAGAAATCAACAAAGAAAGACTCACATACGATTTTAACTATATAAACAAAGTTACTATAGTATATAATACAATTAACTATTAGACAGACATTCAATTTTAAAATTAAATAATATAAAAAAATTATTTACTATAAAAAAATAGCTCGTAGAAACCAAAGTAAACACGACCACATAGGCAAGGAACATATTTTGCTCTAACACACTGGAAAGCACTCAGTGCCGACGGGCAACAAGGCTTGTCAGGCTCCGGGCAGGGCCGATGGGCCCAAGCCCAGAAACACTGCGTCGGGCCAATCTGGCCGGGCTTCCGTAGAAAAGTTCTTGATGCACAGAAATATACTCCAAAATGACAGTGAGCCGGCCGTCAATCCTACGTTGCCAAATCATCACACGTCCAGATCATCATCCACGTCCTTCTCCTCTTACTCTCTCTGCCACTTCTTCTCCCCCTGATCTCATCCCCATGGGCAAGAGCACCACCACCCCACCTCCTTCTGCCACTTCTCCTTCTCCTCGTTGCCAGCGCTGCCTTCCCGCTTTGTGGTGGCCGGTGCTGTGGATGCCGCGCGTGGAGCACCGGAGATTTGGAGCTCCACCCCCAGCGTCATGCCGCGAGCTCCACACCTCCATCCAATCTGCTGCACCGCCGCCGTCGCTCTCCCGCCACGTAGTGTTGGATTGGGTGGAATGCGGCATCGATCTATCGTGGAGAGACAGAAGCTACTGCTCTAATGCAGAATGGAGCACAGGAGATGTGGATGAACTCTCCGACGTGGTGTGACATAGCAAAGCAACAGCAGCCGGTGGCCGCGGGGCATGGGAGCAGGAGAGAGAGAGAGAGGGGGGAAGTTAGAGAGAGAAAATAGAGGGGAAGAAAGCTTATATTTTTTATTTTCTGATTCCAATGACTAGTTTCCATGTCACCTAAAACCAGCTCACTCCATGTCAGCACCACGTACGTCGGATGAAAACCGGGTGAAATGGTCACGGGAGTAATATACCCAGTTTTAATAGTTGAGGGGCAATGTTATCCAATTTCATAGGTAAAGATTGTAATTTAGACAAATACGACGGTTCAGGAGATCAAAGGGCAATTTTCCTTTGAATATTCAAGAAAATATCCCTATTCCACTCCATCTCTTTCTCTCTCACACATACACATGTCAAATTTCCAACCTTTTCCCTGTATTTGATCGAAATACTTATTCACGTGTTTTATAATCTTGTATTTTTACCATTGCATTCCGACTGTTTTAGCATGTTTTACCAACGCAACCTCTTTTTCAAGGAGGCCAACCCCTACTTCAACTGTGTGCGTGCGTGTACATCCCATCATGTACGCTAGGAATGATCTAGCTTTGACATGGGGGTCTAAAAAATAATTACCATAGGCAAATCGATGCTCTGCTGTTATTTTCACATAGCATATTTTCAATTATGTTTGTTGCCCATCAATCATGAGATCATAGCATGCTTTAGCGAGCCCTAGATATGAGAAACATAAAGGAAAGAAAAAAAATATTTTTCAGATCCGCACATCTTCTCCTGTTTAAAATTAAAATATTTATCTGGGATTGGAGATTACATGCCCAATGTTGCAAAAGCCTTTACATGTTAGCATCCTTTAATACGTGCTGCATATTTGCAATTGCTGACTCCTAAAGAATTCCTAACATTTTGAAAATCCAGAAAACAAGAAAAGATTTTCTGGAAGCTCACATTTCTACACACGTCAAAGTATTGGACATACATCTTCTGTTACTGCACACAAACCTGCTTTGGCATTTATTCCGCATGTTGTATCATGCATTCATGCTCTCCAGTGAAATGACATATTAAACACAGCCTCTACCATAGACCAGAAAAATTGCTGCATATCTGCACTTGAAAGGCTGTTACAGGCTTACAGCACATTGTGCTCGAAGTTTCTGCGGGCAAATCCCCATTCTGCCATTATACTTGGTTACCATAGCATTGACACTTTGGAAGTTCTCAATTTGATCTTTCATGAAACAACCAATCCTGAGAGGAATTCCAATATGACTTCTTCCAAGAGGTCACCATGTAACATCCTGGCTATCTGCTTTCCCACCATATTGATGTCATCGCCAACTTCCAGCCAGTTTGGATCAAGAACCTTGTCATCAGGATGTCCTATGGCAAGCTCTTCTCGCTGCCTGACCATCGTCTGCCAAACCTTCTCAACAGGTCCTTCAGGGCCCCATATAGGCCTGCACTGTCTTCTAGAATTCACCCACGGGTGCACATCGATACATGGTGCAAGGACCTCGGAAAGGACAGAATTCGCAAGATCAAACAGAAGCCTTCTCTCTGACTTTGCCCATGTGGCAATCTTGTTGTACTTCCTCTCAAGCCTGTTGAAGATATGAGGGCCAACAGGGCAACCAGGCAAGTGCCATGACTTGCACAAGAGCTGGCAGTCAGCGACTAAAATACCGGAGCTTATAAGTATGTCAAGGAGATATGAGAAGTCCCTGTCCTCCTCAACCTGAAATGCTTCCAAAGATTGGTAAGAAGAATCATTGTCATCATCACTAGATATGGAGACTTCAGGTTCATCACGGAGTTGACAGTCGTCAATCTGTTTCTCAACATCTGAGGTCAAGAAAGAAGCTTCAATTAATTAAAGCATGATGCAAGAAATTTCTTAAACATATTTGTTTGAGTAATTTTGTCATAAATACTGTACTCCTCAGTTTTGGCAGGTCCAGAAATGTCCTTTAAAATGCTCAATTTAACACTACTTTCTATATTTTTTTGCAATGCTATCTAAAGTCCGTTAATTAGTAATTACCCATGATGCTTCAGTCAGGTGCTATATTGTACTTATTTAGCTCGATTTACAAATTATTTGTATTAGCTTCCACATTTTTAGTACAACTGACAATGTACAGAAACTCAAAAGTCAAAAGTACATGTGGCTGCAGTACAGCCTTTTCCTTTGTTTTACTGAGAAACATTAGTTTGCCTCACTTACTAGGCATGTCTTGCAAGTCATTCTTGAAGTATCCGGAACAACAACTGTCTTCGTCAGTTAGAGGCTCGAGAATGGACACTGGGCTTGGCTGCTCAACCTCTTTAAAGCCTTTACGAGACTTTCCCGCATCAATATGATTAGAAAGAGTTACGGATTCATAGTCATGAAAATGAAAAGGCAATGTTGACACCTAAAAAAACAGGGAAAAACTTGTCATCAGATGAAAATTTCATTAGAACCCAGTTCATGATATTTGGCAAAATGAAGGTCAAATACATCACTCTACTATACTGGAATGACAACACCAAGTACTCTACTATACTGGAACAGTACACATCTGCGATCAAGAAAATACCAAATTACTAATGTTAAAGACGAAAATTCATGAAATGACAATATGATTCAGGAGCAGTAATTGAAACCTTCTTATTGCAACAAAAAAAAAACAACAACAATGCTTATGTTTCTGAGTTAATAGTAGAGTTCTTTTTTGTCATTTCAGAAATTGCCTAATACTTTGAAAAAAAAAGTAGAATAACACATTCTAATGTTAAACAAAAATTCATGGAATGAGAATATGATTCAGGAGCAGTAATTGAACCGTTATTATTGCAAAAAGAGAGCAATGTTCATGTTTCTAAGTTAAAAGCTCTTTTGTCATTTCAGAAAAATGCTTAATTAATTGAAAACAACAGGAGAATAATGAAATAATATGCCACATGCAAGCAAATTATTCATCTGTTTCTTTTTGGTTTACTAAATTCATGGATGTAAGGACTTGCAGACCTTTTGCTTCCCAGATAATTGCAAGCCAAACACGGAAGGTACAGTTTCAGCAGGCTTTTGCACTAAGTCCTCATCCGTCGTGAACAATACTCTCTCATTTATGCAGTCAGAAGTTGAAAAGTTGTCAGCTAGACGCCGTGAATGACTTCTGGGATCATCATGAGAAGGAGAAGCAGGTCTCCGCTGCTGCAAGGTGAGATGTCTGACACCAGAAGCATTCCTCAACTTATCTTGGCTGACACCGGCAATTTGCTTCAGTATCGGTTTTTCCCGGAAAGAATCAAAGTGAAACTTACCACTGTTGTAACCAATGGACGTATTTGGAAAATTCTCACTGTGAGCGGACCCTTCACAGGAAGAACTGTCCAATGAGCTATGAAGAGGCAATGGAGGTGCATGCTTTGGTAAAACTATAAAGCATCCTTCCTTGCTGTGACCATTGCCCCGGTCAAGTTGATTGTGTTGAATTTGGACTTGTGAGTCTGAATTTCTCGTTAGTCTCTCTGAATCAGATAAAGCAAACATCTCTGCAAGAGTTTTCGAACCAGCATCAGCTTCCCCATACTTCCAGCAGATTTTCCAGGGCGGGGTATTTGATGATGACTTGTTGCTTTGCCTGGAGTTAACATCACCGCTGGCATACCTCTGAGGTGATCCGGTAATATTAATGTCTACCATGTTGAATTGATCAAATGATGATTCATGTCCCTTTAACAGTGGATCAATGGCATTGCTAGACCTAGTGAAGTATCTTTCTCTTTTTATTCTAGACACATTAACATCTTCAGTATCTAGAAGATGTTGAGAGGCCCTTCCTTTGTTCAGCACAGCAAACTCAGCCTGCTTCTGTTTTCTATCTCTCCTGCAATTCTTATCGACATGAGAGAGGTACTGCATGGATAAAGAGCTCTCTGCATCATAGCTTTTTCCCAGGTCTGGCTCCAAAACAACAATGCTGTTGAAATCTCCACACTTTCCTCTTGATGAATTTCTGATATCTCTAAGTGAAGAATTAACTAAACCCACAGGGTACTTCCTGAAAGTACTTGTAGTATCTTTCTCATATTGGTGATTTAGGGAGTAATTCACATCATGGGGGCGCTTCTCAAACAAAGGATTGTTTATTTCTAGTGAATCTAAGCGAACCAAGCCATTTCTGTACTCCACATTGTTATCAAATGTTTCATCGCCATAGGGAGACTTTGATGGCATAAGCTTTTTTAATTTCAGTGCGCCTCGCTTCAAGCTTGGCAACCCTTTAGGGAAATGATGGGATCTCTCTTTTGTGACAACCTCCGGTGGCTCCTCTGACACTTCAAAGACATCCTTGAATTCTTGGTGCCGATTATTGGCTGTATAAGCAGGTGGCAATACATCAACTCCCATTAGTTTTGCAATCACACTGGGTGATGATCGCCTTTGCTCTAATTCTTTTAATAGATCCTTCCCAACAAGTATTTTGGTTGGATGGCTACTACTTCTTCGTGGCCTGCACTCCTTATATTGATGCCCAAGCTATAGAATTTATCCAAAACAAAAAAAGGAAGCATATTTCTCAGTTCTTGAATTTTGGCTTTTGATTACAAGATACTGATATAAAACCATTCACTTTGAAGAGGAATATAATGAACAGCAGGAAGAAACTCACTGAAATCTGCTCCATCTTGACAAGTGACTATATGGAGAATCAATTGAGTGGAAAGGTTGCTACATCATCTCAACTGAAGTTCTTTGTGCCTACAGATGTATATGGAACATTTATAAAGTTCTGATAATTCTATATATTTAGGAATAAATCTCAAGAATGCACATAAGATGGAGAGGTGCCGCTCAAAGTCTGTGATTTTAGTACAAGATCACTCCATTATCCAAGCTGATTAAAGTACCACTAAAACTTGTTTACATTCGTGACTTTGCTATTATTGGGATACTGATTTAGGAAATTTTATCCTTGTCTATCTCAGAGAAGTCCATCGCTCTTCACCGTCATGGCGAGAACTCAGACAGTGGCCATAAGCAGCACAATTCTGACGTTCAGGAGTGCGCAACACCAGCAAGGCTGCGGCAACCTAATGTCCTTTGTAGGTAACCAGCACACCATGTTGCACAGGAGTCGTGGATATCAGGCATTTGTGGCGGCTCTGGTGAAGAATGCTTGCTACGCTCACTACCACTAGCCACTAGGCTCTGGCTTGTAGGATCTCGGCAACTAACGGAGGCGAGGCACGAGTTGCCTCACAACATTTAACCAAACATGCTGCCTCCTGTATTCGCCAATAATAGAGCAGGCATGCTGGACCGACCGGAGAGCAGAGCAAATTGTCCAAGAACATAGAGCATAGCAGATCTGTATATACAAGGGCATTTTCTTGCCTAAAGCAATTCAATTAAACTAGTGGCACTAGAACCAACAAGTCATGACATAACAACAGCATCAACTCCACAAGGTACATTCAACAACAGCATTTTAATGCGACATTCTAAGCAAGCAGGGTGGCAGCTAAAAAAATGTAAAGCCAAAAAGATGTAAAGTGCTGAACTCAATACCTTTGTAGGCGCAGCATCCGAAAGCCTTTCTTTACCAGAAAGTGTATGCGCTTAGCTAATAAATTAGTCGCCCAAAAGGCGACCACGACCAGATCTTGCGGCCAACGGGGAAGACAAAGCCGAGCAGGGGAAGCCCGAGGTTGAAATGAGCAAGCACGGGGAAGATTTAGTCGCCGGAGGAGTAGAGGAGATGGCCTCCTTCGAGGTCGCAGCCGGAGGAGAGAGAGAGAGAGAGAGAGAGAGAGAGAGAGAGAGAGAGAGAGAGAGAGAGAGAGAGCGGCGGTGTGGCTTTGGGCGTGGAGGGTTTTGAGGGGGCGGCAGTAGGTGGATGGGTGGCACGTTGGTGAAGGTGGTGACTGCCGGCGAGTATGGCGGGCCCTCGCCGGTAGGGGAGAAGAAGAGGGTCCGATTCAAGCCGGTTTTCCTCGCCGGAAAAGCGAAAGGCGATGCGGCGGAGAGGGACGCGGCGAGATCTTTCTCTGTTGGATTTGCGAGGAGGAAGCAGAAGGGGACGAGCACAGAGCACGGCAACGGCTCGGGGGGCACCGCTACGCAGCACCGCTGGGTCGTGAAGCCGTCGACGCTACGTGTCACTGACATGTGGCTCTCTAAAATCCATGGCCGACATGTCAGTGTGACGTGAAGGATGCGGCGCGGTTGGTCTTTGCGGGACCGGCCGTGCCGGCCGCCGGACGACGAATTTAATCGGCGGCGTTAGATGAACTGATTAAATGCGCGGAGCTAAATTCGCTAAGGTCACCGGCAAACGTACACAGATCCTGGCAACAGCTCGAAGGGACAGGTGGGCCCGAGTGCAACGGGCCAATAGGAGGGAGCCATGCCCTACCCGCGCGGAGCGAGCCGCGTGGCTGTAGCGTTTTGGCTGCTGCTACTTGCAGATGTCGAATCTGGCTGTGGGCACCCAGCCGTGCACCCCGTTTTGGAGGCCACATGGAACCATCCTCCCTATACTTTTGCGGTGAGGATAAGTTTTGGTCCCGTCCCATTCCAGCTCAGTTTTATTGTATAATTATGTTTTTGGCCTTTTGTCAGGGACCTGCTGTAGATGGTCCACTTAGCAAGTAGAGTGGCACAGATCCATGCAGCGGAGTGTTTCCGCTCGGTTGGGCTGAAAAGCTGTGATTTATGACTAATATTGTATTATAGTGGCTGAAATTTCACTGTAAATGAAAGTGATTTATTTAGCGTAATTAAATTTAAAAAAATAAAAATAGAAAAAAATATGCTAGCTCATCACGGACAACGTAAACGAATACGGGAAAAAAAGAACCGACAAAAAAGCTCAAAAAAGCCAAAAGTTCAGAAAAATACGAAATTTATGAATAGTAAAAAATAAGTCAGAAGTTGAAACCAAAAGGAGCGGGGCAAGATCTAGGAATTACACGGTGAATTTAAGTGTAAACTCCTATTTGGTTTGGATAGCATTTAGTGATACATTGTTCCAATAAAACTAGCTTTCAGTTACTATATATAACTCCTCTTTCTTTGAGTTTTGTGAAAACATGGGTAGGAGTAGCACTCATAATTTGAGTTTTGGGATAAACTAATTGCTTTGTTATGCTGGGAGTCGTATTCGTAATTTGAGTTTTGAAAAAAAAATCTAGTTGCTTTGTATGTTATGATGGTTAGTCATATGCTAATCAAGCAATGTTTTAGGTTGTTAGGCCCTAAATTTAAGTTTAACAAAAAATCATTTTAATAAAACTCGAGATCCAAACAACCCCTAATTAATGTGCAAGAGAATGTACAAACAATATATATTCTGATATTTGTATTGAAAGTTATAACATTTTTATAATTACAATAAATTTGGAGAGTTAAATTATTGGCGGGAATTGAGAGGTGAATTACTATGAGACATCTCGAATACTTGGTTTACAGTTTTGATTGCACTGTGCTAGAGGACTTACTATTAAATTTTAGGAGCGAATGCAACTTACTATAAGATAACCCAAATTGTCGATTGTTTTCCAAACACTTGAAGGGCTTGTTTGTAATTTCAGAATATGTTGGGGGTGTAACTCACCTACATGCTCAATGTGATTCCGTGATGCATATTTACAGTAGACTAGTAAGATGTCTGTGCATTACAATAGAGTACGAAAAGAGAGTAATATATATCAGCAAACGTGATACAAAATCATATTATGAACATCAATTTTATCTTACGCACATATAACGAAACATATATGTATAACCATGTTCATATTTAGTAGTGGACGTTGTTTCCTATGCAACATTAGTACAAATAAAATACATAAGATATATAGGACATAAGAACATATTTGTAGATGGTATTCATGGTAAATGTGGTAGCAAAATTGAAGCTTCCATCTTTTCCTGGCATAAACTTGAACGGAACCATTCAACTGACTAAATTCAAGTGCCCAACATTAACTGATCGATATATAAAAGATATCACACATAGAAAATAAGAAAAAAAATTGAACTGGAGTGCAACCAATCCCATCAGCTAATTCAGGGATCCAACAATTAAAGTAAATCACAACTGAAACAGGAAACTCTATAAATCAATAAAAATTCTAACAAAAAGAGCACAACATTAGAATATTATTCATATAGAAAGAAAGAACGAAAAGGGGAGCAAAGAGCCAAAGAAACGACCAGCTTCCTTTTCGGCGGGAGGGCGATCGTGTTCGCTGCATCCATCGCCTCTGATCCCAAATACGCCTTGGTGCTGACCACTCCCCGAAAACCACAAGTGGACATTGTATAATGCAGAAGCCTAGCATACAAGGTTTTGCTCTACATTTCAGCTCATGAATCATTGATTAGAAGTTGTGCATCTTCTCGAAGTCAGCAATGATGCATCAATCCCACAATCAAACTGCTTATGGACCTGTTTGATATGGCTGCGGTTTATGACTTTTGGCTGAAATTTTTGAATTTTAATTGTTTACGACAGAGATTACGAAGAAAGAGATACTCGCTTGCGATTTTGGTTAATACAGATGTTGAGTTTTTAACGTGTACTACAATTAACTTGTAGACCCTATCTTAAGAAAATACTTCGTTTGAAAGTTAGGTACTGTAGTAAAAGTTAAAAGCCGCTTTTAGAAGCTGTAAAGAACAAGGCTAATTATTGTTTTTTTCTTCCAGTCCCGCATTATTATTGTTTTTTTTTCTTCCAGAGCTTTGATTACTTTGTGAGATTTCTGCGGATTCTTCTTCTGTTGCATGAGGTACTACAGCAGTCAGCAGCACGAGGGCCTTAAATTTGCAGGTACCTAACGCCCATGCAGCTCATTCTATGCCTCATGTATAGGAGGACTGTCATGAAAATAATTTGTTTGCTTGGAGTAGTTCCAGTGTCTACTTTGGGAACAACTGTATATTACTTTTCTTTAAAGAACAACTGTATATTAATTGATTCGTTTAAGACCCAACACATGCTATAATCTAGTAGTAATAAAATTTCTCACAAAGAAAGACTAATCTATCGATGAACGAATTACCAATTGAACGATATGATCGAGCATGTTTTCCACTGTAGGCTAGTAGAGGTGTCATGAACAAACAATATATATAGCTAGTGCTGCACTGCTACAAGATCGATCAAGGGACACGGAGTTAAAGATCGATACTAAATACAAGACGAAACAAGTGTTGTTCAAGCTTTTGGCTTCAACTGAAGTCGAGTGAATTGAATGAACAAAGGGATGCATGGTTCGCATGTACGATGAGACTAGGGTACAGGAAAACGAAGAAAAAGATTATTAACAATCTATATATGCTCGTACCCTACTCGTGTGTCCCTCCTTTTCCATTCCATCCATTACGTACCCTTTGGTTAGAAGAATAAATATTAATCTGACACCGATTGGTTAATTAGTTAGGATCCTAAGATTTGCAGGCTGGAAGCTCCTGATCAGGATGAAGTGGTTCCCGGACTCCGGCTAATTAAGGTACCGGCCGGTTATTTTGCTTCTGGTTCTGGTCCTCCCAAACCAAGCCAATGCTGTACTCGGGGACATAGTCCTGCAATAGATCCACGGGTTCAGGGAATTATTAAGCCGTGCCATACAAAACAACATGGAACTAATGAAACATCATCTTTCGTTCGATGGTGAAAAAGTCTTGTCGGAAGACTAAAAATGGTTTTGGTCTATACATTAGTAATAACACTTGAAATAGGCACAGAGTTGCGATTCAACAACCTCCAATTTCATGACTAGCTCCTTGGCTGTCGGAGCTGAAATGACGATTCGCCTCGCCTCCTCGGTGATGAAGCCTTCGTTAACAGCCAAATCGATGAACGACAGTAGAGGATCGTAGAATCCATCAACATTCAGAAGACCGACCTGGTAACACATTTTCAGTCTCATGTGAACAGCGCTTCCATACCTACTAAAATAAAAGTGGGTCGAAAAAACATGCAGACAAGCACACGATCTTTATATTTATTGGGAATGGGTAAATTTTGTGTGAGAAGCACCAAGAGCAAATGCAGGTTAGTTTTTACCGGTTTCTTATGGATTCCTAATTGTGCCCAAGTGATGGCTTCAAGCAACCCCTCCAAGGTTCCATAGCCACCTATCAATTAAATTGAAGGATCAGAGACTACAGCACAAATATGCATGGTTTAATTCTGATATCTTTCACGTGGAGAAAAAAAACGAGTGGGCTATTTATTATACCCGGTAAAGCGATAAAAGCATCAGCGAACCGAGCCATTTCGGCCTTCCTCTCATGCATGCCAGAAACAGCTCTAACTTCCCCTACGGGATCTCCAGTTACCTACAGAAGCATGCATGAACTAGTGATATTAAGAATCCATGAATATGCAGCTAGCTGCATCCTCAGATGTCACTTGATGTAAAAGTTTTCCAACCAACTACTACCGACGACACGAAGGCAGCTCAGAACGACATGAATAATGATTTCAAATTAACTTCAAAGCCTAGACTTGGTAGCACAGTTCATCTTGCATTGGAAATCAGAACAAGTGGAAAATGCTACTCCATACAAGACATCGCAGGTTCCATATATATCTAAGTGTTATATTTTATATGATATCACGCAGGGGCGTTACATCAATACGTTTCCAAAACAAAGGCACGTTGGATTCACACGGTGATGCATCATCATGGTGAATGATATCCGTATATACGAACACTCTTGCACATCCAGTCCGGACTCCAGAGCATGTGAGCTGGGGTATCATGCAGTAGCAACAAAACGCGAGTACTCACCTCTCTGGGCATCAGTGATTTTGGAATGATCCTGCCAAAAGGAAGGGGAACAGAGAGGCACATCAATTTCAGGCTAAAGCAGTCAAATACAGGAGCAGCAAGCCGATCTTTTTCCCATGTAAAGAAGCTGGCAAGCCTAGAGACAGCAAGACACAGACAGAGAGATAGGCCTTTCAAGAACTGGACTAGCTAGAAAGTTACAGCTGCATGCAAAAAAAATCAAACGAGAGCGCATGCAACACTAGGCCATTGCAGGCATGGGGACAAGTAGCCATTTCTGTGAAGCCGAAGGCATGGCTTGCCCCCCAACGGCCAACAGCAGCCTGCCCAAAGGTGCCATTTCAGTACCTAAGGCTGCCATCTTGGTGCAGGGAGTCGCTGGAAGCAAAGCACCCAGGGCGATAAGAACACCAAGCAAACGAGAGGAGTAGGGAGACCATCGGCTACCCACCCAATCACATGGCCCCCTCCAGCATGAACTGCACGGGAGACCAGGCCCATGAGGCCAATGGAGCCTCCTCCATAGACCAGGCCAATGACCCTCTCCACCTGCAAGGCCATACAAAACACAACACCGTCAGAAAACCCCAGTAGCGCCAGGCCAGGGAGGAGAAATCTACAAGGTAGGTAGTCTATATGGATTTCCGATGCATGCAAGAGGCAAATATTTGGGCAAGCAGGTGAGGTCATCAAGCCAACAAGGGGAAAGGAAGCTGATGATGGAGGACAGAGCAATCCGGGCAGACGGTGGGAGGTGGATGCGCTTGCTCCATGATTTCTTCATCTACTCTAACCGTATCATCATGCAGCAAGCACACCATGACCACAGCACTACACCTACACACCCCCATGACCTCCTCCCATGCCATCCTGACAAATTTCACGCGCCTCCACATCGCAACCAGACGTGATAGAAACAAAATTGAATCAATTAAGAGGAGCCCCCCCTGTTCCTGTTCCCCCGTAAAAATCAACCTAAAACCTCTGTGAAAGCCCCCCCAAAGAGGAGGAAGATGGCGCGGAAAAAAAGGCATTGGTTACCAGCTCCTTGCCGAGCTCGACGGCGGCGTCCTGGTAACTGGCCTTCTTCCCTTGGCGCTGCCGCAGTAGACGCAGATCCGCCGGAAACGGGACCGCCGCTCCGGCCCGCCCTCCGTTGACATCGCCATCGTCGGCGTCATGGCGACCGGACAAGTAGGGTGGGCGGGCGCCTCCTCGGGTGGAGTTAGAGTGGGTGGGTGGCGGCCGGCAGAGATGAGAGAGAGATTGCAGTCGGAGAGTACGCGGCAGGAGCCAGACGGGAGAGCCCTCGTGGCCATCCTATTTATAGTCCTCTCTCGCATCCTAGGGTTCTTCGTGGCGTGGCACACGCTCGCTTGCAACGCCTTTCCGTTTCTTTTTTTTTAATTATTATCATTATTTTCTCTTTTCTCCTCTCACTGAACGCGGCATGTTTCATGATGTAATTCTTCATGTGTGAACTCAAAGGCCACCACCTCGGCTGATGAATGCATAGATTTTGCGTATGGAATTTCGCAAGAAAGAACAGTTTAATCATGATTTTCCAACATAAATTAAGCTAAAAGTCTGGTTTCAAATATGGCTAAATTCTAGGGAAGTTTCAGAGGATATGAAACATGGTTTATTTCCTCTAATAAATCCTTACATGACGCTGGCATACATGTGTGTGTATATATAGAGCATATCTGATGCTAATAGTGTATTCAGTGCTAATATGTAAAAACCAATGTGGGCCATTGGATCCTCATCGGGAGCCCAGGATCAAGACGGGCGGAATCCCTTGGCTCACTTATACGATTTTTCGAAAACCCCCCGTGCGGCAATACTTTCTTGAGAGCAGTACACCTGAGCCACCTCCCGGCCGCCTCCTCGGCCTCCCCAACGCCGCCTGCCTCCCGGCTTCCCGCCGCCCTCCTCCATCCGTGCCTCCTCCCGACCACGCACCGCCGACCACGGCGATTTCGACCATGTCGCCTTCAATCACGGAGATTTCGACCACGGTGGCTACGACCACGGCGGCCGACCACGACGCTTGGTCGGCCGTCGTGGTCGAGAGGCACCACCGTCCGAGGGAGGGAGGCCGAGAGGGCGCAAGGGAAGACCGGTGCGACGTTGGGAGAGACCAGGGAGGTCGAGGGGCGGCACCGAGGAGGCGAGGGGCGCGGGAGGAGTCGGGAGGCGGCGCCAGGAGAGAGGAGCAAACTCTTGTGAGTTGTGACTAAGGCAAAGGAGCGGCGGGGTTTTCTACAAATAAGCATAAGTCATTCGATGGTTTCCACCCATCTGGATCATGCCCGCCTGCCGATCCGGCAGCTTTGAGCGTTTTAGCATGTTAGCACCCAAATAGGTATTACCACTAGATATATATATATATATATATATATATATATATATATATATATATATATATATATATATATATATATATGTCAATAATACACGGATTTGTTGCCCAAATCGTTTGCTAATTAATGGCGAGATTTTGCGTATGCGTCCTAAGTGTTCCCTGATACTACTACACGTGATGCACACAGAACTCCCCGGTACAAGACACAACCAAAATGCATGATTTGTAGCCGCTCTAGAACACACGTGTTTGCCCCTTACCTTAATTTCCTAATGCTCAACGATGATCCAATGGACCAATGCAAGTTTGTTTATTGCAACCAACACCACATAATTAAGACTTGTCCTGTAGGAGTAGGAATTAATCTCGTCGTCCAATTAACGCGACGAGGATCCAACAAATGAGCACACCACACCAAAAAAAACAAGTAATACACGAGGGCCACGGGTACGCAGCATTTGCCGCCCATTATACAAGTCATACAAACACGCTGCCTGATATGCTACAGAAGGTTAATTTGGACCTTAATTGTGTACTTACGACGATTAGTACTAGTTGTGTTGTTTTAATATAATACTAATGCTCGGTAACTTTTCAGCTTCTAAAAGCTGTTTTTCTATAATAATTAGATTTTAAACGGAGTATCTTTTCAAGATAGAGTCTACTAGTTAATTGTAGTGCATACTGTACCGACTTCATTTATATCGGCAAAAACCACACGAGTTTCTGTTACTCTGTAATCTCTCGTACGAACAGTCTAAAAGTCACAAACCGCAGCTAAAAACCATAAGTTTCAGCAAAAAAAAAAAGAACAAACCCTTAGTCCAAGGTCGGTCGGCCCAGGTTTCTACTCGCTTGCTTCACCATCCCAAACTGAAAAGATTGCTGCTCTGCACGCTGCAATTCTGAATTTATATATGTTTAGTTTTGTCAAACAAACGTGAGAGGAAACCTCTCCGGCCCTGATTCATTCCAACAACTCTCTGACCTGTGAGAAAAGACAATACTGAGAAGTAGCACACTCCAAAGTCCAAACGTGATGGAGTTGTTAATTCAGCAACGCTAGCTGCATCCACGACTCAAATTTTTTTTATCTCTTAATTATTTAAAATTATACTTTTAATCAACTAAATTAATAAAGGCATGCATCATTTACGTACGCATGTACTACTTGTGTGCATAAATTAATAAAGGCTCGCGCGCGGCAGCTTCGTGTACGGGTTAATTAGTAGTACTCGTTTACATGGCACGGCATGGGATGGGAAAGGGAACGCTTCTCAAGCTAATTAAGTTGCCGTCTCCGTCTCCGTCTCGACGGGGCTGGCGTCACCGGAGCAGCGCCGTACTTCAGCTCGATCGACCGGCCCGTTTCACACCAAGATTACGGCGCTGCCCCTGCGACGTCACGGTCGGAGATGTGTCTGCCGGCCGGGGGAGCAGACAGACGTACGTGAGGCGACTACTCCGGGCGCGCCGCCGGCCGGGAGGAGCGGCGCACAGGACTTCAAGGCAGATCGGAGCCGACACGGTTGATCACACGTGCGGCGCGGCGGTAATTAAGTTAGTTGCACGTACGTACTTTGCTCAAGACGCACGCGATAACGTCGTCGACTAACCGGACAAAATTTACCGTGAGGAGATGGGCAGATACATATGAGAATTAAGAACCTTGCGAAGGGATACAGCAGTCTGCACTAACGCGTAATATAATTTTTCAACCACATAAACCAAAAAACCATACGAATAAGAGATTATAAATCGTTACCATTGGTCGTTTGGTGAAATGGAAGAAGAGTTGAATTAGTCCGATCCAAAGTTACGTACATCGATACAGTGAAAGTAGGTGATTGTCTAATGCCCTTGGCCGTCGATCGTCATCTTTAGCAACCGCAGCAACACCTCTACGGTATCCATACGTCAAGAGGTAGAACGTCGTGCGCTGGTTTGCTAGCATCAGTGAGTATGGCAGGGTCTTCGAAAGAAGGTAGCCAGGGTTTCAGTGGGTGATGCGTTGTTCTCTCAACATATTTGTCAATACCATATCAGAGGCCATACCGGCTTGGTTCTTAGAATGGTACGTTTTGGTTTCGGTTCATACCGGCGTACCATTTTAGATTTAATATAATAGTACAGTTACATGTATTTATAAGTATATATTTGTTTAATTATATGCACAATAAGTGTCACTTGTGATATTATTCTAAATACATAATGGTAATATCAAATATAACATATAGTTCAATAGACGATATTATCAATTTCACTGCTATGGCCGGTATTGACCGGTACGATACGTAGGAATACATTGTACTGGTTTAGGTACCAGTATGGTACATATCGGCCGATATAGTTGGTATCGAAATGGTATTTACAACTTTTCTCCCAAAAGCCCCACATCTCCATTTATAAATAGCTCCTTTAGTGGAATCCTACATTAGGGGCCTATTAAGGTGCAAAGGCTACCCGGACAGATTATATCCGAACCGGTTTATTCATTCCCATTAGTAGTTCCGCATGTAGGAGAAGTACTTCGGATGATCGAAACTGCCGAAAATTATATAGCAGAATTACCAGATTCGACTAGTCCTTTGCTTCTAATGGCTAGTTTTTTGACCGCTGTGAGGGGAGCGAAAGTACCGCAGTTGTGCCGCCGGTACTTTCGATAATCCTGATTTTTCTGGTCCTTTACTTCCAATGATTAGTATTCATGGTGTGGGTATATATACCCCCTTGTGGCTGGTTGAAGAAGGTATTGCTGCACTCCATTTCACTCTCTTGAGCTAGTGCGATGTCCTACACTCAATTATGCATGTGTTGCACCTTGTGAGTAAGAAGGAATGCTCTAGAATGCATGTGTTGCATCTAGAGGTGGATTGAGTATCCACTCGAGTTTGTACATTCGTTGCACGCGGTAAGAGTCAAGCAAGGGGCTTGGCTTATTACTCTTGGAGTTTGCCGATTCTTAGAAGGCGTTGGAAGCGTCGTGTGCGGTGATCTTCACAAAGAATGTTGTGAGAAGACCCAACGAAGTGTGAAGGTTGGAGCTCACCTACCCGGAGCGGGAAATATGTACCACTAGTGGATTGAGGTGTTTCGGCTTAATTCGTGGAGCCGGTTCAATTCGTTTGGGCTAACCTTAATGTGAATTAGGGGAGACCGGCAAGTCTCCGAACACCATAGTAAAAAGAGATCGTGTCAATTGTGATTTGTTTTCTTGTGCTCATTTACATTCAAGTAATTTATATTCATATAATTAAATTAATTACTTGTCATCCTATGATTGCAAATCTTGACATAGTTCTAGGGTGTTGGTGCACTTAGGTAAATATAAGTGATTATGCTTTATTTGTGCTAAACTAATTTGATTTAATCTTTCGTATTGTATACTTTGTTTAGACAAAAAAAGTTCTTTAATTGATAATAGTTGAAAGAGAATTGGATGGTAATATCAGGCAAGAAAGAAACTAAGATCACTACAAGGGCTATTGCTACGTTTCATGAAGAATATATTTTCCTATATAGTCAAGAACAATCTCTCATATAGCACCAGAGCACTATTGTTTCTTCTTTAAGATAGCTTCAGGTCATCTCTACATCTTTCTTTCCTTCTTGAAACCGGCGGCAAGAGCCCACGGTTCCTGTAACGCCTCTATTTTTGAAGGTGCTACTGTTCCCCGCAACCGTACAAGAATGAATAGTCGCAGAGAACTGTACCAGAGTGCACAACACAAGCTTACAACAAAAGAGCCAGCTTTTATTACAAATATAGGGTTTAACAACCTGTTGTATACAACGGGCGCACAAGCCCAAATGCTAGGTTACAACACAAAAACTCCCAGGCGGCTCGAGCGTGGCGGAGAACTAAGCCATTCATCCTCTTGACAGAAGGGCTCCTCAGAAACTCCGTCTTCCATTGAGACGTCTTGGTTTTTCTGGTCTTCTGTTAAAATTGTTTAGCAAGTCATGAGTACCACCGTACCCAACAAGTCACAAGGGTAATCCTGACCTACTACTTGCAAGGATATTCAAGAATGGGAATATACTGGTTTTATTGCACTGAGTGGATGTAGTTTTATTTGCAAACAAATGAAGTTAAAGCATTTTCTCCTTAAGATCAGGGGGTTTTATCAGACAACGTTTCATCATTACTCAGATTAACAACACCATAAACTCTACTTATGCCTCGTTGTTGGAATCACCCAATTAACACAGCTTCATTAACCGGAAGCATGGCGTATTCGAATACCATTTGTTTCACTCTACAGAGCTGCCTTGCTTTACCCACAAGATTTCTTAATCCCACGTCCGGCTATAAGAAAACAAGGCTTTTCGCTGCTCAATTCTTTATATAGCCTCTACCTAGTAGGCCTCCCAATAAGCTCAGGCCACTCCTGAGTTATCTTAGCCTACTATTGTGTGGCTCACATAATTGATAATCAAATCAATTGTTCAAATTCAAATAAAATAACCAACCTCCATACGACCCTGCTTAACCCCTTCCGTATGGACACACACTTAGCCTCCAACCTGCTGTTGTAGAGGTTGAATCGAACTTGAGCAGCTGCTATACCAAGGTTGACGTATCAACACTTGTGGTTGGGCGATCACTGTGTCTTTTACTTGGCACAAGGTTCTTGTCCCTATATTTTTACCTGAGGCACCAACCACAACCTTCCACTATGCTCAACAGCACTAGCCACCACCATCCCAACCAGCCTCCATTAATATTTCACAACTATTCATAATGCAAATACATTAATTAAATAATGTAATTTCATGGGATTCAATATGATCAAAAACTTGTAACTTGCCTTGCTGATTAGAAATTTTGACAATTTCGTAAACTTGAGCGACCGGCTCCGTATCTTGAACTGCAACTTCGGCGAAGTCGGAGGCTAACGCAAACACATAAATAACAATAAGTCCATACTTGAATCTAATCAAGCTAGGGAAAATAATCTAATTAAAAGGAGTAAAATGCAAAAAATCTCAAATAGGGAAATTGAAAATTGTTTGGATTTGGATTTGGCAAATTGGAGGAATGTGAATTTATAAAATTTGAATTTGGTGGAATGGAGGAATTCGAATTTGTGGAGTTTGAATTTACGAAATCTGAATTTGGTGAATTGGAGGTCAAATTTGAATTCAGGGTGTCGAACTGATCAAAAAGATGTATTTTTGGGATTTTTGGGATTTTCTAGAATTTCTGGGATTTTTAATGATTTTCTTGAATTTTTAATACGGGTGAACAGTGTAGCTACAATACTGGGCCAGCCCGAAGTGAATAGTGCGGCCCAGCCGGGAAATTTCCCGCGAGGCCAGGTGGGCCTACCGGCCCATGCGCACGCGGCCGTGAGGCCCAGTGCACGCACGCGCACGCTCGCCCGATGGGCGACACGCGGACGAACGCGATATCGCGAGCATCAACAGCTGAGATTTAAACGACGGATGGACGCTTTGGATGAAACGGCATCGGCGGCCGAGATAAGACCACGTCACCCTCGCAGTCGTCTTCATCCTCCAGACTCCTCCCGGCGGAAAAATAGAGCCTGCCATCTCCGGCGAAGCGGAGACGGCGGCGCATCTGGGGAGGAATGGGTTTCACAGAGGAAAGCAGTTTGGACTTGGGAATCCATTTTGGCACTTTAGAGGGTGAGTGGAGGGACGGCGATGGCTAGCGGCAGCCGGAAAGGTGACGGCCTTCACGGCGGCGCCATGGTTCTCTAATGGTTCTCTGGTCAAATTGGAAAGGTTTTAACCATCTAGGGGACTTCAGAATCATTATGGCAGTGGCGGTTTAGGTCGGGAGTGGCTCAGAGCGGTCGGTTACGTGAAGGCCTTTCGGGCCATTTTCACCGCTAGAGGTTTAGACAAATGCTCGTGCTCCGGCAAGTGTTCTAGGGTAATCAGCAAGTAATAGAGATCATGCCAGAGCAAGGAATTGAAATGCAATCGATGAAATCACGAGATTGCGGTTAGGGCTCACCGGGCTCAGGGGCGGCGATCGGCGACGACACAGGCGATGGGAGCCGAATCGGCTGCTTTGGGAGGCTTGTGGGAGTGTCTGGAAGTGATCTACCGTGGCCAGGGGGCTTTACATCGCGCGTGGAGCGCTGGCCACAGAGAGGCGGTGCGGGAGAGCGTCTCCCACGCGGACGCGGGGAGGGGGAATGCTCTTGCATCGCGCAGAGAGGTAGAGAGGGAGGTGGCACTGCAGCTCTGCGTGATTTGACGGGGTGGTTGACCCCTGTGAGAGGTGGAAGCAGCGAGAAGGGAGTGAGTCAGGCAATGGCAAGAGCAGCGGCCAAGCGGCGCAGCGTTGCGCTAGGCAGGAGCAGAGGAAGGGTGCGGCTGACTGGTGGGACCGGCTGCGCAGAGATGACGTAGGGCAGGGGAGACGGCGCCGCAATTTCACGCGAGGGAGGAGGCGACGTGTGCGACGGCGTTTGCGTAGAGGCGGTTCGGCGGTGGCGCCAGCTCGGGAAGGCGCCAGCACAAGGAGGAGACGGAAATGCCAAATAGGGAAGGCGGATTTTTGAAGAACTTGCTCAATTGGGAAGGAAAGGAATTCAAGCAAAAATTCAAATAAAAGTTCAAAGTTTTTGATTTTTTCAGGTTGTTTCAGTTCCAATCCGAGCACTCTGAAGTCGGGATGTGAATATCAATTGTGAACCCTGAACATGCATGCATGTACACAAATTGCCTGCAGTAAATGGTACTACCGTTGTTGGTACGCTGATCTAGTGATCTATGTTCAATTGCCTAAATGGATCACACGGTTGAGCTGATACTTATGTTGGTCCAAAAATCACAGGATCAAGGCCCAATACTAAAAAAAAATTGAGTGTTCCCAGTGTTTTTCCAACGTCGAATTCTGGTGGAATTCCGGATGAATCGACCTACAACATTCCTGTACAGCCTGTATATATGATTTGTTTATTCAGGAGCTAGCTTGTGCTACTATATACAGTCGATCACCACACAGGAGTATATGATATTATTAAGCAGCAACTAATGATTGGTTCTGGCTCATCATCGGCGCAAATGATTGGACCGCTATCTAAACCGTCAGATCAGATCAGGTCAGGTCAGGTCCCAATTAATCGAGACTTTTTTTTACAGAAAGTCGAAAGCTTTGTTAATCCCTCATCGACTTACAATCCTAGCTAAGGAGGGAAACTGGGAATCGATCGCCACTCTGTAGTTCCGATGCTTGAACAGGCATATTTGGCACAAGCATGAACCGCTTTATTTGCATCTCGCTCCATAAACTGAAAAGAGAAGCTAGAGAAATCAGTAGCTAGATATCTGATCTGCAGCAAACTCGCAATAATCGACCTGTCTTCACGACGATTCCAAAGAAAACTGAAACTAGAGAAATCAGTAGCTAGATATCTGATCTGCAGCAAACTCGCAATAATCACTAACCAGAGGTTCAGAGATGGCGTCATAACCACTGCAAGAAGCTGCAACAAACGCTCCTTGCTTGAGTTCGGTAAGATGGGACAAAGTAAGGAAGAAAGAAATCTCTGACCCAAATTTGGACGGCCATCTCGTTGCCGCTTGTACTCTTCAATCATCGGGCAAGAAAGAAAGAAATGCTCACAGTGTGCCTGCCTGCATGCTCCAATCCGATCTCATGTGCTCAAGAAACGGCAACGACGTACATATGTATTTTTTCTGGTGCGGCTCATGCATGTGAGGACGTCCGTTCTTGCAATCATCTCTGAAAACCCCACCCTTTTAGGTGAGCCAGATCTTTGTTTTTCAAAGTGCCAACAAGATCCTCCTAATAGTTAATTCCGTTCCTGGAGAAGTATAATTTATGTAGTGGTAAGTATGGTAACTTCCTTCAGTTGAGATGATGGTTTGCTTCATCGAAGATCAAATACTTTGATCAGCATTTCAGAAACTAGTGGCCGAAGTGGTTTTTGTCAGGTGATGTACAGTATCCATTGAGTTTTTTTTAGGGAACGTGCATAAGAATCGCATACCTTTGCATCAAGAAGAAAGACAATTACAAAGCACTAGCCAGGCTAGTGAAGAGTTATTACACTAAAAATTGGAAAACTGAAATAAGCTGGAAGAAAAACACGCGAACAGGAGTCTTTACATGTGAGTGCATGGCTTATGTGCTACTGAGGCAGCATTGCAGCAACATTGATTATTAGTTTTTGTTGGGGAGGAGAAGAGAGGAGAGTTTTGGTTGGATTGCACACATGTGAGCAATGTCCTAGAAGGAGCTGCTGAGCTAGCTGGGATAAGATTGCATCTGGTGATCGATCAGACACAAAAAGAATGTTTGAACTTTGTCAGGAGGAATCATATGAAAGCACATGGCATATCATATATTCATATCTCTTCTTTCGGCACCAACAAAAGAGGCATATATAGCTAGACAAACAAATCAGCAGTTCTAGATGCTAAGAGAATCTACACACGGCAGTAGCATCGATCATGTTAGCTTTCACTCCTTTACTTCGGGATAAGTATGTACGAG
Organism: Bonia amplexicaulis; assembly: GCA_036346245.1. NCBI lineage: Eukaryota > Viridiplantae > Streptophyta > Magnoliopsida > Poales > Poaceae > Bonia > Bonia amplexicaulis. The sequence continues at coordinate 1,305,388 of CM070737.1, read as the reverse complement.
CTGCATTTCAGATTCATCAGTGTCAAGCAAAATGCAGCACAGTGTAACTGAAAGGTCAAGCTAAGAAAAGATTTAGTCTTCACAGTATCAAATACAGGTTCAATAATGATATGATATATTCCGAATAAGCATAATTCCTCTTCTTCAGATGAGTCTTTTTCCTATTTCACCATTCACCTAATATACACTTAAGAAAAAAAAATCCAACTAAAAGAGTGTACATGATTTTTTTCCCACTTGAAAACACAGAGCTTCAGTGCATGCATGATGAACGCCATCGGCCAGAAAGACACGTCAGTAAAAGCAGTACATACATTGGAAAGTCCTGGTTTTTAGGTCCTTGTAGTATATATGTTGATCTTGTATACATTCTAGTGAAGAAGACTAAAATATATCTTGATCTTGTAGATAGGACGCAAGAATTAAAGCAAGTCCAACACCATGCCTACATCACCACCTAAGATGTGAGATTGGTGTACCCCCACTGTATCTGTTGGTCCAAATATGGTAACCCTTACAACATTCTCTCTATTGGACTGAATAATTCCCAGTTACACAAAACATCACTTCGGTTTCAGGTTTTCACCCTCTCATGCACAATAAGTTGCTTGGAAGAAAACCCTGTGTACTAGAGAATTGTGGTGTATATATGAAGGACTATGTGAGAAAGTCTACGGTACTGTTGTAATGAACCATTGCAATATATGTGAAGTGGTCAATTGATTTTTCAAAGATTGCATTTGATTTGGATTGTTTTCTGAAAGTGTCAGAAAAATCGAAAGTACTGTAGGTATTAGTACGGTAGTTCCGCTTTGCGGAAGTACCGCAGGCATAAGTGCGGTAGTACCGCTTGGCGGAAGTACCGGGTTAAGTTACGGTACGTTTGTTCAAAGAGGTCCAGGTGAGATTTTCAACGTGCAGAAGTACCGCTTTGGAGAGTGGTAGTACCGCAAAGCAGAAGTACCAGCATGGTAAGTGTGGTACTTCTGATCTTCCCAGAAAAACAGGGTTTGGGAAATTGAGTTATGATTAAGTTAGGATGACCTAAGTCAATGGATTAAGGTTGCATGATACATGTCTTGACTAATGTAGGTCAAGTTGTGAAGAACTTGTGTCTGAAAACGATTTCTTTGTCTTTGGATGTGCAGGGTCGTTTGGAGTCAACCGTGGTAAACGACGAGGATCGGGGCTAGGCTCATGGAGGAGTTGAGGCCCAGAACGATCGAGGTTGTCGGGTGATACGGTGAGCTCAAGCATGGCACGAGAAAGGCGGGAATATTGAAGGCGAGTTCGAACGGCGGGATGACGCCATGTAACTTGCACGGGCCAAGTGAGCCGTGGTTCGGTGGAACCGGGATGGGAGAGACTTGGCGAGCGTAGCAAGCTAGTGGTGCACCTACATGTGGCAAGCATGACGATTGCTTGCAGTGGTTGGTGATGACCGGGTCAAGAAAGGGTATTTTGGTATTTTGACCAAAATACCGGAAATCATCTTGGATCAAAACCAAGATGCACAATAATTTGCTATGACGTGTGGGAATACATTCAGACCCATCTTGGTCATCATCATCCCACGAGTAGGTTGTATTCGCCGGTTTTGGTTTTGGCTCGGTTTTGGTGCAACTCTCCAACAAACTAAAAAATGTCTCTTCTTTGGCCATGATTTTCATGATCGTTTGTTAGAATAGGTTCACAATACCCTAGAGTAGATCCCTGTAAAATTTCATATCATTTGAGTCTACGAGTCAAAAGTTCTCTCAATTCTTGTGTTTGAACTCATGCTAAAATTTCTGTTTATCAAGAAAATCGATAGTACCGTAGTGTAAGCAGCGGTACTTTCGAAAATCGGTAGTACCGTAGTGCAATCAGAGGTACTTCCGATTTTGTTGTTTCTTCTCTAAAATTTCAGCAGCTTCCCTTACTTATTTTTTTGGTCGTTTCTCATCCTAATCTTCATAGCTCGTAATTATTAGAGTGAATAAGTGTTGAATACTTGGGGGAAAATTAAAAGGCACCATTTACCTCCCCCCTCTATTGCCATATTCGGTCTTTCAATATATAACCATAACATTCTAAGGAACACCATTTTTTGCCAATTTCATAGCCCATCTATCTGAAATTTGGCCTACAGCCTCCATTCCTGCTAGATTATGTGCAATCAGGATGCATGTTGCAGCACTGTAGCTTAACTGGCAAAGCAACAGAAGGACAAAGAGGCATTATTCAAGCATGTTACAACACCGTAACAAACCTCTGTAACTCGACAAAAGGAAGAATGTACCAGACACAATAACATATAGGGCTTGATTGGTGCTCAGATCTGCAGGACATTTGCCATGCTACCTGCAATCTAGGACCCTTTTAGTATTTTAACCAAGCCTAGCTACTGTGCCAAAGGCTAGTAAGCACTTGTCATTAAGATAGAGGCAAAGATACTCAAGGCTCCCAACTGCTGAAAGAATAGCAGCTAGAAAACAGTTGTGGGCACTTAGCAGAAGGTAGGGGCAATCACAGTAATGGCTGAATTTAATGATTGAATTGCTGCAATTAGTTGTTCTCAGGGCCACATGCATCTCTAATCTAGCTAAAAAATTGTGTCCCTGATCACCAACAGATCTGGCAGGTGCTGATACAGTCATCCAACTTTCCTAGCTTGCATAATCAATCATGCGTATGTATTGCTTATAAAGCCAATTTTGCAAACTAGCTAGCAGGCAGATAAAAATTGGGGGAAAGTGAAAGGCATCCGGGGAGAAGCCCCAGTTTACGCTTCATTTAATGATGCAGCCATAGTTGATTACAGCATAAACAAACCATAAGCATATGCTAATTAACAATGTTATCTCGCGTACGCGCCCTCCAGAAACTCATAAATTTGACGTCCACTACTAACAGCTTTCCAAATGTCTACAAAACTGAACACCATCCATAATTAAGACTCAATATTTGACATCATGGTTTAAGTTTGTAAGTACATTAAAGGAGAAGAATCATTAGATGCAGATGACCATGTTCAGATAATCTGCTTTCTTGATTGGAGACGTCAATGTATATAGTATGTTTACATTTGTGAAGAAAAATCCATGGAAGAGTGGGCAACTGAAATTGCAATAGGATAAACTATCGATCCATTTTGGGAGAAAAGCAACTGTGGATAAAACTTATGGGCAAAGGAAGGTTGCGTACCTATATATAAGGACCTCGCCGGGGCTTTCTTGCACAATACCTCTCAGCACGTTTCCTTCTTTCAACTAGAGAGAGAGAGAGAGAGAGAGCAACAATGTCTTGGGGAAGCATCCAAAGGGATCGCATTGATCCTTCACTCCTTCCATGGTGGTCGTCATCTACAAGCACGGCTCGACGGATCATGCGATCCTTTTGGAGGCTTCCTCTAGCCATTATTCGACCATGATATTCATGTGTTCTTCATCGGCTTCGTCCCCTGTGTTTATCAACAATTAACTGTGCCCTTCCATGCATCTCCGATGATTTCCATGCTTCTTGCTGTTGTAAGGTATGCACTTAATTGTTTGCTCTTAGTTGTGCTCAGTATGATGTTGATTTGACAAAATCTTGCTTGTTAATTTCATTGCATGCAAGCTCGACCGAGAGCTTCAGATGTGATTACATGTCGACGAATTAAGCAAGCTGTGGAGCCAGGTATCTGGTGTAGTGTATTTTTACCTTCTGTTCATGATCCAAAGAAATTTGAGTAGGAATATATCAATGGTTAGATGAATGGTAAATTGATAATTTATCTTTTGTTCCGGTAAATTCTAGCTAGTATATCCTCCTAATTAGCTCTATTCCTTCTCCAAGAACTTCAACTGTAAAACAATAATTGCTTCAGATGTATCAAAATAAACTAAATGATTGAAATTAAGGACTCACATGTCACTAGCTGATCATCAGATGCAAGTAGACCCTAGTATAATTATTTTAAGGTTAATTAAGCAAAGAATTAGATCAGAGGAAAAGATATATTGATCTTGATTAAGACCGCCGGTGCATGCACATCACATGACCTATGGGAATAACAAACAAATAGCACATATACTGATATACATACATATACTAGTCAGTCAACAAGAATACCGGATCGATTGGACTACAGTCACATGCCATTTGACTCGTCCGATCCAGTCTTCCTTGGACTGCATGTGCATCATGCACAGCAATCCATCAGTATGAGATCGATATGAACAATCATGAGCATAAGCGAGAACTGAGTCACTGGAAAAAGTTAACAAGTGGTATGAGAGCAAGTGGCAAACATAGCAACAGCGAGCGCAGATACAAGTAGCAAGAAGTCACCAAGAGAAAAAAAAGAAGAAAAAAACAGCACAGTTTTTTCTCTCTGTTCCCTCGGTCCAAGAGCCACTTCAAAGTAGCCCTAGATCTTGATCCGTGCTCAAGATCATGTTGCGTTCTTCAGGAAGTGGTGTCACCGGTGACGAGATATCATCCAGTATGATGGCGAAGGAGAGTTCCGCTATCTCGCTACATTATCCGGTGCTCACGACAAGCAATTATGCAACATGGGCAATCAAGATGAAGGTGTATATGAAGGCTCAAAAAGTGTGGGATGAGATCGAGAACGGTAAAGTCGATGTGCACAAGAATCAGATGGCATTGGCGACCATCTATCAAGGCATCCCAGAGGAGACACTCTTCCTACTGGCCGAAAAGGAGACAGTCAAAACGGCGTGGGAGGCGTTAAAGACAATGCATCTTGGTGCTGATCGTGAGAAGAAAGCAAAGGTACAAACTCTTAAGACCGAGTTCGAGGTGTTGCATATGAAGGAAATGGAGTCGATCGATGACTTCGCCGTTCGGTTGACGGTAATCATCAACAAGATTCGAGCCCTTAGCGAGAAGGTAGAAGAGTTGTATGTAGTAAAGAAATTCCTTCGTGTTGTTCCCTCACAGTTTCTCCCAATTGCTTCGGTCATAGAGCAATTTGGAGAAATTCCTTCGTGCTGTTCCCTCACAGTTTCTCCCAATTGCTTCGGCCGTGGTGGCAGCGATGGCGGGCGGTGGCGACAGCGGCGTGGCGCGGCGGCGGCATCGGTGGCGGTGGCGATCTGGATGTGCATGGAGGCTGAAAACATTCTGATACACGAGTCTAGTGTTAGAACACAATACCAGGATCCTACACATACATTTACCCGTGGACACACACTACACGGGGGAGATGAGAAACATAGACACACAGAGAGAATTTCTCGACATGAACTTAACTTGCGCCGGATTTTCTCTTGTCTTTCTATTCCATCACTCTCAATTTACTCAACATATTACCTGGCTTAAATAGCCTCACCTAGTGGCTAACAATAGACTTAGCTAATAATAGACTTAGCTAACAATAGACTTTCTCCACTAACCACTAACTCCATGCAGCTATTCTCATGACACTTCTTAACGTGGCTTTGACTAGCCCCCTGCATGCACACACATGCATGCAAAATGCAATAGCAATCAAGATTAATATCCAACATTCCCCCCTAATCTTGATTTGCTAAACTTCACAAGACGAAGTCTGATCTCCTGACGCATCTCTAAGGAGTTTTACCATCTTCTTGTTGACCATGCGGCCGGCAACACAACTTGCCGATGCCTTTCACTTCTTCACCATCGGTGACACACCTCGCCGATGACTTTGACCTCTACCTCAGCTCCAATTATCTTTTGCCAGTACCATCGGCAACGGAGACTCGGACCAGAGCTTACATTAGTGAGTTCTTAGACATACCTACAAAAACTCACGCTTTCTCGTGGACACAACTAACACAAGAATACACACATGTACAACAGCTAGACAGGAGTACACGGAGAGAACACTTTTCTATTCTCTTGTACTACTAAACTCTTGGTCACACAACTAATTCACAGTGGAGGAAAACAGAAGAACAACATGAGTACACACACAGCTTTTGGCACTCGACAGACCCGGAGCTTTTCCGTGTGCTCTCATTCTTTATCCTCAACAATACCTCACGGGAGCCCTCCGCTCCGTCATGACATCGCGTCGCATTGCGCCCTGCAGGCGTAGCGCTGCAGCCGGCGAGATCCGTCGTCGCCTGACCGAGCCGCGTCGCACGACTTCTCCTTGCACCTCGCTCTGATACCAATTGTTGAAACACAATACCAGGATCCTACACACACATTTACCCGTGGACACATACTACACGGGAGAGACGAGGAACATAGACACACAGAGAGAATTTCCCGACACGAACTTAACTTGCGCCGGATTTTCTCTTGTCTTTCTATTCAATCGTTCTCAATTTACTCAACATATTACCTGGCTTAAATAGCCTCACCTAGTGGCTAACAATAGACTTAGCTAATAATAGACTTAGCTAACAATAGACTTTCTCCACTAACCACTAACTCCATGCAGCTATTCTCATGCCACTTCTTAACGTGGCTTTGACTAGCCCCTTGCATGCACACACATGCATGCAAAATACAATAGCAATCAAGATTAATATCCAACATCTAGCACTACACTGTTGGGGGATCTACAAGCGACCATGACCCCCCTCTAGTACCTGAGGTCGGGAGGTAGGCAATTTGTTGTTCGAACAGCTTTGGATGGTACTAGTTACACCACTGATCAAATTCCATAGAGTAATCTATATTAATTTGCAGTCTTTTGCGTGATAACTCATCTGGATTACATACACTTATGGCACGCATTTCTTGGCCATAGAAAACTTTCTGACTGGTGACAAAATGGCATCTCTGCAACTTGAATGAACTTCTCGTGATAACACAAACGCTTGGCGAGTATTCAACATAATCTGCATGCAGTCGAGCAACAATCTGAAACCTGCAAACAGCAGTCTGATGCTATGTTACTGTTCCATCAATATGAATACCATATGCTGCACTTTCTCAGCAGCTTTGGATGGTAGATTGGTAGTACTAGTTGTACCATTGACTAAAAAATCTAAATTCCAGAGAGTGATCTCCAGTCTACATGTAACAACCATATGAATCACATATTTTACTTTAGGCGCGCATTTCTTGGGCACAGCCAGCTTACTGACTGCAACCTGTCTTCTGCCCAATGACATTTCAGGATGCAACCTGAACTTCTCACAACACAAACTCTTATTTCTTAATAGATTAGTTATGTATCCGTACGTTGCAACGGAACTCATTGAATATATAGAGATCATGCTACAAAAGTGAGTTGCTTTGATCAGTTGGAAAGTAGAGAATCATGAGAAGTTAAGGAAATAGAGCGGTTGGAGGAGAATGAACGTACAACCACCAACTCGTTCTTTTATATTAGTAATGATATATATATATATATATATACACACACACACACACTCATTGAATGTATAAAGATCGTGCTACAGATGTGAGTTGCTTTGATCAGTTGAAAAGTGGCGAATCGTGAGAAGTTAAGGAAATAGAGCGGTTGGAGGAGAATGGACATACAACCACCAACTCGTTCTTTTATATTAGTAATGATACTTTGGATCAGGCATTACGCACCAAACTAAACTTGACATCTAAAGAATTTTTGCCCAATTTTTTCCACACTACAGTTAACAGCGTAACATTTAACAAACGTCACAAATGACACCATTTCCTTTCCCATGTCTGAACTACTAGCCACATAAGCGCGGCGCCACACCGTGCTAGCCACCGTGTGGATCGAAATAAAAGAGACGAAAATTCTTGAGTCTGTTCTTTTTAAAAAATCGAGGACGGATGCGTAATTTCGGAGGAACCAAAGGGCTTTTTCGCAAAAAAAAAACAGGGACCCGCAAGAACTTGTACGTAACTAAACAAGGACATATACATAATTTTGGAAACCGCGGGTTGCTATCGGTAAATTGGAGGATGTTTTCCGTAAAAAAAACTGGCAGGAACCTGTTTGCGAGAAGCAGGGACCTGTTTGCGAGAACGTAGGACCTCTACGCGATTTCACAAAACGTAGGAAGTTTTTCGCAACATCGCTGATGTGGCTACGCCCGCAGGCCGGAACCCCCGGGTGTAATATATAAATTATTTCATGCTACCATGTTCTTTCAAGAACTTCTTTACACACACAATTCACACAATCAACCACAGCCAAAGATCCACAGAGAAATCACTTCATCTTCTATGATCAGGTTGTGCTCATCGCGCTCCATTCTGGTCCCACTTGCTGTCCGGGTAATCCGCCGTCTTCTTGTACGTGTACCAGCTCGCGATGAGCATGTAGACACCGACGTTGATGAGGCTGAGCACGGCGAGCAGCCAAAAGAAGTAGTCGAGGTGGCCGCGGTTGAGGTTGTCAGGGATCCACCCGGTGGCGCCGTGCCTCGTCGTGATGCGCGTCACGATCGTCACCAGCAGCGTGCTCAGGTAGTTCCCGAGCGCCACGGTGGTCAGGGACAGCGCCGTGCCCATGCTCCTCATGGCGTCCGGCGCCTGGTCGTAGAAGAACTCGAGCTGCCCCACGAAGGTGAAGACCTCCGCCGCGCCGATGATGAAGTACTGCGGAACCTGCCAGAATATGGACATCGGCACGATGTCCTTCTCACTGTAGAGGCCGTGCCGGGCGACGATGCGCAGCCTGACGACCTCGAGCACACCGGCGGCTAGCATGGAGAAGATGGAGATGACGAGGCCGATGCCCATGCGCTGCAGCTGCGTGAACCCGCGCGGGCGCCCCGTGACGGAGCGCACCGCCGGCACGATGAGGCGGTCGTAGACGGGCACCCAAACGATGACGCTGATGGTGTCGAAGATGGAGAGCGACGCCGAGGGGATGGTGAAGTTTGACCCCATGCGCGCGTCCAGCGTGTTGCCCTGCAGCACGAACATGGTGCCCATCTGCCCGTACACCGTCGCGAAGATGATGCCGCTCGCCCAGATTGGCAGCAGCCGCACCACGCTCTTCAGCTCCTCCACCTTCGTCACCGTGCACAGCCGCCACGCGCTCACCGCCCGCCCAGCCGCCTTCTCCTCCGCCGTCTCCACCGCCGCCTTATCAAGAAACTTGAACTGCTCGGTGTGCTCCAGCTTGCGGCTTCCTTCTATGCCGGACTCCTTGTCCAGCGTCTCGTGCAGCAGCGACTTGTCTCCGGGCACGGCCACGTTCCACTTGCGCGCCGACACGACGAGCACCTGCGCGATGCGGGTGAGGGGGCTCCCTCCGGCCTTCTGGTGCCTGTACAGCGGCGTGCCGATCAAGAAGCTCACCACGGCGATGGCCATCACCATGGCGGGTATGCCAAAGCCCCAGCCCCAGCCGACGTGCGTCTGCACGTACACCAGCACCGACGACGCCACCAGCGCGCCGATGTTGATGGAGAGGTAGAACCAGTTGAAGAACGAACTCTTGCTCCGCTTCTCGCCTTCGTCGTTCTCGTCGAACTGGTCCGCGCCGAACGATGACACGCACGGCTTGATGCCACCGGTGCCCAGCGCGACGAGGTACAGAGCCAAGAACACCACCCCTGTCTGCGCCCCCGTCGGGTGGCATGTCCCGTTGTCGCAGGACGGCACCAGGCCTTTCACCGAGGACGCCATTGTCAGAAGCGCCAAGCCCTGAAAGCAAAACACATGTACCGGTGACTACGCTTCTTCGTACGATGACCTTCCGAAAAAGGGAGAAGAACAGTGACCGATGGCTGTCCGAAATCGACTTACGAAAATGTAGACGATCATGAAGCTGGCAATGGTCCAGTATCTCCCCATGTATGCATCAGCCAGGAATGCCCCAATGAGCGTTGTAATGTAGCATGTCCCTGACCAGTTGGTGACATTGTTCGCAGCAATGGCGTTTTCCTGGCCGAGCCGGTTCTTCATGTAGTTCACCAGGTTCATGCTCATGCCGTAGTACGCAAGCCTCTCGCAGCATTCATTCGCTGAAGCATGCACCAGAAGCCATGATTGGACAGGCAAGAGCAAGCAAAGCAATTGAGCAGGACGATCAAGTGAGGAATTGAAGACTACCGAGAATGTATGGGCAGGCACGCCAGTTCCCGGTGTTCTTCTTGACGGCGGGGTTCCCCTTGATGTCGACGGTCCCATCCTGCGTGTAGATATCGGCAACCTCTCCCATGGCGTTGATCGGTTTACGCGCAGCTCAGAGTGGCTTCCTGCAAGTTTACAACGGTTTGATGAAGATGCAATGAGAGAGATTGTTCTAGATCGCTTTGAAGGGGGCAATTGTGCATAAGATGAAATTTGCATTGAGTATTAACAGAAGACCAAGAACTAAGAAGCTTTGGATAATCTAGACTTACAGTGGGAGTGGCAAGGCTTCTGCAAATCAGAAATAATTCTAGTCTTTTGTATGACGGACTTGAAAACATCAGAGTAGAAACAAAATTGGGCTGGTTCAGACAGCTACCTGAACTCAGTAATAAATCCAATCAAGTTAGCAGTTGGTACAAAATAGATATTTCGGTACAAATACCAAATTTCTTGAAGGGAAATTGGTACGACTCACTTTGGTAGAGAGGAAAGGAATCTATTGTTCGATTTCACTATCTAGCACTGTCAAATCCTCGCACTAACAATGGAGATGTTCTAAATTAGAGTTAAATCTGCCTCAAAGATGAACTGGCCATCGAGTTATGAACACTAAAGAACACCAAGCATCATCTGCATCTAGAACCTCCCCTTGCTTGAGAGAAAACAAGTTCCTCTAAATTTGCAGCATACTTCACCATCACCAAGTAGAATTAATTACCAAGATATATCTAGCTGAAATGTTAACTCACCCGGAAAATAAACATTTCAGACAGTAAACTACAGCAATCATTGTTGCACGCCAGGAAAAGATGACCAACAACTGGGCATATCTACTGAACACCCAAAGCATGGTTCTTCAAAAAAATTATCAGAATCACAACGGATTCAGGGCATCTCAAAGCTTTAGGAATCACACGGTTCCCCACTCGTCTACTGTTGCAAGAGCAAGGAAGAATCAGGAAAGACGAAGGCATGAGAGGGCCTTTGCTCATACCTGCTCAAAGGACTACGCCAGCCAAACAGACGAGCTCCAGAGAGATTTACTCACTCATCTAGAGCCTTCTGGAAAATGAGATAGGCCACCAAGAAGAACTCATATCTCTGCAGCCTGCTAGGACAGTGGTTGATGACTGCTTGTCTTCTTCCTACTTCTTCACTAGAGAGAGAGGGAAGGATGACGCTCGTGTGAATCTCTGATAGAGATTGGAGAGCACATGCACTGACCATTTGGTGGCGTAGAAGAACCGGGAGCACTCTCTTGGTCCTAAGAGTGTAGGGGCTTTGGAATCTTCAGAGAGTAGGAGGTTGTGGTGACCATCTTTTTCTATCCGTCATTGTTACTGACTACTGAGTTGTTTTCAGTGCTGCTCTGTTTGAGGATGAGATAATGCTGCCTATGATGAATATGGACCAGCAAGCATCTTTATTTTTGGATTTCCTTTTTCAGTTCGCACCAAGCATGTAGCCCTGCTCGGTTAGACTGAAAAGCTATGGTTTATGACTGAAATTATACTGTAACAGATGAAATTTTACTGTAGCTAAAGATGTCTTATTTGGTATAGTTAATTTAAAAAAAATTAAAAATAAAAAAAATTATGCTAGCTCATTACGGACAACGCAAATGAATACGGAAAAAAAGAACTGACAAAAAAGCTAAAAAAAAGCCCAAAAGTTCAGAAAAAACGAAATTTATAAATAGTGAAAAATAAGCCAGAAGCTGAAGTCGAAACAAGCGGGATTACTGAATTCCCCACCAGAGCCTTATTCGGGTGTCCTGATATCATGTTGTTCAGAGCTTTTTTAAAGACATGTTCAGGCGGTAAGACCATGTTCAGCTCAGACGATCTAAGAATATGTCATCTTATGGCACAAGATCACTTCCATCTCTATCTAACAGCACACCAATGACCAATGGATATGGAGATTAAACTCTTCGGAAGAGTACTCCATCAAGTCCGTCCACAATGCTTTCTTCCTTGATGAAAGTCACTTGGCGCCTCACAACCTCGTATGGAAATACAAGGCTCCTCTCAAATACAAGCTTTTTGCATGGCTAGCTACTCAGGACCGCTGCTGGACAGCTGACCGTCTAGCACGATACAGTTTGTCCCTTATACGAACAACACCCGGAAACAATCAATCATCTGCTAGTCTCTTGCCCTTGAGTCCGGCAAGTCTAGGCACAGTTCCTAAATTTGTTCGGCAGGTGTTGTCTTTCACCAACTCCGCAAACTAGGCTGCATGACTGGTGGCTCTTAAGCCACATGCATATACCCAAGGCTAACATGAAAAAAAAATTGATTCTATAACTCTTCTGTTCATTTGGACCATTTGGTGCGTACGCAATAGCCAGGTATTCAATAATACTAAGTCAGGCGCAGAGCTCGTGGACAAACTCAAACAAGGACTAAATTGTTGAAGTTGGGCAGCCCCGGACTCCCTCCCGACCCCTATCTTCGCAGCCTAGCTGCGCCGTCACCTTCGCTCCTTTGTGTCTCTGGCTTAGTTCGTTGCTAGTATTCTGTACCCCTAGCCACTAGAGGTGGCAATGGGTACCCGAAACCCGAGTACCCGATGGGTTTTACCTGATAAGAAGGTTGGTATGGAAAGATATCTTCACCCGCGGGTATACTGATGGGCAAAAATCTCTACCCATCGAGTAGAGCGGGTACGGATATAGGTACGGCTGTATATTACCCGTACCCGCATACCCGTGGGTAAAATATACCCGCATACCATATCAATGAAGCATGCATGCATGCATGGTGTATACAAATATATAGCATGCAACAATACAGATAATGCACCATCCATATTTAATTTTGGTTCTGGCTGCTGGTGTAGATTTGGTAATATGTTTGTGCTTTTGATTTAATCAAAAATTTCTGTCATATTTTATTTAGTCTATCGGGTATGGGTTACCCGTCGGGTATAAATATCCGCGCGGGTGCGGGTAAGTTTCTATACCCGTGTGCAGGTACGGATATCGTAGCGGGTAAAGTTATATCTATCGGGTACATGTATGAAATAGCTATACCTGTCAGGTATTATACCCATTGCCATCTCTACTAGCCACCCCCCATACTCTCTTTTTTTTTCTCTTTCGTTCTTTCTCTTCGCTGCTTGTAATGACTCTCTCTTTTAATGCAATGATATGCAATCCTTTTGCATGTTCTCTAAAAAAAGACTAGGAGATCACTGTTGTGAAGTAGTATTTCTCTCTTATACTCCACAATCCACACGGAGACGTCTGATTAGCAGAATACTTAATCAACAACCGGTCAACCACTACAGCAAAGTGCAGACAAATCGAACGCTAGCCTACGCAACAGTGACATGCTTTGGTTTAAACTAAACAACGCAGCAGCGCTCGTTTGTTCCCACTGCGAGGACGATGCTTTGATTCTGCATCTAGAAAACGATGGACTTGAGACTGTGACTCGTTGGAAATTTCTTCGCGTTCCAATGCCCCAATCCAAAACTTCCCTTTCTTAAAAAAAAAAAAAAAACTCCAAAATTGGCGTGATCCCGGATCCGCGGATCAACATCGGATGGCGTCTCACATGAACCTCAGCGCTCGCAGCTCACGCTCAAGTGCGCCGTGCACACTACTCTCCGCTTGATTCCTCCTTCAATTTTGCGTCTGGACTGACTAGGGACGTGTGTGGATCTGTGAAGTGCTGCTACAGAGAGGAGGTAAATAATGCTTTAAAAATTTTCTCAAGTATTCACTTATTATTTACTTCAATATCTGCAAAGATATGAAGATTAGGATAGCAATCCCATTGAAAAACCAGATATTCTCAGAGCTAAGCAAAAATAGTTAGAAAAGCAACTTTGTCGAATTTTGACTACGTGGTCGGAAGTCCCACAAATCTGAGTTCAATCTGATCGGAAAAAAAAACCATGGTCTGAATTCGACTACCAGTCGGAAATCAACGTGGTCAGATTTCGACTACCAGTTGGAAATCAACGTGGTCGGAATTCGACTCTAGTGGTCAACGACCAGAGACCGGTAAAAAACCTACTTAGTTGAAAACCAACATGGTCAAAATCCAACTCGAGTGGTCAACGATCGAAGAGGTCGAAAACCAACGTGGATGAAGCCAACGTAGTCGAAGGCCAAATCAACATGGTCGAAACCAATGTGGTCGAAGGCCAATGAGTGGTCTAAACCAACGTGGTTGAATTAGGTCGGAATACGACCGGTGAAATCAACGACCAGTGAGTGATCGAAAACCCAATGTGGTCGAAAAGAGACAATGTGGTTGACGGCCTGATCGTGGTCAAAAACATGAACGTGGTCGAAAAACCAGAGAAATCAGATGATGAATAGAGGCTTTCAACAAAGTTTCAAAAACCAAATTTGATGTAACTTTTGATCCGTAGATCCAAATAATATGAAACTTTGTAAGGATCTTCTCTAGGGTATTGTGAACCTATTCCTACAAACGATCATGAGAGTCATGTCCAAAGTTGAGACCTTTTTCAATTTGTTGAAAGGTTTTCCCAAAACTGAGTCAAAATCAAAATTGGTGAATACAACTTGCTCATGGGTGGATGATGACTAAGATGGGTCTAGATGTATTTTCACATATCACAGCAAGTTAGATTACCAAAGAAATCAACTCAAAAACTCTCGGATCAAGAAATCACACTTTTAGCCCAAATCAAGTAAAAACCGGGTTTCCTCAAGAACTTCCTCTAGATCGTGCCTAGATGGATGAGATCTTGTCTCCAGGAGACATCTCCTCCTCTTGTACGTCCTTAGCACCAGAAAAACTCAAGAGAAGGCAAATCCAAATAAGAAAGCCAAAAAAAATCAAAAGTGCATGAGGGGATTCATGGCACAACTTACTTGGGCAAAGTTTGGATGTCCATTTTATTTAGAGAGAAATATTTTTACAGTCAATTCCTTAGGATAATAGAGCTCTAAGCCTAGAACAGACACACACAAGGCCCCAACCTAAGAAACTCTGATCTCACATAGGAGTGAGGAAGAACTAACCACCATAAAGACTTTACCAAAATCCTTAAACCCTAACTCTTGCCTCTCCTACCCTTATATAAGCTCATAACCTGAACCCAAAACCTAATAGATCTCCCATTAGGCCAAACCAGAGATAACCCGTTAACCCTACTAACACCGGGTTTTACTTACGCACGCTTCTCAAAGCAGCTTACAACCATTAACCCATTAATGAATCAACACTTGATCCACTTCACATTTTTAGTACATACAAGATATAAACCACTTAGACCAACGCCACGATTTTACATATCGCCACTCTTCCAGTATTAAACAGTTTACCAAAATACCCTTATACCGACTGTGGCGAAAGATAGACTAAAACCTAAGGAAGCCCCTTCAAATTCGCCTGGTTCGAGCACACCTGGGTACCTGACGTACAGTCCATGGTACGAGATCCAAAAGGAAAAAAGGCAATTAGAGAGAGGCCCTCACACGACGGATACTAACAAACAGTTCGGTAGGATAACACAATCGTTGGTGATTCACCACAGGCACATACCATAATACGACTGTGTGCTATCTATCGAGAGAGAGAAGCCGATGTAGCAGCATACGACGATTAACAATTTGCTGGCGACCAGTGCCATGAATGAATCGTGAGTAATCTCAAGTCAGGATGAGCGTACACAATATGCACCAAAGACGATCTGATTATATTTTATATGTTTATGATTTATTTAGATAATATGTTATCTTGTTTCTTAAATAATATCATTAATATTTAATTTCAAGTATATGATTTAATTGTGAAACTCTATATTTCTGCGATGACTATTCTTAAGTGATCCATAGTCGAAAACATATGAGGACACATATAAATAGACTAACATATGTATTGGTTGATGACCATATTTCACGGGTCATAGATATGAAGATATTAAATCAATAATATAGACAAATGTTAGCGAACATAGGGTTAGATCGACCCACCACGAGATATTGCGAGAACATTGCATTCTTATATGTCATCAGCTGGACTCATTTACTATGTCCTTAGACTTGAGATTGTCATATGTACTCGAGATGCGTAATGCATGACTTAGAGGTTGCCAAACGCTACTCCGTAACTGGATAGTTATAAAGATAGCTTTCGGATTTTATCATGATGCATGCATCGAGGCATGGTCGATCAAGATAGGATTTACCCCTTCATACAACAGGAGAGATATCGCTAGACCTCTCGAGTGATTAGATTCCAGAAATACATGGCCATGCTACTCGTGGTTAAAGAGTTAACCGTAATATGGGAATTCAAGTCACATAATGGGCCTTAAGTTCGAGACCCATCATGAATGCCTATATGTAGAGGGGCGGTACCATAGGGTTTATTAGAGAGAATTCAGAATTTCTGAAACCCTAGTGACTACACCTTCCTTATCTAATACCATGCAGCCGGCGCTAGCACTCCAGCGCGCGTGGTGTTCCTGCCTAGTATGTGTGGATACCTTGGAAGTGTTGATGCAAAGCTTTAGCACTAGGTCAATCCGTAACTTGTGACGATCAGAAAGAGCTAGAGGAGGAGACGTGCGGTTAGTACGACTACTACTACACCAATACGCTACATCGACTCTACTTCTGCTACGAGTCTGCACGTCTAATGGTAACCCCATGATCTATTACTAGCAGAGATTCCTTGTTTACACGGTAGATTTTTGAAACTATGCTAGTGTAGCCTACCTGTAGCGCAACAGTGGCATCAGAGCCATCTTGTCTAGTTTTAGATTCGGATTAGATGCATATGGTGATATGTAGGAGTCGTAGATGTGATCTATTACTAATTCTGTTGGTCGTTCTATATGATCCATTGATTTTGGCAGTGGTCGATATGATCATCCATGCGCGGTGGCCGATAGATAGGTTCATGATTGCTATTCTGTGATAGTGTTTTTATGGTCGAATCACGACTTGCCTCTACCGGTCGATTTTCTGCCACGGAGCAGATAGTGAAGGTGTAAATCTATGGAGCACGTAAAGATCAATTTTAGTTGATCAAATCGGAGTTGCGATCGAAAAGGGTTAATGTGATTAATCCAATACGAATTGCATTGACGGAACAATAGATTGGATCTACGTAGTCCAAAATTTTTTATATTTGTTATGTTAGAATATGATTCTGTGCATATTTGTTTTGCAGGATTGTTATGAATAGTACGGATCATTATGCCTATGAATGATGTATAAGATGCGCGCGTACACACACACATACATATATACATATATATATATATATATATATATATATATATATATATATATATATATATATATATATATATATATATATATATATATATATATATATATATATATATATATATATATATATATATATATATATATATATATATATATATATATATATATATATATATATATATATATATATATATATATATATATATATATATATATATATATATATATATATATATATATATATATATATATATATATATATATATATATATATATATATATATATATATATATATATATATATATATATATATATATATATATATATATATATATATATATATATATATATATATATATATATATATATATATATATATATATATATATATATATATATATATATATATATATATATATATATATATATATGATTGAAATTGGGCACCGTGTGCCCGAGCACCTTGATTTCAAATGCGCAATTCAACCCAAATTCGGGTATGTTTTTGAAAATATCGGTTTAGGGTATATACCCATCTATAACAATTCAAATGAAACATATACCTTTGAAAAATATACTCGAATTCAAAGTTTTGAACAATTTAGATCACATGCTTTTTGATTTATATATATAATCGACATACCTACAATCAAACTATCAATAAAAAGGCAACTACAGTTCAAATTTCGATTCGAACTTGTTTGAACTAGTTAGTAAACTAGTTAAACTTGATATCCAAGAAATTTTAAAAATTTCGCACGATACATACCTATTTTAGACATATGGTGCCCGTGCACCAAGGAGCAATAGGTATTTTTACTCTATATATATATATATATATATATATATATATATATATATATATATATATATATATATATATATATATATGACTGAAATGGGCCACCATGATTTTAAATGTATCAATTTCATCTAATTTCGGGTATTTTTTTATGAAAATAACAGTTTTAGGGTATATACACATCTATAACAATTCAAATGAAACGTATAAGTTTGAAAAAAATACTCAAATTCAAAGTTTTGAACGAATTTAGATTACATACTTTGCTAATTTATATATATAATCAGCATATACCTACAATCAAACTATCATCAAAAAAGGCAACTACAATTTGAAATCTATTTCAAACTTGTTTGAACTAGTTAGTAAACTAGTTAAACTTAACATCCAAGAAATTTTAATTTTTTTTCATACATGATATGTACCTATTTTAGACTATAATGTCCAGGCACCAAAGAACACTCGTTATTTTTACTATATATACATATATATATATATACACACATATACATACATATATATATATATATACACGTACATATGTATATGTAATATTTATGGCCTACGCGTCATGCTTACTGCAACAAGATTCCTCCCTTCTGTACGGCCTAATACAGAAGGTCCAGCCCATCACGATTGGTTTTCTAAGGCAAGCTCAGATCTTTTCCACGATCCAATATCTGGGGTGGGTGGCGCGGCCCGTTTATTCCGTATGGGTCGGGCCGATCGAACGAAGCAGCTCGGCTAGGGTTTAGATGGCGGCGCCGGCCAAGGGTGTCAACGAACCTCAGGTCGCCGCCCGCACCATCCTCGAGTCATACACACGTCACCAGGTTCTGTGTGTGGGGCCACTCACTCCTGCCCCTACTCGCTACTGTGCTGTTCCCCATGCTATGCAGAACTGCAGATGCATGCACTGCATCACTGACTCAGTGCCATGCAGAGTATTCCTGGTACCAGTAGTCCAACCCTGCACGAACAAGATTGAGGGGTCTGTCTTTTTAGCTGTGGTTTATAGCTTTTGACTGATTTTTTTTAAATTTTGACTGTTTACGATATAGATTATGGAGAGATCGATACTCACTTGCGATTTTGGCTGGTATAAATGTTAAGCTTTTAACGTGTACTACGTTTAACTTGCAGATCTCGTCTTGAAAAAATACTTTATTTAAAAATTAAATACTATAACAGCTGCCAAAAATCGATCAACTTGTGGCCTGCCAAACACCCCCTGAGATTGAAATAGAAATGAAGCAACCAAAGAGGCCGAAGCTCAAGGGAGACGAAAGTGTATAAACAAATGAGCAAAGCTCAAAGGAGTGGTAGTGTAACTGTGCAAGCTAAGTAGGAGAGGAACCAGCTAATTAATTCTGACAGCCAACAGTACATCCAAATACAGTGGTTCATGGTGCATGGAAGAGCCATCATCCATTGCATACCTCTTTGTTTCCTCACCCTCTAAGAACGCCCCTCTCGTTTCTTAATTTTATTTTAACCCATGAGCATTCAGACCTCAAGTCATGCCACCAGAACTGTTAGATAAACACGACGAATACTTTCTTGAAGAGTTGTGGTTTATAACTGAATTTAATGATATATATTGTTGACTCAGGGTTAACTTATAGTTTTGCAAGTCAAATAGTACTGTCTTTAATTAAACAACAAGGTCAAATACCAAAATACCAGATAATTAGATTCTTATGTAACCCCTAAAACTTTTAGGTCTCTCTTATTTATATACCAGAAATTTATACTGAAAAATGAGTAACGATCTGAAGCCATCGCCAAGAGCATCACATCAAGCAATCGTTTCTGATCCAAAGAACACCATTTATGCATTTTTCTATTGCGGAAAGAGATGAACTCTCTCAACACTGCCTCGTTAATTAAAAGTTCACAATTTGTTTTTATATATTTCGTCTCTCTTTCACACGTCCGATAAAATTGGAGCGATGCAAAGCACGCGGAAATATTCCGTTTTCAACCTGTGTCACTTTCCTTGCTGTTTCCGCAGCATTTCCCCTGTCCATGCTGCGTGTATGTATGATTGGTCAAAGCTCCAAAGGGTGTATAAAAGATTGTAGGCTAGCTGTATCTTCCATACATGCCTGTGTTGCTTGAATTCAAAGCGAGGCTTCTTTTCAGCTGCGACTTATGATTTTTGGCTGAAATTTTTGAATTTTGATTGTGTTAAAGTATGAGTGAATTGCCTATCTTTCCTCATCAGCTTAAACTTTTGGGTGAACTGGTTGGTGCATGCAACTCAATATGGTATCAGAACCAAGAGGTCCTGAGTTCAAAACCTGGCTGACGCAATTAAAAAAAATTAATTGCAGTCCACTTCTATTTCACGTATTAGGCCTAAGGGAGCCTATACGTGAGGGAGAGTGTTGAAGTATGAGTGAATTGCCCATCTTTCCTTATCAGTTTAAGCTTTTGAGTAAACTGGTTGGTGCATGCAACTCAATAGACTGTTTACGGTACAGATTACGGAGAGACAGATACTCACTTGCGATTTTAGTTGGTACAGATGTTGGTCTTTTAACGTGTAGATCATTTAACTTGTAGACTCTATCTTGAAAAAATACTCTATTTAAAAGTTAGGTACTGTAACAAAAGCCAAAAGCCGCAAACTTTTGACTAAAAGAACAGGAATCGAGATATGTTGTTTCTTTTTTTTCTTTTTCTTTTTCTTTTCTTTCATGGGGTGCAGATCTTGACATGCCTGTGGGCTTGTTCATCAGATTCAGAAAGCTCCCCTGCTCCGGTTGTACTTTCGCAGTCTTTTTTATGATTGCTACTGCTTTTGTGAAGATCTCATCTGGTTATGCAGTGATTGCAGTCAAGCAGGCATGTCCCACAAAATAAAAGAAAGGAAGAAATAATAGTAGTAGAAGAATAGCTCAGCCCTCTTCTAATGCAAATTGAGCTGAAAATATGAATAAATTACAAGGGAAGAACTCTCAGGAGGATCACTTGTTGTCAAGAAAGACAAGAAATCCTTTTCTCTTGGAGAATCAAATGAAAGTAGCTTGTCAAAACTGTGGAAAGCACCTTTTTTCTTCTCCTTTTGCTTTCAAGAAAGATGTCACTTGTAGAGATTCTGTGAATTCAGTCTGCAGCATGGAGCTGCTGTAATTCTCAGAATTTTGTCACTTGCAAAGCACTTCGAGAAAGCAAGAGACATCATCAACAAACTTTCACAGTACACATTTGTCAAGCACTTAATTTTAACATATGTCGAATTAAGGACCAGTAGACTAAAACCATTCTCCCAAAATTGAAATAAAGAAAGTCAGATGTGAACTCTGTTGGACCATATGGTTAGGTCTAGAATATTTGTAATAATGAATAATTGACAATGTTGTTTATTGATGTTATTTGAGGCGTGGAATATGTGTAGACTCATGTGGGTCAAGTAGGAAAAAACTTATGCCGAGAAAAGATGTTGCTTTGGTCTTTGCATATACATGGTAACTCGAAGGTGATCGTGGTCTACGGCGAGGACCGGGAAATGACTTGGTGCAAAGTTATGATCCAGAGAGTCAAAGATATTGGAGGAGATGGCCATGCTCTAGTTGTGACGTGTGGAGATCAAAGATGGATGATGCGTATTGAAACTATGGAGGTGCGGTCCAAAGGCTACGACACGTGACAAAAATTAAACAACCCATATTATGTAAGAGTTTCGTGTCCTTTATTTATTGGAATTAGATAAAAACTCATTGGCTTAGGGATAAGATCATGATTTAAACCCTACACATTAAATAGAGATGGAGCTAGATGCTAGCATGGAGGCTGGAGAGATGCTACAGTAATACGTAGTGTAGCTACAGTACCATACGCTGTTTTGCTAAAGTGAAAAAATAATATTTTTCTTTCTTTGCTGTCTTTTTTATTTCTATTTTTGCTATGTTAGCAGGTTAGACAATCAGAAAACGGTAGATTTGAGAGAAAAAAGCTTCCGCTACGGATTACATTCATTCACCCTTTCTGATTGCTATGAAGATCCTACAAACTCTAAGAAAAGAAATCCAACAAGCGAGCTCGGAAATTCGTCTTCAAGTGATGAACATGCATGAAAGCAACATGAGTAATATAAATTTGGAATAAGTCTACTTTACCCCCTCTCAACTATTGCGTTGGTCTAATTTTGAACTCTCAACTAGAAAACCAGGTGACCGTGGGGTTCCATTTTGCTTCTCGCCTGCTGCCTCCATGGCCCTTCTCGCCGACGCCAAGCTTAAAAGAGAGGAGAGGAAGAAGAAAAGGAGAATGAGAAGATCGGAGGCTGACTGGTGGGTCCGGCTATATATAATTTTGTGTATTTGATGATCACATTGACTGGACTGCCACATTACCCTAAAACAAAAGCTTGCATGCAAAACATCTACCATGTTAGCACAAAATCATCTTCAATCTAGCTCAGGGGGTAATTAAATGGTATTGATACTTGATGGTTGTAAAACATCCAGTTTTGCAGTTTGAGGTTGAAAATTAGACTTAGGTAAAGTGACTTATTCCTGTAAACTTAGATAGTGAAATAAGCAAATAACTGGTTTTAGTAAAAGCACAAATTCTTAGTTATAAAGCACAAATTCTAAAGCACGCTTAGGGCCTGGCTTGCAACCACCGATTACTCGACTACTAATAGTATTGCTTTAATCTACCTAAGTAGAGTTTGATCTCGAATTCTCGACTATGTACTTCAGGTCCGATACCTTGGAAGTGTTTATGGATTTTTCCAAACAGTAAAGATGCTCCATGATGGAGCTGAATTTCAAGTGTTATGCAGGAGACGCTGAGACTATATGGTGTGAAGCAGCAATCATTTTGGTAAGGTTTGGGTCTGACAAATTCATGCAAACCAAGTAGAGACTCACACAAGCTGCCAGCAGCACGGACGACACCTGCTGCCAGAAAGCAATCTGTTTACAATTGACCGCCCAATCCCTGGCCAGCAAATCATATGCTTTACCGAACGGCTGACAGCGACAAGTGAATGCAACCCTCCCTCGACTTGTCAACGGCGTCCAATCATCGCCATCTCTCCTGCTCTGCACTGCGCCCGCACGAAGTACCGACAAGCAATGCAACAACTCCTCCACTTCCAAGTCCCAACAAATCAGAACTCCACAGGAAACCTAAAGCTAGAGCAGACCACAAGGGATTATGATTTATAATTGAGCCTACATGTCATTTCCTGTTTGATGTCGACAATAGCCACTGCTGCACTGGACACTTATGCAGCATAACACAGTAGAAAATAATATATTATGTGATAGAAAAGGATGTCCAATTACAGAAAAACTTTGAGCCAAGTAGTAGGCAGCAGTGGAGGTAAAAGCGAGGGGAAGAAGCCAAGAACAAATCAAGTGTGCACGCACACGGCACACGTATGCTATGCCATACGGGTGTATAGATCTATATATATTGCAAAAGTCGGCCACAAGCTCAAGGCCACGGCCCAATCACCGGCTGCCACTCTCAAGAACCTGGCCTTGGATCGCTATCTCTTTTCTAGGGCTCAGGGAAAGCTCGAGCTAGCGAGAGAGCGGTGGGAAAAAAAATCCTCAAAAGACTTTTGAGCAAGAACCGACGGAGATCGCCTTTTGTCCTCGTGCTAAGCACTAGCCACGGCTGCCTGCCTCTGGAGATCAAGAAGGGGTGAGAAATGTTGCTTTCTTGGAGCTGTTCAGTGTGATGACGCCTTTTGTTTCCCTGGTCTTTGAGTTCTTGGCGATATTTATTGAGGTGAAATTTCGGTTCTTTTGAGTGAGTTTGGAGTTTTTGTGGTATTTGGTAATGCGATTTGGGGTGGAAAGAAAGGAAAATGGCTCCTTTAGTACTCGTTTTGGTAAGTTCTATAGGTGTGAATTCCATATGTGCCGTGTCTTGGATGTGCGGTGCTTTGGTTATTGTTTGTTTGCGGTGGTCAAATTGTTAAGTGAGATGTGAATTTTGGGACATGATTCGCGATTTTGGTTGTGTTTGGGGACAGTTCTGAACTGTTCTTGAATCCCATCTAATCTGTTCTCCAAAGATTCCTCCTTTTCAGGTCCTTGTAGTCTTGATCACCTCTTTGCAATTGATTAGTCCCAGTGAATTGGGACACTGCTATTTGATCCAGTTTGCTCATAATGATTCCACTTTTTTTATTCTCCAAATCTCTCCTCCAATTCCATGTTTGTCTAATCTGATTTGCATCAACGAGAGTTCCTATTAACAAAAAAAAAAAAAAATCCTGCGCTGTTACAGTGTTCCCGGAATCCAATCTTGTTCTAAGATGCCAAAAAAAAAAACTCAC
The DNA here is from genome assembly GCA_036346245.1 of Bonia amplexicaulis. Lineage (NCBI taxonomy): Eukaryota > Viridiplantae > Streptophyta > Magnoliopsida > Poales > Poaceae > Bonia > Bonia amplexicaulis. Next base: position 1,281,060 of record CM070737.1, on the reverse strand, counting down.
CTTTAAGCCCCTTTTGATTCCTTGCAGTTAGCTGAGCTGAGCCAAGGATAACAGGTGGATCGGAGATGATGAGGGACGCGTGTATGGAGGTGCTGCCGCCCATGGACCACTACGCCTCCCGGGGCAACTGGTTCTTGGCGCGCAGCTGGACGCCGGAGGAGAACAAGCGGTTCGAGCGGGCGCTCGCCGGGCTCGACCTGCGCAGCCCGGACTGGGAGAAGGTGGCGCAGGCCACCCCCGGCAAGTCGGTCTTCGAGGTCGTGACCCACTTCAAGGATCTCGCGGTCGACGTCCAGCAAATCGAGTCCGGCATGGTGCCCTTCCCGGTGTACGGCGGCGGCGCCAACGGGGCGGCATCGTTCACCCTGCAGTGGGACGGCAATGGTGGCCACGGAGTCGGGGACTTCCGGCACGGGTACCGGTTTGGGGGAGGTTGCGGGAAGCGGCACGGCGGCCGCACGCCGGAGCAGGAGAGGAAGAAGGGCGTGCCATGGACCGAGGAGGAGCACAGGTGAGCACAACTCCATATAACTATAGTGTTCTGACTTCTGAGAGCGATTGCTTTGTGTCATGCACAAGACTAGGGAATTTTTTTGTCTTGAATTCACCATCATTTGATTGCTATTGGTAGTTTTCGAACTGGGAAATTGGAATGGTTCAACTACGAAGAATTGCAATTTGCAGGAGGGAGCTTTCTTTGTTCAGTAGGATTTGAGACAGTCACGTAACTTGATTATGATGGTTTTAGGCCTTAGTATAATCTCATCCAACCAAGGTGAAGCAAGAACTTTTTAATAGTTACTGAGCTAGATCATGCTTTGTTCTTTGATCAGGTTGTTCCTCTTAGGCCTGAAGAAATACGGAAAAGGGGATTGGAGGAACATATCGCGCAACTTCGTGCAGACGAGGACGCCTACTCAGGTGGCCAGCCACGCACAGAAGTACTTCATCAGGCTCAACTCAGGGGGCAAGGACAAGAGGAGATCGAGCATTCACGACATCACCACGGTTAACTTGACGGACGACAGGCCTCCCTCGCCGTCCCAATCCTCTCTGCTCAGCAACCAATCCAACGCATCAACTCCGACCACGGCAGTAGGCCAGTCAGCTGACGCCAAGCAACACTGCGGAGCGAATGTGCCCTTCAATTCACCAAGCCGAACACTTGGGATGCCGACTTATGGGATGGGTCTGCAGGATCAAGGTTTGCAGTGTGGTCCTCTGCATGATCAGTTGGCTGCCAACCGAAGTGTGTTGTTTTAGGTGCAATCAATCCACTCAGCGCCATGGATCAGATGCCTAGTGTAATATTGTCTTGCTGTAGCTTCAGTACCTGTATTGAAGTAATTAATTATGGGAATTCTTCGGAACATAACAGAGGGGGAGGGATCTCTGTCATGCTGGGGATGCTTGGTGGTCCATAATTGTTGGTGATACTGAGAATGTAAGGAAAAGAACGCCAAGAACTTGATGCTGTGGTGTTTTCAGGCAGTGAGTGGTAGTGCTGAATACTGATGATGTATTCTATGAAGTGGACTTATATTCAATCATGGATCCTACTTTTTTTCTCAGGTGGATGAACAAAATTATATTCTAGATTCTTCTGGTCAGCTGATGTATTGGGAACCTTACTGACCGTCTGATTATAAGGATGCTGCCTTGTATTGAGGGTTTCAGATCATGCTGTTTTTAGCACATACTTACCCACAGTTATCAGTGTACCCAATTGTGCTCTCACATCTCATGTTCGAATCAGTTTTTTTTCTTTTTTGGATAAACGAGAATGAGTTTGCAATGACTCATGCAGCGCTACTTGCCTTGCTCATCTAATCAACTTTTTCTTGTTTTCAGCTTCACTTTTTTTATAAAAAAAAAACTCCATTATTCTGTGGATTGACCATGCATTGTTTCATTGTTTGTGTGCAACTCAGCCCTATACAGTATTCTTCTATAGCTCTATTGATGATGCTAGTTCCACCAAATATGATATTGGAAATGAGTCAGAATTCCACTATCTTGGCATCTCATGCTTTCTTTGTCCTCTTTCCATCAACTCTTACAATTCTTTTCCTTCCCCCCTTCTTTTCGGCATAGTTCTTTCCCTCCTTGAGAAACTTGTAAAGAAAAGAATAGAGAGCAGCACTTAGGCCCAAATGTTGCAAACTTGTGTGGGTGCTTGTGCTTTTCTGTGGCCTGCCCTCCTCACTTTGCAAGTTGGAGCGCAAAACAAAAACCACTCACTCTCTGATTGCAAGTTGGAGTGCAAAACAAAAACCACTCACGCCTGATGGATGATGGAGGCACTATTGTTAACGATACGACATAGAGATAATTATAGAGATGATCGTATCACTTCTATATTTATAAACTTTTGAATAATATGGTATTAGGAGGTGCTTCTACGCTTTCCTCAATAGTGATTTGCATAATTTTTAAAGCATGAATGAATGATAAATACATATTATTTATCTTTTCATTTGCTTTGAGATTAATACTACTCTTGTTAAAAAGAAAAGTATAGAAGCACTTGACTTGTTCGTGGAACTTTTTATCCATGTTTTGATGTTATTCTAAATTATTTCTGATCTTATGTCATTATATGATACAATTACAATTTATATATCAGCATATGTATTAATTATTGATCATGTTTCACAGATCATGGATATAAGGATATCAAATCAATAATGTGGACACATGTTAGAAAATATAGTGTTGGATTGATCCACCTTGAGACATTGTTGAGATTGTTATGTTTTTATGTATCATTAGTTAGTCATAAGTAATGATGATGCATAATCTTTGTACCAGAGATCAGGATAGTTTTCTACATATGTAATGGTACATTTAGGTTTGCCAAACGCTACTCCGTAACTGGATAATTATAAAGGTAGCTTTCGGGTATGCCATAAAACATACGGAGGAATGCTACTGGTCGGATATGGAATTTTCCCTTCCAACATAACAAGAGATATCTCTGGGCCCTTTGATGTAGTCGGATAAAGGAAGTGCATGGCGATAACACGAATGGTTGACGAGTCGGCCGCTTGAAGCTATCCATCATTGCTAGATCAAGAAAAGATTGAACAGTTCATGGATAACACGTTTCTCACCTGGAGTTCGATCAGATAGCGTAAAGCAAAAAGGAGGATAAGCAAACATGTTGTTTCGTGCTGGTATACTAACTGGTTGTGAGCTAGTCAGACATATCATAAACTGGTTGCGAGTTGGTCGTATGGGGTACGGACTAGTCATAACCAGATACGAACTGATCGGAAGGAGTTATGAACTGATCGTGAGTGACTAAGATCTGGTTGTAGATCATATTGCATAAGGTTCGCTCAGTTTGATCTGTGTATATTTGGTGGTCGATATGTCCTGCTAGGGTCTGCTACCGATCGATGGTTGGAAAGGTGTATCCGGGTTACAACTAAGTATACATGAACCTACGGGTCACACACTTAACATGTTAGACCAATGATGGTCTGGATAATAGACTTCAACTAGGATATGATCTTTACTTGTATTGGATATGAATCTAGTTAAAAGCTATTCAAATAGGATACGATCTTAGGCTATGGGTAATATAAAGATATTGTACCACTCACTGAAACCCTAGCGGTCTCCTTCCAAAGGCCCTGTTGTGCGCACTGATGTTAGTACACCGACACACGACGTTCTATCTCTAGACCTGTGAACTACAGTAGAAACGCTACTGTGACTGCGGTGCTGATCAAGATAATCCGGGGAGAAGACAGTTGGCTCATGAAGATCGATTATAGCTAGAGGACGATCAACTTTTGAGGATCACTTTTCAAAAGCATTGGATGATCGGCTACTTCCACTACATCGACGTGCTACATTGAACTAGACTATTTTAACTCTTCTTCTGTTGCACTGTCTATCTAGTGATAATGGTCTGTAATCTCTTACTTGCATGACTTTCTAGTTTACGTGATAGAAATTTTAATTTACGCTATCGTAGCCTTCCTATAATCCCAACAACTGTCGCGTAGAAGCTTCTTGGTGTGACGTGGTTGCTGCTGCTTCAAGCCTTAAGTAGCATTTCTTCAGGCTTGTTGCCTTTCCATGTCAGCTTCTGCTGGTTCATTCTAACATCACATGATTTCGTGATCAATCCATTTATAAGCATGAACAATCTGAGCGACGTGTTTTTAGTCGATGGAATAAAATTTTTCATGCCGATTTTTGACCATAAAAGATGTGTTTCTGTTATGTACTTTGTCATTTAACAGCAGCTTCAGTCTCACGGAAGAATGAACTCATTGGTAGACGCCGTGCCGAACATCCCTTCGTCTTGATTCAATTGAAAGTGACTTAACTGCGCCTCTCTTTTTTCAGACCATTGACCGGTAAGTTTCGGATTTTTCTTAGCCGTCGTTAGTCTTGGCCGCTCGTCAGAAAGTATCCTGGGGTAGTTATTTTTCACGGCTGCGTTGTGAAAGCGTCAGTGAAACATTTGTACACACACAAAAAAAACCGCCGTCTTTTTTGTCTGAATTCAAAGACAAGACTACCGAGAGAATTTGATACAGTAGTTGCCTTAAAATGAATCAGTTCTCCAAGAATGTGTTAGACCATGTAGTGATCGTGATTAAAAGTGATGATGAATAATTGATATTTGGATTGCTTTGGAATTTACGTTTGTGAAAGTTTTAGTCGATTGCAGTCAAAGATTTTGAATCCGAGTGATCTCGTTCAGTTTGAGTTGCTCCAAGTGGTTTCAAGTGGTTTTCGTTGGCTCCTAGTGGCTGTGATTGCGCCGAATGGTTTTGGTCTGCTTCGAGTAGTTTTGGATCAGTCTGATCGGGTCCAAGTAGTATTGGACAGTTTTTGAGTAAGCGTTAGAGGATCGAACGATGTTCGAGTGCCACCAAAGGATCGGACGGCCTTTGAGCGGCACGATCAAAGATTTAGATGACGGACCAGTCAAAGCTACATGTTTTTTGTACGACTGAAGCTATATTGATCTGGTCAAAACTATATAGTCGAAAGAACAGTACTCGGAGGTGAACAGTGATTCAGCTGGTACTCGGAAAAGTACTGTAGCAAAGCTCGGTTTTACGACCACGTCCGACTTTGACCACGACTGACTTCAACTATGTCTGAACAACCACGTCATTTCGATTACACATGGCTTTGATCACGGCAACTTGACTACAGCATTCCGACCACGACTGACTTCGACTATATCTGGTTTCGACCATGACAAAACGACAACTGAAGGTAATCGTAGCTACAATACTTTTTTATGGTCATAACTACAGTACTTTTTCATGGTCTTAGATTTTACTGGTCGATAGTCAAAGAATTTGCAGTCGATGGTCGTAGACTTTACGGACAGTTGTTATAGTCGTAGACTTTGTAGGCTTGTTTTTCATAGCCGTAGACTTTGTAGTCTGCTGTCGTTGTCTTCGGTAGTCGAAGACTTTGCGATCAGTTATCGTAGGCTTCACGATCGGTACTTGTAGACCTCATTGTCGGTTCTAGTGCTTCATTCTTATGATCTTCGAGTACCTCGAGTACTCGCGTTGGGCCAATGGTTAGCTGGTCGGTGCGTGGTGATCGGTTATTGTAGGTTTTATGATCAGATGTCGGAGACTTGTGGTATGTGATCGGTACTCGGTACTCGGTGGTTCTGGTCAGTAGCGATACTTGTTATTCTCAAGTGTTTTTAGCAGAGCGGGAGTATTCCCAAGTTGTGGAGAACATGTCAGTGACACGGAGGACGGAGACTAGAAGGGGTAATCTGAGGTCTAGGCGGTCGAGATGTCACGCGAAGTGGTCGGACTCATACTAGAGCACGTGGAGATCGAAGGTGGATGATGCGTAGAGGTGTGGAGACGGTTATGGTCAGTGACGAGAAGGACCGACACTAGAAGGGGGTAATCTGAGGTCTAGCTGGTCGAGATGTCACATGAGGTGATCGGGTTCATGCTAGAGCACGTGATGATGTATAGAGAAATTACAGGAGGTGCAGTCCTAGAGGCTTCAACACGGGAGTTGGTTATGCGATGGAGATGCAGGAGGTGCGTCCTGGAGGCTTCGTCACATGGTGAGATTGGAGACGTTATAAAAGGAGTCTGTAATGGGAAGGTCTAGAGATAGGGCTTTCGGGGAGAAATCTTGTATGTGTTTTTACAGAGCTTTTAGGGGTGCCATGAGGGTACTTTGTGACTACATCCATGATACATAAATAATAGATCAGATATATTCTAAGAAAGTTTGCTGGCATCGGCGACGTGTTTTCTGAGCATCTTTTTTCTTCTGTCTCCGGCGTGTACTCGTTCGAGCGATTGAAGCGCTCAAGCGGCTGAAGTCTTCGAGCAGAGGGAGATTACGATTACATGTGTCGGTTGTCGTAACGAACGATTGAAGGGAGCGGTCTGACGATCGAAGTGTTCATCGAGTACGGGCGAGCGAACCAGTCTTGCGGTCGTAATGTATATCCGATAATTTAGATTGTTTTTCTGCTGCTTTTACTTTTAGTTTTAGGTTCTAAAAAGTGGAGACAATGATTTACCGTCCTTCTAATTGCGTCCTATGCAACGGTCACAGTCACCGCATTGACAGACAAGAGTAACAGTGTCAGCTTGATGAACCTTCTGCATCCGGTATTCAGATAAAAAAGTTGGTGAATTTTCAGATGCACACAAAGTGATATGGTGCACTGCTACTGCCAAGGCTGTCATAATCAAGGTGCCTGGCATTGTGTGAAACCAGAAGGAAGAAGATTCAGGGTTGGACCTTTCCTTTTGTAGCATTCCCATCAGAGTGACAGAAAGACCTTCCCTTTTGCCAAGACTACTGCAAGACCTCACCTTATTGAACAATGATCATTATGATCTTTCACTTGCCTAAGGAAAAAGGAAGGGGACAGAAAAATAGAACAACTAAGAGATAAAAAGTGCAGCAAAGATAATGGTCTGATACTACTGACGATACTCCAAAGCTCAACTTACACTAACCTTCTACAATCCTACTCACCAAATCTATGCAACTTCCACATAGAAAACACAAGTAGATAAATTGTCAGTAAACTCCCCGCGTTATCTTTGCATGCATGCGATCTGTTATTCTGAAGTTCTGGTTGTTCTCTCCAGGGTTCGCCGACCAGGATATCCAGTTTCAGATAAAAACAAAGTAGTATTAAAAGAAGTAATCATGCATGGTTCTGTCCTTAGCCATGTAGATTGAGTTTAGAGATAATAATGTTATTAATGAAGATTGATAGTGATAATCCCCATTGCATGAAGCGATAGGACGCAATATCATTCACAGTGCGTAACTGTTACTCTTTTCAGTCTTTGGATATTTGCTTCCAACTTTCAGCGCAACCTTCTCCTGTCTTGCCTTCCTCTTCTTTTTTTCCCCCTTAAACCTCCATTGTCTTCATTCCTATTTACTCCATTTTCGAAAGATTAGTAACGACAATGTTAAGATCACAGTTGGCAGACAGAATTTTTCACTGTTCTGCTTCCTCTTTGCCATCTAGTATAAACAACAAAGTACAGAGAAACAAGAGATAGTTTTTAATAACACGCAGTGGCGATGCATGATTGAGCAAAGCTAGAAGAAAATAGATTTGCTTTTCCGTGCCCTCGCGGACGTCATAGATGCCCGGCTTTGATGCTGATAAGGGCAACTTCGAAGGCCATTTGGTTACCCTCGCAACCTTATCACGAAAGCCGGGAAAAAAAGGCAGGTTCACACTACTGTTGCCTGATGGAACTGTATCAAACTGAGCATGTTTTTTTAACTGTGGTTTATAGATGTTGGCTGAAATTTTTAAATTTTGGCTGTTTACGGTACAGATTAAGGAAAGATCGATACTTACTTACGATTTTGACTGGTACAGATGTTAGGCTTTTAACGTGTACTACGTTTTACTTGTAGATCCTGTCTTTAAAAAATATTTCGTTTAAAAATTAGATATTATAGTAAAAATTAAAAGTCGCTCGGCTTCTTGTCTGCCGAACAGGCCCTAACATATATGCAGATACGCGACATGTCATGTGCAAGCAAGTGAAGCTTAAGGAATAGGTTCGGTAACTTGTCATTGGCAACTTGGATTAAAAGCTATGCTCACTTTTTTGTTTAATATCGAACTCGAGAAAAAATCTTATTGAGGAGAAGAAGTTAAGCAGAGCAGGGATGTTTGCTTAAGAATCAGTTTAAAAGTTTATTTGGCACTAACTGCAACACGTCATGTGCAGGTCAAACTTTGCACGTATGAGAAGGAAGAGAAGCTTGGTACGAAGTCATGAGCAACTAGAATCATCAAGGGCAAGAGAAGGTTTAAAAAATGATTCTTTCCCTCTTGCAGCAAAGCAGCTCCGAAATATCTTCGTCGAGGACAAAAGGTGAGCAAGGAAAAAAAGAGGGAAAATTAACCTGCAACACGTCATGTGCAGGTCAAACTTTGCATGTATGAGTTTATGACAAAGGAAGAGAAGCTTGGTACGGAGTCATGAGCAAGTAGACTAAAAATGATTTTTAATTTTTGATATAATATTAAACTTTTAAATAGAGTATTTTCTTAAAACGGGTCCATAAGTTTATTGTTTAAAAGCCCAATATCTTATCAATCAAAATCGCAAACGAGTATCTCTCCGTAATCCCTGTCACAAACATCTAAGATTTAAAAATATTAGTCAAAAGCCATATTAAACATGAATCATAAAGGACTAGAGAAGGGGACTGTAGGTGGAGGTTTAAAAGAAGCAATGATTTTTCCCTCTTGCAAACAAAGAGCTCGAAAATATCTTCGTTGAGGACAAATGCTGAGCAAGGAAAAAAATTAACGCCGTTGCCGGGGATCGAACCCGGGTCACCCGCGTGACAGGCGGGAATACTCACCACTATACTACAACGACTTTGCTGGACACCCACATAAAACAAACTATTTGTCTTATGATACAACTCTTAGGTTTTAGCTTACAAAATCTGAAGGGTGAAAGCAGACAGCAGAAGTAGAGCTCACGGAATCGAAATTACAATAAACTTCTGGTTAATGTGGAACCGAATCTGTCAAAGGGATAATATAAAGTTCATACACTCATACAGAACAGAAGACACAAGTTTCTGAATATATACGTGTTGCTGCTTCCTCCTATATATTCTTCCTTTCCTCATGCAATATAAGCTGACATATTGGACATTCAGTGATACATCAGCTCAGATTTAAACATTTCACGAGTTGATACTCGATGAAGTCTTGATTGCGTGCACAACAGCATCTTGATGCATTGATGGCGCGTGATCATAATCAATACATAGTTGAAAGAACATCGTGTCCCAAGCCCCAACAAGACAACACATTTCCAGTTTTCCACTGCTATATATAATACAAGCAATCAATGGCATTAACATACCAATCACAAGTCCAATTCCATACAAAAGCAGGAACTATCTCACCTATTGACACTGCACTATAGACCAGAAATTTTCAAGGAACGCAGCATGCATTTGGCCATCCATCCATCCATCATTTATGTCAGGAATTCCACCAGCACGAGCCATAACTACGGGGACTCCTGATGACATGGACTCCAGGACTACTTGGCCGAGTGTTTCAGACTCGATCTGAGGGCATCACGAAAACATCGTATGAAATTGCAGGGAGCATGTAAGTGTTAGAGATATGATTGGAGATATGATTGCATTGTATTAGGATAGTTTGGATTCTTTCCATACATGTACTCTTTCCTTATATGTATTCTTTCCATATTGCCATCCTGTACTCGTGTATATATACCGGCCCTTTGGTCTCATATGAATACAAGCACTATTCATAACATGGTATCGAGCCTAGGTTCCATACCTAGCCTCCGCTCCGTCGACGTCGCTTGTCCCGCCGCCTGCCGCCTCGGTCGCTCCGTCGGCCTCCCTCGTCGCCCGTCGGCCTCCCGGTCCGGCCTACTCCGTCGTGATCGGCCGCCGCGCCAAAGATCGGGGAACTAGGTTCCCTCTCGCTGAACCGGTGCCGCCGTGCCTCCCGGTCCGCTCCTCCCGCCGCTCTCCGGCCTTGCTCGATCCCGCCACGGCTCTCGACGCCGACCGCCGACCCGGCTCCTCCCGTTGCCGCGTCCTCCTCCTCCTCCATGCCTGACCCCAGCTCGGCCTTTACTGTCGCCGACGTCGCCGCCGACCCTTGGCCGCCACACAGACCCGGCCCGGTCTTCACCGCCTTGGCCGCTGCTGCGCCCGGCGGCCCGCCTCCGCGCCCGGCCGGCGCCCGGTCTTCACCGCCGCCGCCCGTCGCCGCGCCCGCCCGGCCCCGGTCTTCACCGCCGCCGCCGCGTCGCTGCGCCCGCCCGGCCCGCCTCCGCGCCCGGCCGGCGCTCTTCACCGCCGCCACGTCACTGCCCCGGCCCGGCTCCGGCCTCCGTAGCCGCCGCCGGTAGCCGCCTCCATGAGGACGCCGCCGCCGCCACCGGGGAACTAGGTTCCCTCTGCGCCCTCGCGCTCCCTCTGCGATCTGTTTTCTTTCTGGGCCGACCGGCCTAATTTAAAAACAGTTCGGTCCGGGTAAAAAAAAATCAAAAAAAAACGTTGATCTAACCGCCGCGCCGTCCAGCGCCGCCTGTTAGACCTCGTTACCTTGGTCGCCGCGCCGTCGAGCGCCGCCACCGATGGTTTCCGTCGCCGAGTGGTGCCGGTCTACTACCACTTCCGCCGCCGTCGGCGCCGCTGTTAGACCTCGTTACCTTGGTCGCCGCGTCCGCCCGCCACCGATGGTTTCCGTTCGCTGAGTGGTGCTGGTCTGCTACCACTTCCCTCTGTGCTCGCCGCTCGTCCACCTGCTACACCGACTGCTCCACGCTTCAGCACACTGCCACCTCCAGCGGCTGCCACAGGTGGTGGTGGCCGCCCTCCATCTGGTGGTGGCCATTCTCACTGCTCCTACTGTGACAAGGTCGGCCACGTTGAGTCCCAGTGCTATAAGAAGCAGCAGCATCCTTCACGATGTTCTTCTACTAGCACCGCAGACGGTGCTTCTACATCGACGTCGCATCAACTCCTTCGCAGCTTCTCTCACTAAGCGTGAGATAGCCGGACTTGACGCTTGCTTGCCGCCGGGTTCTCCTTCGACGTGTTCTGCGGTTCCTACATTGACGTCACATCGACTCCTCCGCCAGCTCTCTCGCGGTGAGATAGTCGACTTGACGATCGCTTGCTACCGGTTCTCCTCGGCAGGCTCGCTCGGTTACGCTCGACTCTTGAGCATCGCGAAACCACCACCTCCACAGTCAGGCACCTCCCCGTGGATTCTTGATTCTGGAGCATCTTTTCATATGACTCCTGATTCTTCCACTCTATCCTTCCTTACACCTCTTGATTCTCCTGTCAGTGTTCTTACTGCTGATGGTACCTCTCTCTCTGTCTCTGGTCGAGGACCTCTTCGCAACTCATCTTTTCATGTTCCCTCTGTTGCTCATGTTCCTCGCCTTACCATTCAACTTCTTTCTGTGGGCGGACATCGATCTTGGTTGTCGAGTCATTCTCGATTCGACTCTTGTTGTGTTCAGACCGCCGCACGGGAGCCCCGATTGGTTACGGCCCTCGGCGTCTTGACTCACAACGTCTTTGGGAGCTTGACTGGCTTCACCTTCCTTCCGCGCCACCGTTGTTTGCCAGTCTCTCGCTTCTTCCACTCCGTCTCCGGCTCTTTCCAGCAGTGGCATCATCGTCTTGGCCATCTGTGTGGATCTCGGTTGTCATCTCTAGTTCGTCGTGGCCTTCTGGGGTCTGTCTCAGGAGATGTGTCTTTAGATTGTCGTATGTAAGTTAGGCAAAGATTGACTTCCTTATCCTCATAGTGAGTCGGTGTCTCGGCGTCCTTTCGATCTTGTTCATTCGATGTTTGGGGTCCCCCCCTTTGTTTCGAAAGGAGGTCATCGATACTATATCATTTTATAGATGATTTCTCTCGCCACACTTGGATATATTTTATGTCTTCTCGTGGTGAGGCCTTGTCTATCTATAAACAGTTTGCCACTATGGTTCGCACTCGCCTCTCACTCCTATTCGTGTCTTTCGTGTCGACTCTGGGCGAGTACCTCTCATCACTGCGCAGCTTCCTTGCCGAGCGGGGCACTCTCGCCGCCTCTCTTGTCCCGGTGCTCATGCTCGAATGGTGTTGCCGGCGCAAGCATCGTCACCTCCTTGAGTCGGCTCGTGCCACGATGATTGCCGCCTATTCCACCTCACTTTTGGGCCGAGGTCGTTTCCATCGCCACCTATCTCGTCAACATCCAACCTTCTTCGCTCTTGTGGTGCACTTCACTGAGGCGTCTCGTGGTCTCCTTCCCGACTACTCGCCTTCGTCTGCTTTGGCTGCGTTTGCTACGTTCTTCTCGCCCCTCGGGAACGCACCAAATTGACTGCTCAGTCTGTTGAGTGTGTTTTTCTGGGATACAGTGCCGAGCACAAGGGCTATCGGTGCTGGGATCCTGTTGGTCGACGGATGCGGATCTCTCGGGATGTGACTTTCGACGAGTCTCGTCCCTTCTACCCACGCCCTACCTCTCCTTCGACTTCCTCTGTGGAGTCTCTGTCTTTTTTGACCTTTCCAGATACACCTATCTCTGTCTTGCCCTCGTCCACCCGTCCCACTGAGTCCACCCGTCCCACTGAGTCCCCACATATTTCTCCTGTGGCCTCTCCGCCGTTGTCGCCTCCTGCGGCTCCTCAGGCTCCCCCCACTACACTAGTCTACACTCGTCGACCTCGTGTTGAGGATCTTCCAGATGAGCCATCTTCTTCTGATGATTCATCTTCTGATGCACCATCTTCCCCTGATGGGTCATCTTCTCCTCCTCGCTACGCTCTCCGCGATCGCCATCGCTTCGGCCCCCTGCCTGCTTTGCCTTTGCCGGGCGCAGCTACTGTGAGCTGCTTTCTTCGGGATCTTGCTACTCACCCCGAGTGGCAGCATGCCATGGCCGAGGAGATTGCTGCTCTTGAGCGTACTGGTACTTGGGACCTTGTTCCCTTTCCATCTCACTCTCGTCCCATCACGTGTAAGTGGGTCTATAAGATTAAGACTCGCTCTGATGGTTCTCTTGAGCGCTATAAGGCGCGTCTTGTTGCCCGTGGTTTCCAGCAGGAGCATGGTCGTGACTACGACGAGACTTTTGCTCTGTGGCTCACATGACCACTGTCCGCACTCTTCTTTCCGGTGGCGTCTGTTCGCCACTGGTCTGTTTCTCAGCTTGATGTCAAGAATGTCTTTCTTAATGGCGAGTTGCGTGAGGAGGTCTACATGCATCCGCCACCTGGGTATTCTGTTCCTGAGGGCATGGTCTGTCGTCTTCGCCGCTCTCTCTATGGCCTTAAGCAAGCCCCTCGTGCTTGGTTTGAGCGCTTCTCTTCTGTGATCACTGCTGCTGGTTTTTCAGCGAGTGATCATGATCCTGCGCTCTTTGTCCACACCTCGTCTCGTGGTCGGACTCTTCTTCTTCTCTATGTTGATGATATGATCATTACTGGAGATGATTCTGAGTACATTGCCTTTGTCAAGGCTCGTCTTAGTGAGCGCCCTTATGTCGGATCTTGGTCCTCTTCGTTACTTCCTTGGGATTGAGGTTACGTCCACCCGGATGGTTTCTTTATGTCCCAAGAGAAGTATATTCGGATCTTCTTGATCGCGCTTCCCTCACTGATCAGCGTACTGTTGAGACTCCCATGGAGCTCAATGTTCATCTCCGACCCTCTGATGGCGAGCCTCTTTCTGATCCGACTCGCTATCGTCATCTTGTTGGGAGTCTTGTCTACCTTGCTGTTACTCGTCCGGATATCACTTATCCGGTTCACATTCGAGTCGATTCGTTTACGCTCCCACTCAGTCCACTCACGACCACCTTCTTCGAGTTCTGCGATACCTTCGTGGGACTATCTCGTCGTCTCTTCTTTCCACGCTCCGGCTCTTTACGCTTCAGCTTATTCGGATGCTACTTGGGCGATGATCCATCCGATCGCGGTCTATCTCTGCCATCGTGTTTTTCTTGGTGGTTCGCTTATTGCCCGGAAGACGAAGAAAGCAGTGCGTGTCCTGCTCGAGTGCAGAGGTCGAGTTGCGAGCTATGGCTCTCTTGTCGCCAGAGATTACTTGGCTACGGTGGTTACTTGAGGATTTTGGTGTTTCGTCACTACACCGACTCCTCTCTTGTCGACAAGACAGTGCTATCGGATTGCTCGTGATCCTGTGAAGCATGAACTCACCAAGCATATTGGTGTTGATGCTTCCTTCATGAGGTCTTGTGTGCATGATCAGATGGTTGCTCTTGAAGACGTGCCTTGAGCTTGAGATAGCGGATTTCTTCACGAAGGCCTGCACCGCAAGACAAAGATGGCTTCTACCTCTCCAAACTCAGTGTTGTTGATCCACCATGAGTTTGAGGGGGGGTGTTAGAGATATGATTGGAGATATGATTGCATTGTATTAGGATAGTTTGGATTCTTTCCATACATGTGCTCTTTCCTTATATGTATTCTTTCCATATTGCCATCCTGTACTCGTGTATATATACCGGCTCTTTGGTCTCATATGAATACAAGCACTATTCATAACAGTAAGAACACTTGTGGAAAAAGCTCAACAACATTGATTCGCAGAACAGCAAGTTCAATGAAAAAATTCTTTAAACCGACATTATATTATTATCTTAAAAGGCTGAGGTTCAGAACACAGCATAAATTCTGAACTAATGTTGAGATAATTGAACGGATGAAAATGTAAGAGCTTGAGAAATCAAAGGGAAGGAATGGCATAGCATATACCTGTACGGTCGATCTCCAATAAAGGCAATTCTTACTCCAGACAACCTATCCATTACGTACCCCGCTCAATCATAAAGCAAAATTAGTGCCAAGCAGCTTGTAATGTAAGTTACAAAAAGAAAAAAAAATGGCATTTGTCTAGTTTTGGTAGATGCTTTACACTTGTTTAATGTAAGTCAAAGATCACATAAATCACAAAGTGCAAAGTGAGAATATTGCTCACGTTTTCAGAAAATCCAAGTTTTTCTCACGCCCAAAGGGTCCAATGTGAATTATCAATGGTTTTTCGGGCTCACCATGACTGAAAATAATAGATCATACAGCAGAAGTGTGAATAATTAATCTCAATCTACTATACACAGAACATTCAGGAGGAAATGAAATACGACGTCATGTTAGCCTAATTCGCATCTCATGACTGCAAAATCTGGCTGGGATGGAAAAGCATCAAAACAAGCTGCAAGGATGTACGTCGTGTTATCAGAGATCCCACATCGCTTCAGGGATTCTGTTTTCTGAAACCCAAAATCACACCAACTGTCAACATCCCGCACGAGAACAATATCACGATCTGAAATCAACAACAGCTAGAGTAACCACATGCTTAGACCCGGAGTAGTTGTAGACGAGCTCGGAATGCAGGGTCCTTGTGGTCAGCGACTCCCTCGACCTGGAGAAGAGCGCCTTGTGAGCCGCCGCTAGAACAGGGAACACATCCGGCACCTGATACATTGACTAATTGGTCATACAAGATATGTACAATGGATAGCGTCAATTCCAATTGCTGATTTAGCATACAGAACGTACCGGTGACGAATTGAGAAAAGCAACCTCCGGGTACAGCTTCCCTGACTGCATCAGGTCAAGGAGCTCCCTGAGTGTTCAGCACTAGAAATCTTGAGGCAATGGTCTCACGGTACAGTTCATGGTTAATAGTTCGAAACAAGAAATCGGTAGAAACTTAGAACTAATATAATGGCTACAGCAGCAGTGGTATAATAAAGTGGCTCCAGCTTCCCTGACTGCATCAGGTCAAGGAGCTCCCTGAGTGTTCAGCACTAGAAATCTTGAGCCAATGGTCTCACGGTACAATTCATGGTTAATAGTTGGAAACAAGAACTCGGTAGAACCTTAGAACTAATGTAATGGCTACAGTAGCAGTGGTATAATTAAGTGGTGACCAAACAAGAGGGGAAGCATGTCAGATCCGAGATGAACATTTGTAAAATGGATGCGAGAGCAAGGAAGAAAACACTAACAGATCGGAACAATCTGTGACAAGGTAGTATCGTGGCGGCTGAAGCTAGGGCTCTACACTACTCTACTAGACAAGACACATAAAGATTAGTTCATCATGATATCTCCCCATCCCCAGCCACAACGGCTTAAGTATCTGAGGTTTTACCTCTCAGTACAATCAGAAAAGTTTAATTGAAGTAATAGTTTCTGAAAGTAAACATTACAGCTACAGTTTTCACCACAGTGACTACTGGAATGAATGTCGTCCCTTCGATTCAACTTAAATTTTCTTCGGCTCATCTCTAACCCTTCATCTTGGAAACTTGAAGTCGGTCAATAACCGGCGCCCTTTTTCCTCTGCTTCCGACTCGCTGTAACTTGGGTCCTGACAATTGCCTCTCTCTCGAGTAAAACCTTGTCCTCAAGGCTTGAAGTTTGGAAATACCCGCTGGATGAATGAGGCGTCTTCCCAGGATGCATCCTTAGGTTCTAAATTTTGCCAGTGTATGCGCCATTGAGCTATAGCAGAGCCTCCTCTTGGAATGATCCTTCTCTCCAGAACCTTCAGTGGTTCATTTCTTACCTTGCCGTTCGGTCTGACAAGAGGTACATTCGGCAATGGAATAGCATTATTTCCCAGATGTTTCTTCAGTTGGCTAACATGGAAAACACGGTGTATGGTAGCAGTTTCCGGTCATAGCAGCTTGTACGCCATTTGTCCAATTCTCTCAATCACTCGAAAAGGCCCATAGTATTTTGATCTTAACTTCAGCGACCCTCTCAGTCCAAAAGCATTTTGCCAGTAGGGTTGCATCTTCAAGTACACCATATCTCCCACCTGAAACTACCTCTCAGTCCTCAGTCGGTCAGCAAAATGTTTGATTCGGTTCTAGGCATTCAGCAAGTTCTCTTTGATCTTTGCCATCATACTTTCCTTTTCTTCAATGGATATCTTGGCCTCTGCTGATATGTTCCCGGGTATTGCTACTTCACCAATCTGAGAAGGTGGATATCCATAAAAGGCTTGGAATGGTGTTATTTTCAGATATGTATGATAAGACGTATTATATCACCATTCCGTTGTCGGTAGCCATGTATACCATTCTCTTGGTTCTTGAAAAACCATACTCCCGAGATAAGATTCTAGGCATTGGTTGACTCTCTCCGTTTGCCCGTCCGATTGGGGATGGTAAGCAGTGCTATACCTCAATGAAACCCCCATAGTTTTGAAGATCTCTTGAAATAGCTGACTGGTGAAGATACGATCTCTATCAGACATAATTGCAATTGGCATACTGTGTAGTTTGAACACATGTTCCATGAACACTTGTACCACATGTCCCACTGTATAAGGATGTGCTAATGCAATAAAATGCGCATATTTGGTCAGCCGGTCCACCACTACTAGTATTACTTCTTTGCTCTTAGATTTACGTAACCCTTCAATAAAATCCATGCTAATATGTGTCCATGCCATCTCTGGGATTTCCAATGGATCTAATAAACCATGTGGGTGTATATTCTCTGATTTACTTATTTGACAAGTGGGGCATTCAGACACACCTTGCCCACTTGTCTCTTCAGTTTAGGCCAACAAAAGACCCTTTTGACTCGGTGATAAGTGGCTCTCATTCCTGAATGTCCTCTAATCTTACATCTATGTTATTTATGCCATGGTTCCTTGCATTACCAGCATTTCTGTTCTTTCCTTTCTCCTGCCATTGTCTGACCCTTCTCTGTTATTGGTCTATTGGCATTTCACTATTGCCCTGCGTTCTTGTTATATTCCATGGGTTTTGCAATGAATTTCTATTTGTTGTACTATCCTGGCCAATAACTCTTCTTTGTTGCTGCTGCTTTTTCATAAGTTTTTGCATACCAATATGCTTCTATCATACCTTGTAGTTTTTGGCTGCATACATCGTACTTGATATCTTCCCTCAAACCACCAATGAAACGACTCATGAAGAAGAGCTCATTTAGATATGGATGATCCCTTTTTACTAACTCAACACACTCCTCGAACCTATCAATGTAATTGAGCACAGTTGACCCTTGTTGTTTGATGTTTTGTAATTGCTCCACTGCTTCGTGTGCACTAGTAGCAGAAAAATCTATCTCCCACCATTGCACACAACTGAGGCTAGGTCAATATCTGCCAAGGAATCCCCACATTCTTGAGCCAAGTAGTTGCTCTACCTTGAAAATGGGTTGTATCCAGGTTAACCCACTGGTCTCCAGGTGTACCCGAAATTTCAAAAAACTTTTCACATTGTCTCAACCAATTCAAAGCAACATCACTTGAGAATAATGGAATCTCCAATCGGGGTCGCTTTATACTAGCTTCAGCATATACTGAACTCCCTTGAGTAACTCCCACATAAGTGTTCCCCTGAGCATCCAACATTTGCACACCCGGATAGTGAAGGCTAACTCCCCCTCCAGCATGTGGCCCTCAGATTGATTCCCCCGCGTTGAAGTGATTTCCATAATGTCCATGACTCAAATTCTGATTTCTACCAACTGTTCCAAAGTGAGGGCTCGAGTGTGAAATATTTGGTAGTGTGGTTCTCACTGAGCTAGTATATACTAGATAGGCATTGTTCCAATGGGTATTGGGCTCTATAAAGAAATTTACTGGGGGACGATTACTTGTAGGGTTACCACTGCCAACCATATTACCTCCATAGTTATGGCCAATACCAGTACGGTTTAGTGAAATAGCAGTAAACAGAGGGTTTCCAGAATGCATATTAGCAGATGTTACTTGTTTTGCCAATGTCAAAGCTTGGTCTACTCGAGCCGACGGTCCTTCCTCATTCCTAATCTCACCTTCTTCTACTGGAGGTTCCATTCTGGCCATTATCCAAGGTGGGTTTCCCCATGACCTCAATGTGTTTTTGATTTCGTCCACATCTGTCTTCAGATTCTTTAGCCCTTGCAATTCCTGAATCTCTTCTTTTATCGCTTCAATCTCAGATCGCACAAAGACCTCTCCTTCCCCCTCCACCAGATTTCCATGGGAGCAGGTATTCACCACCATTTCCTGGATTCAATAGGATCGGCTCGAGGGATTTTACAAGCACCAATGCCAACCTCTCCCCTCTTCCTCCTGGAATCCTTCACTGTCGCCTCGCCTCGATTTGCTTGGAACCAGGGATTTTACAGCTATATTTCAAGCTAACCCAGATCTACATGAACGAAGCCAATCGCCGCCGAGCGAATAGTCGATTTCAGCTCAGGGATTTTATGGAGGAAATCTCCCAATTCCACCAACCCTCACCGATCTCAACTTCACTCCAAGAACCGAGCTATGCTCTGATACCTATGTCAGATCCAAGATGAAACGAACGAGATGTTTGTAAAATGGATGCGAGAGCAAGGAAGAAAACACTAATAGATCGGAACAATCTGTGACAAGGTAGCGTTGTGGCAGCTGAAGCTAGGGTTCTACACTACTCTACTAGACAAGACACATAAAGATTAGTTCATCATGATATCTCCCCATTCCCAGCCACGACGGCTTAAGTATCTGAGATTTTACCTCTCAGTACAATCAGAAAAGTTTAACTGAAGTAATAGTTTCTCAAAGTAAACATTACAGCTACAGTTTCACTACAGTAATTACTGGAATGAATGTCGTCCCTTGGATTCAACTTAAATTTTCTTCGGCTCATCTCTAACCCTTCACCTTGGAAACTTGAAGTCGGTCAAGCGTTATAACTGGCGCCGTTTTTCCCTTGCTTCCGACTCGCCGTAACTTGGGTCCTGACAAAGCAGAAGCAGAGACGTACCAGCTGTTGGAGACATCGGAGAAGAGGGAGAGGGATACGCTGCGCCCGTCGACCACCGGGAAGCTCTTCATGCCGCTCGCCTGCGATGGGAGCGAGATGTTTCTTGGTCCGGCGGGCGGGCGGGCGGCGGCGGCGGCAGCCGCAGAACCCTATTCTTCGATCGAGTTCAGAAGATGATGGCCAATTGCCAAAAATGCCCTCTTCGTAGTACACGTTAAGTGCTCCAGCTTTACGATTCGTGCCGGAATCAAATCCTCGCCGCAGAAAAGATTTCCTATTTCCCTCCGAAGGGAAGAGAACGAGATAAGGCCGCGCGTCCTCCTCCACTCCACCACCACAGGCCGCGATTGCCCGCCATGGGTTCCCCGCCGTCGCAGGCCGCCGCCGCGTACGGATGCTTCCACCGTCTCCTCCTCGCGTCGGCCACAGTGCCGGCGAGGAGCTTAGGCGCGGGGTGCGCCCGCCTCACGCTCACGCTCCGCTCCCACCCGCTTGCTGGGCACAGGTCAGCTGCTTTTCTTGGTTTTGTTTGAGACAGGAATCATCAAGTAATCAATTTGATTGCCTCTAATACCATTGATGTACAATTGGTGGTTTAAATTGAAGGCCGAGGAGTGGAATGGTTTTATGCCGAGCAATGACAGAGACTGAGCCCGAGGGCAATGGCGACGAGGTAAAAGCTTTCCCCCTTTCAGTAAACAACTTCTCGAATTAGGCAGCCATGTACATTGGCGAACCATAAATCAAAAGTATTCTAATAAAGTGCAAACTGAACGGAAGTAGTGTATGTTTATATTAATTCACAAACAGCTTCTTGCATTTGGCACCATCGCATTTTCTTCAAGGTTCTTTTCGGCTGTGGCCAATAGCTTTTGGCCCTAACATAATCGCTTGTGAATGAACCGAATACTGATAAACTACTTCGAAAAGGTTGTCTTGATAAGCTGTTTCGAAAATGCGATGGAGAAGCGGTCCCATTTATTTGGAGAAGCCATAAGCTGAAAAGAATGCTAGTTATCTTTCAAATGCGATACTTACCTAGCCTTGTGTTCTGCTTTGCTTCAGGGTAGTCCCTGAACTACTATTTTGTTTCCAGAATCTTGTGCATGATAATTCAAGTTAAATTGTGATCGGAGTATTGTGGCACCATCTACTGCTAATCATCATTTGTGCATCAGAAACGAGGGTTTTGTCATGCATCTTGGTAAAATATATCTTTTAAGCATGTTGTCCAAAAATTACCCTAGTATTCACTACCCTTTTGTTCCATAAATGTGTCATCAAAATTGTAAAAATCATGTTTTCATGTATACACATGTAATTATATTTCGCTCAAAACAAAATGTAAACAAGTCGATGGAGATGATGAAAATCAAAAAAGCTACAAAGTCAAGTGGGTAAACAAACAAATGAGAATTATGGACCAAGTTGAACTTTTTTGAAAAATCCAGGGACTCAGGGAGTAAACATTCTTTTGCCTTTCTTCCAGGAGAAAGAAGAGTTTGAAGATGATGCTTCATCACGTACAGTTGATAGTGCTGCACAAGCAAATGGACTTGCAGAAAGCGACTCCAATGCAGATAATGTACCCTACTTACTCTTACAATTGCTCAAGTTTGTACTATGCAAAAGTAGGTTACCTTTTGTGTTGGGCTTGACTTGCCCAGTACTTAGACAAGCACAGTCACTTGCCTTACTTGTGCCTGTTAGTCCTAGGCTCCTAGCTACGTGAACATGTAACTGAACTGTAATATTTACCTTTCCCATGTCTCGCCAGACGAAAGATGAAACCCTGAGTGCAGAGCTGCTAAACTCCAGTGAGACAGTTCAGAACAATGATGGAGATGGTACTGCTGCCAATGATGCCCAGGTATGCTTGTAGTTGATGTCACAACTACTTTATCACTTAGTAGACATTGAGAATGCAATAATGACATATCTAATATTCTGTTGAACATAGGAGAAGGTGGAAGTTGTTGACGTTGCTAGTGGCTCACCTTTGCCAGGAATGAAGGTAATCATTTCCATATGAATTTTCACAGTGTATATGTTCATAAGTTGAGTGGGAGTTCAAAATCAAATATGGATCCTGCTTGTTCCTCATAATCTCTATGGTAGAGTGGTTCTTAAATAGAAAATCAGTTATTACTCTTTTGTTTGTTTAATATTTCTGTACTATGAAACTCGATGAGGTAATGGGCCTAACGGTTTTCTTTTTACATCCCAATGATCTGCAGCAACAGCTTGATGAATCAGTTAGGATCCCCAAGGCTACAATAGACATTCTAAAGGATCAAGTTTTTGGTTTTGACACATTTTTTGTGACCAGTCAGGAGCCTTATGAGGTGCATATCTGAAATGCCATGGTTTACCTTCTTGTGTGTGCATCAGAATTTTGTAATAATTCCATTGAAATAGCAATATCACATGCAGATGTTTTGTTTAATAATTGTGTTTATAAAACTGCATCCATATACAACTCATACATGGCAATACCAGAAGGCATGCAGTTGGGCTAACTAAGCCAAGTGCTCTTACAAAATATGACTAAGCTGTAAATTGATCATGTATGTGATTTATATTCCGATTTGAAATGTCTTCTTGTAAATAGATATCAGATGGCTCAGAATAGCTAAATGTTATTTATCTTCACTTGTTTACACAAAGGGTGGAATACTATTTAAGGGGAATTTACGTGGTCAGCCAGCCAAGAGTTATGAAAAGATCACAATTCGGCTACAGGTAATAGGATGTTCGCAAAGCTGGTCCCTTCAGAAGTCTAAGCCTTAGGAATGTGTGAATATCTCATCTATGTGCAATTCCTGATTATCAACAGAACAAATTTGGTGATGAATATAAGGTTTTTCTTCTCATCAACCCAGAGGACGAGAAGCCAGTTGCAGTAGTTGTACCTAGGCAGACATTGCAACCTGAAACTACAGGTAATAAAATTTTCTTCGTGCCTCCAGAGGAGTCAATAGTACTCACCACTCAGATTGGTCTGATTTTTTTCCTGATGTGTTAGGCACCTAGAAATTTTTATTAGTATATTTACGTTTAGTGTTAAGCTTGCTGATTTGATTCTTGGTAAATTAAATGTTCAGCTGTCCCAGAGTGGTTTGCTGCTGCTGCATTTGGATTGGTTACCCTCTTCACTCTGTTGCTTCGAAATGTACCTGTGCTACAGGACAACTTGCTGTATGAGGTTTCTTTTCCATTTATTCACCATTTTCATTCATATTATATTGTATTAAATTATTAATTTATTTCTACTAAAGAAATTAAGGTTATTGGTTTTCGTGTTTCTCTATCTCGATGTCATCTTCAAATTGCAACATCTGCTTATTTCCTTAGTGTCAAAAACCTTGCTCAAATTGAACTTTGAAGTCTCATGTGGGGCCAAATGATGTATACCTCTAGACACTTGATATGAGCTTGGTATATGATGTTAAAACGTGTGTCTTCCTGTTGTGATGAAGCCTTGCTTATATGGCAGTGCCTTTAGCTACATATTGCTATTCATTTTTTGGAAACAAAACTGGGTTTCCTCAAGTACCTTGCCATATCATACGCCAGACATTAGTCTGCAACTTCTGCTTATGAGCCTTTCTCTTCCAGATCAACATTTGACAACCTTGAGCTATTGAAAGATGGACTTTCTGGCGCCCTAGTAACTGCACTCATAATGGGGGTTCATGAAATTGGACATATCCTTGCCGCTAGGGATACTGGAATCAAGCTTGCAGTACCATACTTTGTTCCTAGCTGGCAGGTAAGCTGGATTGCAGGTCTACAATTTCTCCTAAGGAATATATGTTCTAATTATCATATATCCTTTCTAGCTTTAAAACTTGACATGTTCTGCAAAAATTGTAGGTGATTTTCTTGCTTATTTTCTTTGATGGAAAACCGATATTCTGGATTATTAGATAACATTACAGGCACTTTCTTAAAATTTTATTTGGCTGTATTGCAGATTTGTTAATACAAAAGAAATGTTGTGATCTGAAATGTGCTTTTAGCATAAGCCACTGGTATGAAAGGCCTCTTGAAATGTGGGGGTACTGGGAAGTAGGCCTTGGCTTTGGCGATTACATTTATTTTTGCATCTCTACTCGCTTATCTAGCTCAGTACTTTGTCTTACCATAACATATGAGTCTCACTGTTCTATTTGTTGTAGATAGGATCTTTTGGTGCCATTACCAGAATTGTCAATATTGTTCGCAATCGAGAGGACCTACTTAAGGTAGCAGCTGCTGGACCATTGGCAGGGTTCTCCCTTGGATTTGTTCTTTTGCTACTGGGCTTCGTCTTACCTCCAAGCGACGGCCTTGGTCTTGTGATAGATCCGACCGTCTTCCACGAATCATTTCTTGTCGGTGGTCTTGGTAGGTGTTTTATCTTAAGTTCATAACTAGAACGGAATCCTTGTTTTTCTGGATGCTAATCAGTACTTGCCTGCACTCAAGTAAATTAGCTAGATGCATTGGATTGTGCACACACGAACAGCACGTTGTTGAACTATGAAAATTTGTTGACGCGGTTAAATCTTTCCTCGGTACAGCGAAGCTTATTCTTGGAGATGTTCTGAAAGAAGGAACACAACTATCCATCAATCCACTGGTTTTATGGTCCTGGGCTGGCCTCCTGATCAACGCAATCAATAGCATCCCCGCGGGAGAACTTGACGGTGGCCGCATAGCATCTGCCATGTGGGGAAGAAAGGTATATATTGCAACTGTAGATATGACTGATGGTTACTTGAAGCTGGGAAGAACTTGGTGTGTTTGCTCATCCTTGATTTGTGACACTTTCCTGATGAATCCCAACTTGCATTTGCGACAGATATCGACTCGGATCAGTAGCTTAACCATCGGGTTGCTCGGAATCGCAGCGCTCTTCAACGACGTCGCATTCTACTGGGTGGTGCTGATCTTCTTCTTGCAGAGGGGCCCGATCGCTCCTCTCTCCGAGGAAATAACAGACCCTGAGAACAACTACATCGGCATTGGCGTCGCCATTTTGCTCTTCGGACTTCTGGTCTGCCTACCCTACCCATTCCCCTTTGACTCATCGCAACTAACTGATTTTGGCATATGAAAAAAAAAAGTCACAACTCGCAAACTAATCTTCCTCCAATTGTATCTGTGAGATGTAAGATGTCGGCACCCTAGTTGATTATCTTTTCTTTCCCTTGATCATAAGGGTTTGGAGCTTATGATGCTCCTTTGCTCCTTGCAGTAGCAAAATAAAAGGAGCTTTTCTTGTGTCGGTCTACTAGCACATTCGTTGTATTTTAGTAGGTTGGTTTGATCAGAGTAGAACAGTATACGAGTGCGTCGTTCTTGCTGTAATTGTTATCTGTTCAATTGTGCTGATGAGAATGATTTATACCAGTGCCCCTTTCTGAATGGTGTCACTGTCAGTAATACTAGAATCATAGGCGCGCGCCACGCCGCCCACCATACCGTCGTGCACAAAATAAAAGAGACGATAATTCGTGAGGAGTTTTTTAAAAAACCGGGGGCAAAAACGTATTTTCGGAAAAGGCAAAGGGGTTATTCGCAAAAAACGAGGACCTGTTAAAAAACCGAGGGCAAAAAACGCATTTTCGAAAAAAGCAAAGGGTCTTTTTGCAAAAAAATCGAGGACCTGTACGAAAAAAGGGACCGTGCGCAATTTCCGGAAACGCGGGGGGCATCCTGCAAAACAGAGGGGCCAAAAAAAATCCAGGGACCTTTTCGCGAGAACCAAGGATCTGAACGTATTTTCGGGAAAACACAGGGGTTTTTTCGCAAAATGGCTCACCCGTGGCGGAGCATCGCACGGGGCGACGTGGCCTCACGCCTGCGCAGGAACCCCCCGCTATAATAGAAGTAAGATTAATCGAGTAGACCTGACATGCTTTATATCAGTGCCCCTTCCAGAATGGCGTCACGGTCAGTAATATTAATCGAGCAGACCTGACATTGTAAGATTCTACGTTCAGTAATATGAGCCAACATAACTGACAGCTGCAAAATCATATACTTCCAAGGAACAGCTGATAAATTTACATTGGCAATACAACAAAAATGCAACACAGTTCAGCCAGAGAGGACAATGTTTCATTACCAGTGTGTAGCACAAAATTGCATACGAAGGTGGTCTCAGGAGACTCGACCAGTTGGCCTAAATCCTAATCCAAAGTTCCGTAGTGAACTGGTCGAGGAACAATCACATAAAAGACGGATTTTATCAATAGCATTTAAGGTCCAGAGTAAAGTTGGGCATGGAGCAGCACCCACATGACATGAATAAACTGGATAAATATTGGACACTCAAGACCCTACATATGAGAATAGAGCTCATTAGGTAACCTTGGAGATGATCTTCTACTCTGCCGCTCTGAACATTCTGTGGTCGTAAAATTTCATAAGAATCAACTTTGTACTAGCAAAGAAGCAAATCACCGTCCATAATGTCCTGCTATATCACTGCACAACTCATCATCAATGTCAATACTGTCCAAGCACATCAGGTTGTTGTTAACGCTTGGCTCGGAACTGGCATTGCTGCTTGTTGCAAGAGGGGAGTCCGAAACACTCATTGGTCTGCCCCTTGTGGATCCTGACCGGGCGCTATGCACAGATGATGCTGGAATGCTCGTCATAAGAGGCCGTAAATTGTTTGGAATGCTGCGCCGTATGTCCTGTGAAAAATATAAAGGCTCAATTTAACTGAATGTAGAAAGTTTTGATATTCACTAAACTGAGGGAAAGTACAGTGTACCATATGCCGAAGTGCCATGTCCAATGATTTTTTTGACAATGTCCTACCGAAGCCAGAGCTATCTGGAGAATTTGATGATTTTCCAGAGAGAGTGTTGAGGCTGGATCTTTGATCATCATGTTTTGGAGGAACTAGTCTTCTCATATTCACTACCCGCTCAACCATCTTATTGCCCATTTGAACTGGGTTCACACGGTCATCTCCATTAAGATGTGATCTTCGCACTGCCGGCATGGAGCTCCCTGAAGGCACACTGCCATTTAAAGTCCTCCCTCTTGAAGGAGAGCAAGACTGCCGTCTTGGCCGAGCAGCTGGCCCAGCTTCCACAGAAGAAGACCTTGAACTGGGTGCTCCGGGTCTACCCCGGGTGGCAGAGGTTGGTCTTTCTGGTACTGACGTCCTCAGATTTGGAGGCGCGTCAAGCGAGAAGCCAGGCATTTCAGATGGTTTCCATGGTCTTGATTTGACAGTAGGTGAGCTACCCCTGGAAGGTGTTGGTGCTGCTGTTGCTGCTGGTGCAGAACTTTTGGGCATTGTAGGTCCTGGTTTGGAGATTGAGGAAGATCGAACTGGTGCGGCCAAGTTACCCTGCTGGGTGCAAGGGCCAGAAGGCCGCCTTGTTGGGGTTGATGACCTTGATGCAGGCTTGCTTTGTGATGGTATGGAAGGCCTGGACAATGGTGTGGTTGACCTGGTAGCAGGTATTGATGATCTTGAAGTAGGCGTTGATGACCTGCTAGCAGGTGCTGATGCTCTACCTGAAGGAACTGATGCCCTGGTAGCAGGGCCAGATGTCCTTGTAGAAGGGGTTGTTGACCTTGCTGAAGGAAGTGTTGACCTGGAAGTGGGCGTCAATGATCTTGGGGCAGTAGCTCCAGTCTTGGCAGGTACAGTTGCCCGAGATGTGGGGGTCGAAGGTCTTGAACCTTTGGATGTAGTGGTCAATGCAGTGCGTCCAGTTGGTGTTGAAGGCCTTGATGAATTAGACGTAAGCCCTCCAGATGATGATGGCCGACGAGTTGTTGCAGCTGAGTTCAAGCTGTTCGACGATGCTGTTCTCAATGGAAGTGTGGCTCTTGATGGAGGATCCAGATGATTGGCCAACTGAAAAACCATGCAAGAGAAGGTAGATATGAAGTTAATGGAGATGAAGATGTAACGCCATAACGGTTATGGTTACCTATCATACTTATAGAAAGCACTGAAACCCCAAAACTAGATTATTAAAAGGATTTCTAATAAAGGAAACAGTGAATTACCAACACCATACAGGATTCGTCACTGAACCTTCCAGGATATAGACAAGTAAACGGCTTTTCAGTAAACAGAGACTAGCCTAAAAGCATGCTTCAAGTCAAATGCACAACAAACATATAAAAAATACTATCTGTGAGAGAATTTCGTTGGTTAGTTTAGCACAAAATGGATTATCTTTGGAGAGCTTGACTGCTCATCCTTGAAAATCTGAAGTAACTTGAAAGATCTAGTGAAGTAGCATATTTGTATATTGTAGAGTGGTGTAAAGATTTAGTTAGATCATATCATTGTATATCCACCTAGAGAGGAAGATTTGTTTAATTATTCACCACGATAGATAATCACGTAGCAACCAAACTACAGCGTATGCTCAAACAGCTCACCCTTGATTTTAAGGCAGTTGGGCGAGTCTTTGGTGTTCCAATTTGGCTCACTGGAGACGTTTTTGAGTCAGCTTCTAGAGATGGGAAAAGTGGAGTTCCTGGTGGAGTCAGAAGCCTGAAAGTGAGCAAGCTCACTGTGAGGAAGGTTACATAATTACTTCGAAACTGCAGGCCAGCAGTGGGCTCCAAATAAAATGTATGATGTACCAGAATGAACTTAAAATCTGAATATAGAGAATGCAAGCAACAAAGGATCAAAATCTGTAACATGCTAGTGAGCAGAGACTATCAAATGGTGTTTGACTAACTTAGCATATAAAGCAACATCAATATGAAGTACGAGATCATTTTCGCTGACCAAAGTGTTCTGTGAAGACATTCATGGCTTCATGAAGTTACAGAACTATCTCTCTCATACATAGTGCCTGATATTGAGCACTTTGGATGAATGACTGCAGATCAACTAATAAGTGCCCAACCAAATCCATTTCACACTTCACTATTAACACACTTCACTAACCACTAAAGAACAATTCCATCCTAACAAAGTCAAGTAGCCAACCAAGTGCTTCTACAAACCATACAAAAACCAACAAATATCCCGTGAACTTATTCCATAGTCCACCTGTCACCTACCTACCAACCAAGCACCACCAAGCAATCCAATAGTCAAGCTGTCAAACTAGAGACCACCTAGAGACCTAAGTGCTTCCAAAAAGAACCTATGGCCTATCAACTAAAAAAAATCTGAAATCAACTAGAACACAACAATATGTCTCATTAGCCTCAAAGCACCTAACTTTCTCACACCTGCTGATGCACTGATGATTGAACTCACAGTAAGGACAGACATTTCGCAAACAAGCCAAACCGCACCAACCAAATACACTTCGAATCAACTAGTAGGACAAGATAAGTAGCTTGTAGGGGCGAGAAATAAGGTACCCAATGTTGAAATGTGTGTCCAATACACAGCTATCGCATCTTCAAAAAAGCGCTAAATTCACAGAAATCACACAACATTAGAGACGCACTAAGTAGTTAATCAACCAAAAAGCAAAGAGAAGAAACTGAGACCAACTAAAACCCAACAAATTGACAACTCCACAAGCAAACCAAAGAGCACAACTTTATGAGCAAGCATTAATTAGGCAAGCAAAATCAAAGAAAGAAGCAGCAACTAGGGTCAACAAGAGACCCAACTGTTACCTCCAACAACTTCTAACGACCAGGCCTTTCCAGCAACAGCAGCTAAATTCTAACAACACTAAATTTACGCAAAAGCCAAACTGTATGGCTTTGCATTAACAATTTGACAGACTAAAGCGCGGAGCAGCAGCGGAAATTACCTTTTGTGCTAGAACCCCAAAGCCTATAGATCTCTGCACATGAAACTACACAAAATTTTGAAATCTACGGTACTACATTGATTTAGCTAGCCAGTTGAAGCACGGGGTACAAGTTGAAATCACCTAGAACAGAACCCCCAAAATAGCCAGGATCAGAAAACCCTACAAGCTAGAGATTTTGTGACTCCTGCAGCTACAATACACCTAAACAAAGCTGAATTTACCAAAGGAGAAAGAAACATCAAAGTTTGGGGGCACCCACACCAAATAATCAACAGCTGAAACTCCCGCAAAGCGCACGTCGGCTACATAAATACAGAGCGGGACTAAAATCACACTGGTACAGTCGAAATTAGCTCCAAACAAACATTCTCGCGACAATGTTTATGTTGCCACAACCAAAACAGCACAAATTTATCAGGTAATACCAGTAAAAGCTGGCAGGAGCACCCACCAGTCGTAATCGTTCTTGTCCCCGCCGTCCGAATTGAGGAAGTCGTCAGCGCCGCCGGGCGCCCTCCTGAATCCTCCGGTCATCTTGTACGCCGTCGCCTTGGGCTCTACAACACGGAACCACAAACGCAAACCAAGGTAAGCTAGGGTTTCGCGCAAAACAGGAGCAAGGCGGAACGAACGGTCGGGACGCGCAGAAGAGGAAGAAGCTGCGTGCTCTCACCGGCGGGTGGCGGAGGGGGGTCGAGGAGCAGCAGCCCGTCACCCGCCGCGTCAGCGCCGTCGCCGGAGAGCAGCAGCTGCTCGGCGGCCGCGGCCGCCGCGGCGCCCCGCTCCTTCTCGCGGCGGCGCATCTCGAGGAAGAGCGCGAGCTCCTCGTCCTTCTCCCTGATGACCGCCCCGAGCGTCCTCCCCCTCGCCTCGCCGTCCGCCATGGCCACCCGATGCATCGGAGATCCGGAAGGCCGCTCCGCTCGCTCGCGCGTCCCTGACGATCGCGGGGCTAGGGTTCCGGCGAGATCTAGCGCGCGCGGAGGAGAGCAGTGGGGACAGTGGTGTTTTGTGGCGCCGTAAGCTTTGGGCTGGGGAGGATGAAGACAGAGAGAGAGAGAGCGAGCGCGAGAGCTTGTGCTGGAGTGGGGCTGTGGGGGATTGAATTGGGATGGGATTTAATTTGGGGTGGTTTTGAAACTGCCTGCCTGGTCCGTGGGCTGAGTGAATGCTACGTGCACGCTCCACTGTGCAGGGGTAGTAAGCATAGTAATTTTGTTCTATTTATTTTTCCTAGGAAATGAGCACCCTAGTCTGAACGTACAGGGGACGTGGCCATTCATTAGCGCTTGCTTCTGTACATGACGTGCTTATATATGAACGCAAACAAGGACGAGTAATGCGACTTTACTTTGGATGCGTTGTTGTTTTCGCCGTATTAGGGTGCAATTTGTGCAGATAAATTCTTTAGTTGATAACGCATTGTTGGGATGCACATCCACAGGGTCAGTAACACGATTCAAAGATATTCCGCTGAGTAAAAAGCTTTTTTTCTTGCAAGGAGGTAATAAGACTTTTGACTTGGTACAATTAAAATTATAGGGCTTTTATTTAAGCTTTTAAAAACTACTTTTGAGTCTTTTTTTTACGGTAGCTAGTTTTCAAACAGAATATCTTTTTTAAAACGGTATTTACAAATTGATTGTAGTACATACCGTAGCGACTTCATTTATATCGGCCAAAACCACACGCGAGTTTCTGTTACTCTATACCCTGTCTCATACAAATAGTCAAAAAATCATAAATCACAGCTATAAGTTATAAACTGAAGCCAAAAAGAACAGGTCCATAGGCTCCCTTCTTTTCAGCTTATGATTTATCTACAATAACTATATTTTAAACGGTATGCCTTTTCAAGGCGGGGTCTGCAAGTCAATTGTAGTAGACATTGTATCGACTTCATCTATATCGGCCAAAATCGCACGCGAGTGTCTATCTTTGTGCTCTTTTATCGCGAATAGCCGGAATAAAAAAAATCAGCCAAAAACCATAAGCTATGGCCCAAAAGAACCCACCCATCCAAAAAATTCTTTTAGACTACAAATGATGGCTTTTATCTGCACTTTTTAAGATGGCGGCAGATGATAGAGCCATCAACGTAGACGACGCATGTGATTTTTGAGCTTGAGAAGCTGTTTGGAGAAGCATTTTTGAGAAATCGCTTGAGAAAACTGCCTTGTTTACTTGAGCTTTCGAAGACGTCAAAGAAAAAAGCTATAAAGAAAGGGTGTGTCTAGGTATCAACTGGATGTTTTCTTCCTAACAATCATTCAAATTTCGGACCGTTGGATTAGAGAACCAACTGCCCCTTTTTCTAGGGGGATATTTTTTTTGGAGGGTGCGGGAGAATTCGTAAATCTAACGGTCACAAATCTGATTGATGGTTAGAAAAAAAATATCCAAATAATGTTTATCAATACCTATAAAGAAAATTAAAAAGAAAAGGGTCCAACTTAGTATGGTACAGGCGAGGCTTGCCGTTGACATCCCGTGAAGGCAGTAAAACCATGACATTTCTTCTGGTTAGGGTGTGGGCGAGGCAAATTCCAATTTTCAACCCCTCCCTGCTGGACCAGTCGTTCGACGCGAGCAGCAAAAATGAAAATAACTCCCAGAGCTGCAGCTATCCACTGACCGTGGGCCCAGCATCCTCCGTCCCCACCTACCAGAGACACACACGTGTCATCGCCCTTGGCGTCTACCGAGGCGAGAGGACAACGCCGGGCGGGCCCACGCGTGACGCACCGCCTTTGTCCCGGTTGCGAACTTTTTGTACCGGCCAGTCGGGTTACCCGTTCCGTTGCGCTTGCCAAGTCGTAGAGTGGTCCACCGTCAGTGGGGAGGGTACGAAGGGTCGCCGTCCTTTTTGACACGTCAGTCAGAGTACCTAGTGACGTTGAGATCGTATTAGCGGTGAATTGTCAATTTTGTCCCTATTTTCAAAATTTCCACGCCGTGCTTAGATGGCCAGTTGCGTAACTAATCCAGCTCGAGGTCTTCGTTAGTTTGTTTTGCTAAGTGGTTTAGAGGGTGTTCTTTTTGGCTTTCAAAAGCGGCTTTTGTCTTTTGTTACAGTACCTAACTTTTAAATGAAGTATTTTCTCAAGATGGGATCTACAAGTTAATTGTAGTACACGTTAAAAGCTCAACATCTCAGATCAACCAAAATTGCAAGCGATATCTCTCTCTCTCAATCTCGTAAAACAACCAAAATTCAAAATTTCACCAAAAGCCATAAGTCGCAACAAAAAAAGAATGTGCCTTAGCCGCACTGGTGAGTCTTGAAATTTTTCACCTTCCCACGAGAATTGTAGGCTTTACTATAAAATTGTATTTGTTAGCAGTAGTCTAGTAGGTTCGTGTATGAATTTAAATAAAATATATCTTTTGAATAACTAATTTGTATTTAATTTTATGTTTGTGGTGTTGTTTAAAAGTCTATGGTATCGTATTGTATAAAGAAGTGCTGTACTGATTTTCATTTGAGAAGTGTTATGCTGTTTTTCATTTGAGCGAAAAGAGGTAACAATATTTTTTTTGTTATGATTCAAGGTCGTGTCTACCCATATGGAGATATATAAAGTCTAGAACCGATGTTAGCACATATATAAGCGATATGAATAGGGCGGATAACTGGGTCTATAATGTAACTTGTATGAAGCAGAAGCATTGAAGTATGATTCATTTTTTTCTTCGGATGATGAGCGTTGTATGCTGTTAATAGCGTAAAAATAATGGTTGCCTGGTTCGTGTGTGTAAGTTCTATAGAGTTATAAATCTAGAGCTATAATGGTATAATAATGAAAGGAGGAAAACAGTTTGGTTTGCTTGTTTGAATGTTGTTCTATAGCAGTAATTTTTTTTCTAATAGCTCTATGGTAGTGAACATATTTGTACACAAACTGGGTAGCATAGTTTTTACAACAATGAAACTGGAAGTTTTCATTGATATGTAGATGGTAAGTACTTTAGTGTTGCATAGTCTGGAAACAACCATGTAGATGTAAGTGGGCTATGTAACCACATGAGTTACTCTAAAAATGCTAAGCAGCAGTGTAGTGGTAGGATAACGGCAAGTACTTACTGTGGTAGGTCAGGTTTGATATCAGGTGCTCTTTTGCAGCTTTGTTTTTGTGGCCAGTATGCATTGATCTGTAAGATGAGAATATCGTGATCGGGTGTGCTAAGAATTTGTAATAGTTGATATTATGAGCAATAAGGAAGGAGTAACGTAATAGATTGTGATAAGTTACATTTTTTAATTTCTTGAGCCGACTCCTGCAAGTCGGTTTCAGCAGATGTAGGGCATGTTTTTTCCTCCGAAGCTGACGGCTTTTGGCTTTTGCTACAGTACTTAACTTTCAAACAGAGTATTTTCTCAAGACGGGGTCTACAAGTTAAACAATGTACACGTTAAAAGCCCAACATCTGTACCATCCAAAATCGTAAGTAAATATCTCTCTCCGTAATCTGTACCGTAAACAGTCAAAATTTAAAAATTTCAGCCAAAAGCCATAAGCCGCAGTCGTTGCCAAACAGGCCCGTAGTAGCTTCATATGTTCTCTTTTCAAATGGTGATGGGAATGTCTGTTTATAGTAGTTCGATAAGCAGGCACATGTGAAAAGCAACTATGAATATAGTAGGATTTGAATAGTATACATTTTGTATGGCGGTATGATAAAAGGGATGTTGGTGTAGAATATGTTTGTTACCTCGATAGTGGCAGCTGCTGTTGGCGTTAAAGGAGTGGATGGTATTATGGATGTAGCAATAGTGGTATCCGGTTTTGTTGTCAAAACAGGATCAGATTGTTGTTCATATGACTTTTGTCTTCGTACGCTTCCTCAAGTGTTGATGCTAAAGCTTTAGAACTGGTTGGCAAGAGCAGTGTTTCAAAGTTTGTTTGGAGCACCATTGAGCGTACATGAAAACATAAGAAGAATAGACAGGGAACACAAAAGAAAATAAGGAGCTCAATCAATTACAAAATAAACTAACATTGGGTAACTGTAGCGTACATGGTATCTAAAATAGTAAGTCATATTAATCACTAAAAGAAGGGGATTCTAGAAACTGCAGTTTAACTTTTTAATTAAGAATCCTACTTAATCGATCTGGTGAGCCGTGACTAGTGATTAAGAATCCTACAGTATGATCGAAACCGGCAATTTTCCTGCAGGATTCTTAATCACGGCTCACCAGATCAATTAAACATGCATGATCTAAAGTAAGGATTCTTTAAGTAACACGCGAGACTGAAACATGCACAATTAAGAAACCAATTCACGTCTCGCAGCATGCATGGCGTCGTTGGCTCGGGCGACTTCTTCCAGTTCAGCCGACGGTTAGACGATAAGCTATTTATGTAAAAAATATTCGCACGGGTATATTTTTATAATTTCAAATAAAATAAGAATTATTTACAAAAAAATTCATTGAATACACGTATATATGTCTGGGCATATGGCTCTTAGATCTAAGCACTGAAGATAAAATTGTTGAGATATATTGGTTTGATTTTTAGAACTGTAGACGCCCTTGCTGAAACGTCGCATGCTTGGAATGAAACATTAGCAGTAACTATATATTTACACCTTGGTTCTTTCACCGCGTTATACAGAGATTCATGCTGCTTCTGATGAACTTGTAGCATAGAGTATTTAAAATATACTCTAGATTGGTGATTTCTTCTTCTTCCTTTTTTTTGGCTATGTTGATTGATGTACCTTTTACATTAAACCAGATTCCAATCTCACTTCATTCATTAGTTAAAGCTTCAAAAAACAATGTGCTTCTGAAGAAAAACTGACAAATGATATTTTTATTTGCGAGTTATTCCTTTTTCCTTCCAAAGCAATCTTTCCTGAGCCGGAATAGGTAGTACTCCAAGCAAAAGATTGTATGACAAATTGATGAGTACTCGCCAAATAGTCCAATATGAAGTACTATAAAGTTGATTCTCAGATACCACTTACAATGTCACACAGATAAGCAATATTATGTTGTGCTCCGAACATACACTAATTCAAATCCTGTAATGTCTGCGTTTTTAGATTAAACCTAACTGCTAACAGCTTGTTGACTATTGTTAGCGTGTTGACAATAGTATTTAACCGCGTAATTAGCTTTGTCAATGCGGTCATTTCAAGCATCGAAATTAGATAGCAAGTAAATTGAGTAAAAGACGGCAAAGTAAATTAATACCAATTACATTATGCAATGAAAATGAATGTCATTTCATCTCTTGGCGAGTACACAGTGAGTACAACAATTTAAAAATTTACAACCGATAGCATTTCATACATAATCAATTAGGAGATGCTAGATTTAAATTACATCGCATTCATTTCATACATTCATTGCATTGCATCAGTTTTGTGAAGATTAAAGTGCGGTGTTAATTTGCGAGAAAAATAAAAATAATGATACTAAAAAAGGCCGAACAAAAAGAGAAAATCAAAAGTAGTTGCCATCACAACCCTAATTTATATTTCAAAATGGGCAATTCGATCGATGAGACACCAGACCGATCCGGGGTCAATTGACACCTATCGCAGCCGTAGTATTTCACCATCTGATGTTAAAAACAAATCTGATTCCATTCCAAAATTCCATTTCCCAGCCAAATATCTAGATTCACCTCACTGTGCACAGTAGGATCACTGGATAGCACAGCACAGCACAGGGAGGGCACATAGAGCAAAAGGAGGGGATAAGGCCGAGCTAGCCAGGCAGAAGAGGAGGAGAGAGGCAGCATTCTAGCGACGACCAACAGCCAGACACTGACCAAAACACCACCACATCGCCATTTCCTTCAACCCCCAGATCCAAATCCATCACCAGCCGAAGGAGGCAGCACGGCCACCACCAGGAGGAAGGACACTGCCAAGGGGACAGCCAGCCAATCCACCATAAGCACAATCAAGCCAAGACAACAGCGACCGGTGAGAGGAGGCCGGGCTAGGGTAGCCAGAGTCAACGGGGAGTAGCAGCAGGAGGGAGCCGAGAGGAGGCCGGGCTAGGGTAGCCAGAGTCAACGGGGAGTAGCAGCAGGAGGGAGCCGGGGCGGCGCCGAAACCAGAGGAGTTAGCCTACCATGCGTGAGAGGATTCGGTCGAAGGCATGGAGAAAGGGGAAATATGACAAGTGTGTGGAAGAGAAGAGGGAGCCAGGGGAATGCATGGCCAGGGCATTCAGCTCAGCTGGGTATAGAAGAAGAGAGAGAGAGAGATTGGAAGGGGAGGAGAGAGATTAAGCGCAAATAATTAAATCCATGTACTGTGGTATAGATCATTCCGTCACATAAATAAATACCCAGTAAAATTTTCATTACTTGTAATTGAATCATAGAAACCCACTAATATTTGTTTAGAATTTTTAGGATAAATTCATTGCCGCCAGTGGATTAAAACTGAACGTGTGGATTGAAATTGTCCGTGATGATTAAAATTGTGCACGGCGATTTAAATAGCATCTAAGTCATAAAAATCCGCGACTGGCCAAAATAAAACTTAGAATAGCGCAGCAATACCTTAGTGTAATTTAAGTTATTTTTCTGCATCTGTAAATTAAATCGCAGTGGACGGATTAAATTACGGGAAGGGAATCAGGACCGGGGGAGATTTTTATCCGAGTGACTCTGAGACATAGATTTTCGATCCGTACTCAGGCAAGTATCCCTTTGAATATATTATTAGAGTATTTTCAGTAAAACAAGTATTTACCTATTAAATTACTATCACCCTACGTAAAAATTAAAATATGTTTAAATCAGATGGATGCTATGAGAAAGAAATGAAAGAGATATAGCGGTCTCAATTGATGGAGTAGTTGACCCGCAATTTATGAAAAGGGTAGGCAGGACAAGCTACTGTCATACCAGTAAATAAAGGGATGGGTAGAGGGTGCCTTTGGCAGGTGATAAAAGGGCAAGGTTGAGAAGGTTATATAAACTTCACTTGTGTAATAGACCACATAAGTCATATCAACTATTGTTCTGTCTAAAGGCAGGCAGAATCAATAACTCTATCAAGGTTATTATACCCTTCACATGGATAAGTAGTATAACTAGATGGAGGAACCTAGAACCGGTATAGAGTCTAGAAGTGGGGGATCCAGGAGAAACCCAGAACTGGTATGGAGCCCAAAAGTGGGGATCCAAAGCCGCAGGAATCCAGAACTGGTATAAAGCCCAGAAATGGGGGACGTGTGGCATATATATTAGCGCGGTGGAGTGTTGGGTGAAGATGATTTTTTGGCTCGATCAACGACTATCTTATAATTGCGAGGGTGCCGGGTAAGGGTAGTAAACCTCTTTGGGTCGACAATTATAAGTCAGTTGGGTGGAGATATAATATACTAAGATAGAGGTAAAAGTTATGTGCTCTAATTTGGGCATCACATCTACAGAAATATGAAGATCCACTTACTACAAGAATTAGAGTGACTACGGGTAAAGTGGTACAAGCCTATGCATTGCTATATAAATCATGAATTCATGTCTGTCTCCTGGATTGCAGGCTACGGATAGTTCATGTATAATTAGAAATTGAACTAGACCGTTTACTTTTGGCATTGTATTATTCGAGCCCTAGTGGTTTTGTACTAGACTTTAGCCCTATGTAGCTATGTGTATATAATATTATATTATGTCTCTAATTATTGTTCTGCTGCAACACTCTGATGGGTTTATTATTCGTTGGAGCAGTGTTTTACCGTCTAAACGAATAATAATCCGTTGACTAGTATTATTGCCCTTTGGTAAAAACACAGGTCATCACAGGTGATATCAGAGCAATGGTTTGAGGGCCACACATATAATTAGAGATAGTTTCTGGACTTAAGGAGAGATAGTTTCTGGACTTAAGGATGATCTTTTCCTTGCTATATGGCAATATGTATTCTCTAATATCTCTCGTCCTTACGTTATCCATTGCCTAGTTAGCACTAAATGCGCCGCCTACCAGTGAATAGGGCGTGGCATGAACTCACCTGCAAAATGACATGTAGCCTATACCACCATCGTGGCCACTCGCTCGTTGGGGGATAGACCTCGTTGCCCCCTTCAAACCTAGACAAGAGGCTACAAGTTCGTGGTGGTGGCCGTCGACTACTTCTCTAAGTGGATCGGGGCCAAGTCCCTAGCCAAGATAATCTTCGTGACAGTTTAGAAGTTTGTGTGGAAGAACATCATGTGTCAGTTCAGCGTGCCAAGGGAGGTCACGGTCGACAAAGGGACCCAGTTTGACGTGGCCTCCTTCCGCAAGTTCTACGTGGGTCTGGACATCAACCTCTCTTCATGTCGGTCGCTAACCTAAAGGCCAACAACGCAGTGGAGAGGGCCAATGGCATCATCTTGTCAGGGCTTCTCACTCGTCTCTTTGAGCAACGAGCTACTGAGCATGCTCTAGTCGACACACACCTCGCTCAGCCAGGCCACAGGATTCACCCCATTCAAGCTGCTATACGGCGACGAGGCCGTGACTTCGAAGGAGATCAAGCTTGGGTCTCTCAGGACTATGATGGTCCTAGATGATGACACCGCCAAATCTCACTATAGTCGGTTGATGCCATTCGCCAAGAAACAATCCTCAACATTGACCGGTACTAGACGACGATGGCCATGACATACAACAAGACTGCCAAGCCACAACCCATCCAGGTTAGTGATCAGCAAGGGACTATTGTTAGGGGAGGGTCCCCGCGCCACCTCAAACCCACGACCACCTCGGAGCAACGACACCTGTTGGGAGGTCTACCCTAAGCCAAGTTCATAGGTCAACCTCGACGTGAGGTACGTAAGACCAACCTCAGAGGGGTCTGGGGCCAACCACGGGCGAGGTGTGCTAGACAGTTCCGGAGTACCGGACGTGGCAAGACCCACACCGGGAGAATGATATAGATACCTCTAGGAGTAGACTAAGCCCTGATAGCAAATTTATAACTTCACTCGTCTCCCTCTCCCCTATAAATAGGATCTTATATAATGAGAGAGTGGATGCCATTTGTAATCCTCAAACACTCATATTGAATACACTTGGTCATTTTCATGCTTTTCCTTCAGTCCTTCTGTATCCTCAGCGGTCTTCACATCCAACCAAAAGTGCTTGTAAATTTACTGTGTGATGTTGTATCGACAATGTGGCCAAACAGGATACTCAATGTGAATTCGGCCGAACCTTTGTTAGTTCGACTCTAACACATCAATTAAGAAAGGACCTCCTGTTGAAAGAAGGACCTAAATACAAATAGAACAGCAAAAGTATTTTTTTCCTCCTAATTAAATAACTCATGACAAAAGAAAATAATAATAAAAAAACAAAACACGCTTTTCCCTTCCCCTTTCTCTCCTCGTCTCGTCTCTCTTCCCACCTCATCAAACCAAAGCAACCGCCTCCTCGCCAAATCCACCGCCCCCGAATCCAATCGGCGGCCTCCCCGATCGATTCCCCCACCGATCTGCCGGAATCCGCCGCTTCCCCGATGTACAGCAACTTCAAGGAGCAGGCGATCGAGTACGTGAAGCAGGCGGTCCAGGAGGACAATGCTGGCAACTATGTCAAGGCGTTCCCTCTCTACATGAACGCCCTCGAGTACTTCAAGACCCACCTCAAGTACGAGAAGAACCCCAAGATCAAGGAGGCGATCACCGCCAAGTTCACCGAGTACCTCCGCCGCGCCGAGGAGATCCGCGCCGTTCTTGATGAGGGTGGCGGCGGCCCGGGGGCCAACGGCGGCGATGCGGCCGTTGCCACGCGGCCCAAGAGCAAGGGGAAGGACGGCGACGGCGGCGGGGATGACTCCGAGCAGTCCAAGCTGAGAGCCGGGCTCAACTCGGCCATAATCACCGAGAAGCCCAACGTCAAGTGGAACGACGTCGCCGGCCTGGAAAGCGCCAAGCAGGCGCTGCAGGAGGCCGTCATATTGCCCGTCAAGTTCCCGCAGTTTTTCACGGGTGAGCGAGTGCACGAAAAGGCAGTAATTTTATTTTGTTTGCTTTCAGGAATGAGATTGTTGCAATTGCTATGGATCTTGATTGAATCAGATAGGGTGAGAATGAGTTGGTTGAAGTATTAATTATTCGGTAGTGATGATTGATGTCAACTAGAAATCTAGGATAGTTAATTGGAAAAATATGCTATGCTTAATGGTTATGAGTTCGTAGATGATGATAGATAGGTCGTTGATCTTAGTTCAAATTTCAGAACCCATTTCTAGAGTTTGGGCGGGTTCCCACTGTTTGTGTTGTATTGTACAAGCTTGGTGGGTGTAGGGGAGTCCAACAAATTGCATCCTGGAAAATTTAGACTGTTTAATCTTTATCAAGAGGTTTGTTAAATGTGAAATTACTTTGGTCCTGTGCCAGTTAACAATGAGTAAGCCACAACTTTTTTTTTTGGTAGCAATGTGGATTAAAAGATGGGTATCAAGGGGGATGGAAGATGCTACTTTAATGATAGATGTATTGGTTTATTGGTTACTTAGTGTATGATCACGCTGCCAATTATGTTGCGGATTTTGTGATAGATCAAATCTTGGACTACTGGGTGTTGATATTCAGTTGTTCGATCTGGCAAAAGTCAGTCTCAATTCCTAATGGTCTATTTGGCATTTGCCTTGTGCATCTAGCCTTCATTTGTGTGATTTGAAAATTAAACAGATTTTCTAATTAGCTGCTAGGATATAATTAGCTTTGTCAACCACTATTCATAACAGTTGTATTTTCCTTATTTATGTGATATGCAATAATCTAAAATAATCATGTGTATGAACTCATCTGAAGTCTTAGATTTGTGTTGCTAGCTAGTATGCACTAATGGGGAATGCTGTTCTTTAGGTAAGCGGAGACCATGGAGGGCTTTTCTTTTGTATGGTCCGCCAGGAACAGGAAAGTCTTATTTGGCCAAGGCTGTCGCAACTGAGGCTGATTCGACATTTTTCAGGTAGCTATTATATATTTTGCCTACACAGTGACAATCAAATATCCTTCACTCTTACTATTGTTAATCTTAAACTTTGGCTGGCCCGCTGCCATTTACATTTGCGTTATTGGTTATCTGTATAGTGGAGTGTTTGTGCCAAATTAATAATATTCCGGCGTCCTTTACTCATCCCTATGCTACCTGTAATCATTGCAAAACTCTAATTTGTAGCATACGATGCTTTTGCTTGAGTAGTGGCGAACAGGTAACCAATCTTATTTGTTTGAAAATAGTAGATACACTTTTTGGGTTTAATGCATTAGTATAGGCTATACAAATTTTATTCACTATTTCACTCTAAGATTATATTGAGCTGGGAGCACTTCATATTGTGACTGTTGTAGTTCAACCAGGTTGTGTTATATATTCCTATGTAAGCACATAGTATGCACCGGAATGGACTTTTGTTTTTTCTTACATTGGGAGCTCTCTTTTATGATGATAATACAAATGCTTGTTTCTTGCTTGTTTTGTATTTTCTTGTCATTGAGTATCATGTATTATCTCGTACTCTCCATGACTTGAGAATTGACTTTGTCGCAATATGTGTAAAACTCTCAGAATATGAATTATCTTATATATGCCAACAACGTCTTGAGCTCTGCAAGTTTTATTTTTGGGGTATCACTAAGGCTGCCAAAGCCTCTTTGTAGTAGTTTATCATGCGCAAACCACTAGTTTTTTAGGATTTTGTTACCGATAATGATTTCTCGTGTTGTCATTTTTCTGTGTTTGCTCTTAGTTCCATTCATTTAACTGTGATTGACAATCTTGACAAAATCGCACGTATTGTTATGAACCTTAGTTCATAGAGGGGTAAACACTATCGAGAGGATGGTCGGGCGGCGTCGGTGTAGAGGGAGAAAGGGACTATAGATGAGAATGACTTTGTTATTTCTTGCTTGGTTCTAATAGCATGCGGCAGTCCTCTTATATAGATGGGCTCCCCCTAACAGATAGAATCTAATCTCAATCATATCTCTAACAAATAGAAACTAATATCATATCTCTAATAGATAGAAACTAATCTCTAACTTAAATAGAAACTAATCTTTACTTCCTAATAATAACCGGTTGGGTTGGGCCCATGGGCATTCCTACGCCCATGATATTACATCCCTCCCGGACATGCAGCTCGTCATCGAGCTGCTAGGCGGTGTGCCTAATTTATTTTGCCACGCCATCTTATTGACTGGGTCGACACGCCTGCAAGTGAACCCCATCCAAGGTGGACC
Organism: Bonia amplexicaulis; assembly: GCA_036346245.1. Lineage (NCBI taxonomy): Eukaryota > Viridiplantae > Streptophyta > Magnoliopsida > Poales > Poaceae > Bonia > Bonia amplexicaulis. The sequence continues at coordinate 1,238,241 of CM070737.1, read as the reverse complement.
CTATCCAAGGTTGCACAAGGAAAGGGGGAAATTTGGAGTTAGCTGAAAAATCAAATCCAATTATCTTCCATGAAAGCCAACGCATGCAACCGTTATTTCCTTCCCACGCTCCCTTCTTTCCATTCTTGCACATGCTGCCTGCACGCACGTCTCCTCCCATGTTTCTCTTGGTTCCCATGCACACAGGTATCCACACATAGCTTCCAATTCCACCGCCTCCTAATTCCTTCGCTCCATCGTCCAGAGACACTCACCTTCTCGTATGGGATCCTCGCTGTGACACACCTGGTACCACGTGTTAGTTTCGACCACGCAACCTTCGATCGCTCTGTGCCTTGGAACTTCCGACTGCTCAGCGCTCTAAATCTCGGAAACTCCGACCGCTGCGTGCTCGGAAACTTCGACCGCTGCATACTTGAAGTTTTCGACGAAACCGCTCGAACGCCGACAAAACTGCTCGAGCGCCTCCAATACCACTCGGATGCCTCCGATACCACTCGGACTCCCATAGTCGAACTCGAAACCTCCCCTGATCTTCGAGTACGGTCCTTGCCACCCCCTTGCACCTTTCGCGGCCCCTCCGTCTCCGCTCCACCATCACCCATGCCTCCTCGCCGGCGCTGCTTACTACGCCGTTCGCCCCACCTTGGCACGACTCTGTGTCGTCGCCTTCCATGCCGGCTCCCCGTAGCCGCAGCGTGCCTACATTTCGAGCATATGCTCCAGCCCGTCGCGTAGACCGTTGGTCGTGGCCCCCATCCGATTTGAACCGAGCTCGCCTCCAAGATCCGCGGTCGTCGGAACCCACCACTCCAAGATCCTCAAGGCACGAGCATATGAAAATGATTTTGTTATTTCTTGCTTGGTTTCAATAGTATGCGGTAGCCATCTTATATAAATGGGTTCCCCTTAACAGATGGAATCTAATCTCAATCATATCTCTAACAAATAGAAACTAATCGCATATCTCTAATAGATAGAAACTAATCTCTAACTTAAATAGAAACTAATCTCTACTTTCTAGTAATGACCGGTTGGTTTGGGCCCATGGGCGTTCCTACGCCCATGACATGTATGTTGAGTGCACGTTTGGATAATGAACATAATTAAATAACTTGACACACCGGTAGTACCTCAACTATGTATCTGTGTCAGCTCTTGTTATGAGAGTTATTGATTGTCCCATTATTACAGTAACATTGTAGGCTCCTAGCCTATAAGATTGTTTCAAGGCAGATGCCTTCTTCCTGAAAATTGTATGTTGATGCAGGCAAGAGAGCTTTTTGCTCAAAAACAGAACTCTTTGCAGAACTAGGGAAGTTGTCCGTTTCAAGGTGTGTCCTAAGATAGCAGCTCTTACATAGTTACGCTTGGTTTTGAGTGTTGCCTTTCATGTGTAGGGTACCCTAAATGTAATCCATCTGCATCCCAATGTTCAAGGCACCTTACTCATTCCAGATATATCTATCTTGAGTTTCCATTTGTTACTTATCCTTTTGGAGTATTCATTGATTGTTACATATTTGACACTATCACAGGTGCAACGATATATGGCTAATTCAAAATGTAAATTTTAATATCATTTGACACTGTAGTATCACTTGCATTATCCCTGGCATATTGCAATGCTTGTGTTTTTTTGGTATAACTGGTATGATTTGATATCCTGCCACCATTTTGGTATGTTGAAATATGGTTGCACACTCTTTAGTATGCCTTGTCTGAATAACCTCTGTCCATTTATTATTCGCTGCTAGCATCAGTTGTCCTAGACGTGTTAGTCATCCCTTGATGGCATATATGGACTGTAGCTCAACCTTGAGCACTGTAGCCAAAATATTATGGTTAGCACTTATCACCGATTTATGGTGGGTGACCAATATGTTATGCTGCTTGAATATCGAAGGCAAGATGCTCATCACTTGAATATAATGGTTTTCTGATTGCCTGTGATCTGACCTTCAGTGAGCAGAAGCAGGTGCTCATCCACTTTCTAATATGAACCGTGGTCGTGCGTACAAAATGTATTTTCTTAATATTACCATATCAAGAAAAAGGCATGAATTGCTCAGGTAAAAGTTTACATTTTATTTAATTGGTTCAGATCAGGGTTCATAAAACTGGAATAGGTCTAGTTCCCGGCTCCCACTGGTCTGCTGGAAGCTGGCCGGTTCCTGGAGTTTAGCAAGAAAACTGGAAATCGGTCTAAATTAGCCTGAGTCATTCATAGTCGGCCAAAAATTGGTATAACTGGGGACAAAGAGGTATTAAAACCATACAAGATTTCATATCCCGGTCCAGAATGGTTTGATCGGAAATCGGTGGGAACTGGCTGGTTCAACCGGTTTTCTAAACCTTGGTTCCAATATCTACATGGGATTTAGTTTGGGGGATGATATAGTAGCCATGTTATTAGCATATTACCTGACCAAAGAATGTTATTATTTCACACAGCCGCTTTCAATGCATATTAACAAGGAAGTTCATGAGATATAGTCCTGTAACAATCAATGGGTTAGTTATGTATGCATGGATCATTCAATTTTGCCAGCAATCTCGAAGTAGTAAAACAAGTTCGCTCTTCACTACCCTAATCCTATTTCAAATCTTTGAGTTCTAACTTCCTAACTACTACCACTAGAGCTATGTTTAGCCAGACCACATAAACAATTTGGATTCACTGCCCACCACCCTATTCCTCCCAAAGATTGAGTTCTGGCTCAACCGCACAGTGAGAGCAAGGTTAATAGAAAGTAACAAGTGATACATATCTAGCCACACCACACAATGCATTGAGTAAAGTGATAACGCCTCGCACACACATTTATGTGGCTGCAGACGCCACAGCGCAGTGCATATTTACAATATTATGTAGATGTATGGACAAACTTGGATTGCTCTTTTTCTTGTACTTGATCGCTCCATGGATGTCGCCAATGTTCAAGTCCTACTATATTTTCTTTTTACTTTGTTGCTAATGGAGTTATCCATTATGTCATTTCACATTAATGTGTTTGCTTCACCTGCAGCATATCTTCATCAGACCTTGTTTCAAAATGGATGGGGGAAAGCGAGAAACTTGTTGCAAATCTTTTCCAAATGGCCCGCGAAAATGCTCCTTCCATTATCTTCATTGATGAAATTGATTCTTTATGCGGTCAACGTGGAGAAGGCAATGAAAGTGAAGCTTCTAGGAGAATCAAGACTGAACTTCTTGTGCAAATGCAGGTGTGTTCTTGTAGTGTGATACTGTGAACTATTTCTTAATCTTATGCATCCCCTCCACTGCTGAATATGATGACTAGACATGCTTACTTGGACGTAGTCTACTTAGGATGGTATGGTTCTAAAAGTTCAGACATGGATGCATATAAACTACTGTGATATTTTACGAAGGGAGAAAAATATGGTTTGGATTACGATAGCCGGCCATTTACTGTCACTTTCCAGAGTTATGAGCGATCCAAGTTTTTGTATTGTTTCCCACTACTGCTGTATGTTAAAATAAAGGCAAATAAGTACATGTCATATTTTCATTTCATTTTTGACCAATTTGTTGGCTCCTGAGATTCCTTACCACACTGTTTTGGCCAATAATGGACGGGCTAGTACTTGTAACACTGGTGCATATCTGGTTCAAACACTGAGTAGTACCAGGTGTTGTACTTGTTTTAGGAATCTTGGCCAGAACTTAACATTAAGACGTACTGAAAACGGAAGAAGTGGCACAGGTTGACGAAGATTGACATGAGAGAGAGCAGTTAAAAGAGACTTGAGAGATTGGAATGTATTCAAAGAATTATTCTGGATAGGAGCGCATGGAAGTTAGCGATCTACGTACCGGAACCATGACAGAAAGTTTAAGGGCGATGTTTTAGGCTCTCTGCTCAGATGGTAGGATGCAGGTTTAGGGTTTTGCCTTGTAGGTTTTATTATAAGGCTCTCGTTTTTTTGACCTTAAGGAAGTTTTATTCCTAGCTTACTTCAACTTGTTTGTGATAAAATGTTTTGTTGTTGTTGTTGTAGGGGTGAAAATGAGGTTGATTGTGTCAGCCCAGATCTGAAATCACATTTTAAAAATGAATCCATGCCGAATCTCTACATTGCTCAGATTCAAACACATATTAGTTGCTTGCTGGATACATGAATTTAATATTGGATTGAATCCCGGTATCTATATATGTTGTCACTACAGTCTATTAATTACTCACCTACCCAATGAAGTTGCACAAGATAATTATTAATAGTACATGATTTGGCCATAATAGTTGACCAGTGCATTTGGTAGGGTTCAAATTTTGGCAACATTGCTTTTTATATAGAAAAAAATTCAGACACGGAACACTCCAATTTTGACCATCCCTTGTTTTTAAGAAAAATGTTAATTCTTATTCTCAGAACTGTATTCTATGGTGTACTAAATTGTTAAAATGCCTTTCTGTGTCGAACTCACTTACCTTTTGCTTTGTTTCTTTGGTAAATGTCCAGGGTGTTGGCCATAATGATGATAAAGTTCTTATTCTTGCTGCTACGAATACTCCGTATGCTCTGGACCAGGTTTCAGAAGAATTGCAAATACTCTGTTGCACCCTTTACAGTTTCTCTCACTATCGCTCGAACAGTTTGGTACTTTAACATAAATTCATTACCTCAGGCTGTCCGGCGACGCTTCGACAAACGTATCTACATTCCACTACCTGACCTGAAAGCAAGGCAGCATATGTTTAAGGTGCTTAAGAAATATTTATGCAACACAACTTCAAAAAATTGTCATGTTCTGTTGTCCCAATCTTTGCTTAAAGCTGGGAGCTTTTAATTGTTCAGGTCCATCTTGGGGATACACCGCACAACTTAAATGAAAGTGATTTTGAGAGCTTGGCTCGTCGAACAGACGGGTTTTCTGGTTCGGATATTGCTGTTTGTGTAAGTAATTTCCACAACCCTCACGTGTCCGTACCATGTAATGGAATCTGATTCTTGCTTTTTTTCAACAGGTGAAGGATGTGCTATTTGAACCTGTCCGCAAAACACAAGATGCCATGTTCTTCTTTAAGGCGGATGGTGACATGTGGATGCCTTGTGGACCAAAGCAACCAGGCGCTGTACAGACCACCATGCAGGAGCTCGCATGCAAAGGCCTTGCTGCAAAGGTAAGAATGATGCCATTTCCACCAAAACACGTGTTAGAGAGGCTTCTGTTGAATTACTAAGGTGTGTTGCCTGGCTGTAGATTCTTCCACCACCAATCTCAAGGACCGATTTCGAGAAAGTCCTTGCAAGGCAAAGACCGACAGTCAGCAAGAAGGACCTAGAGGTGCAAGAGAGGTTCACAAAAGAGTTTGGTGAGGAGGGTTGATACACCGCGAATACTCACTTACGCACAGCTGCACCACAGGAATGTATATTGTTTATGACTTTGTTCTGCTTGGAAGTTGGATTCACAGATTTGTACACTTGGTAGCCTAACTATGATTAATTACAGCGTCCTTATTATGTTGGGCTATCCTTGTGCCTCTGTTGTCAACTTATTTCATTTTTACAATCTCTTATACTTGGAATTATCCACAAGTGTATTATGGAATAATAATTCTTAACGTGGAGTCCTTGTGGTGCAGCTTGTATAGTTGTTCCCCCTCTGGTATCTGATTTCTCCTGAATTTCTTTGGTTTCATTTTGTACTTGTTATTGGGGTCCTTGAATCAGAAATTCAGCATCTAAAATTCTTTCAGCTCTTGTAGATGAGTAGATCTCTTGGTGTCATGTAAGTTTGGAACTGGGCTACCGGCAATAAAGTTTACATGAAAGGTCTTTTTTGTTCAAAATAATCAGCAGTAGTTCTGAATGATCTAAAGCATCTTCTTTGCCTGATCTGCAGGCTATCATCAATTCGCGGCTGAGATACATGGTCAATTGTTTGTTTCAACAGGCTTGTATTGAAACTGATATATGGTTAACCACGTTGTGTGGACAGTAGATTAACAACGCATATATGGTTATCTGTGTTGCCGATATAGTACCAGGAGCAATGCTATGATGTGCCCAGGGTTCTCTCTGTGTTGACATAAATAACCAACCGATAATATACAGGGACTACACAGCTTCCTTTATGTACCTCGAGTAACTTCGCATTATAGTTTTTTCCCCTCTGTACGCCGACCCAAAATTATTTAGTGATAATTTTGGGAGCAGCTGCAGATTCTAACGAAATCTGCCGAAAAATGGTTGGTTTCGAAGGCTTTAGCCGCTACTGGCAGCAGTGCCGATTCTGGTTGGTTCGAAGTCGATACCCGTGATTCCGCAGCAGATACAGAGATAAGCATGTGATGCGTGCCAGCAATTAGAAACACTGAATCAGCGGTAGGTCAGTGCTAGCTCGTGCAAAGACCGGGGGTTCTTGCAGTGCTCTACTCATCACCAGTCGCCAGGCCACTAGAACTAGAACGCTGCCACTACTGCTCATCGCATCTTCAGAAATTCAGAATGGCCAGTGACGCCGTGCATGGCATGCGATCGAAAGTATCGAAGTTGGGATCGATCCATGTACATTCCTGCAGGATCGTCGATACGTCGTGTTAGCCTCCCATTGGCACGCAGACGCCAATTATTGCATCGATCGATCACCCTGTTAACTATTGCTTGGTACGTGTGACGTACCGGCAAGAACTATAGTGACGTACGCTCGTACTACGGCAGAAGGACACAGGACGTGCAGAGATGCACAAAGAGCTGGTCGTCTCGCATCACGCGATTCAGGAACGGACCAAACTCTGTCGTCGTTGGCTTCGTCAAAACAGCACAAGCTGGCTAGCTTAGCTGGTGGAGGACGGCCCTTCTTTTGGCGGTGGTCGGTGGGTCTTGGCCGCTCCATAGCAGAGCCACCGTCCGGTGATCCCGAATGATTGTTTGGATGTGTCGGCAAAAAACGCAGTAGAACTTCTCCAAGATTATGGATCGAGAGATGGTGTTGTTTTAGAAAAAACTCAACCTGCGGGGTAAGACGGCCCTCCGGGTATTAGCTTAAGAAGAAGATCTTCTCACGTAGATCGAGAAAATCTCCGAACCTCTGCTCCACCCTTACACAGCGGCACCATCACCCGTGTGAGAATGAGTGAACGACCAACGACCTGGGCGGGTCCTTAGACCTGTGCTTTGGTGTGGTAGCAGGTGAGGGGATTTTTTCTCCATCCTAAAATTCGCTCCCACTGGGAGTCGAACCCAGAACCTGGGGGTGCTACTAGGCGCTTTAGCCATTACGCTAGAGGCCTTAAAAGATTCTTAGCTCCGTCGTTTGTTATGCATTTTAAGATAGTAATTCTTAACGGTGAAGCTGTTGACGTAGACGACACATACGATTTCAAACTTAGAAAACTGTTACCTCCGTCTTTCTTATCCACGTGCATCCTGACGGGTGGTTTTGCTGCCGACTTGTTCTTCCCTCACGGCTCCTGCCAGGAAATCCACTATGTGCCGCGGGTTTGCCGACGGCTTGAGAGGCTGTTGGAGAAAACCCTAGCTAGTAGATAGACATGTCCAATTGCCCAATAAAAAAGAAAACGAAACAAAAAAAAAAGGCAGAAAAGTGCATCCATTCATGCATGCATGTGTGCAGGCAGAAAGTTCGGTGAAAAGTATCATTTTCACGTGAGTTATTTAAATCCAGTTGATCTAATATAATTCAGTTGGTCAATTGAACTCGGACCACCTTTCCAAACCTTCAACTTTGGCAGCTAGTTTTAAAACCTGTCAAGTGGAGTCTTCTACCGTGGAAAATACCACGACTAGCTAGCTCCTTATTTTTTTGTCCAAGGAGTGCTAATTTGACAGCGGGCCAAAAAGTCTCAGCCGCCAACAATGACACAGCAAAAACTGGTGTATATATACTAACTAGCCGAATGCCCGTGCTTTGCTACGAATTTTGAAAAAATTTAGAACATATTTGTATGCATGTTCTAAAAATTTTTATCACCCATAAGTTTCAGAACATATAGTATGATAAAATTTTAAAATCCGTAGCAACGAGCATTCAGCTAGTACAAGATTAAGCACTGGATGAAAAATACAGCATGTACTCTACAATGCAGTCTAGATGAAATCCACCTTGACCACTAAGTCATAGAAAGAAAGATATTTTGATGGGAAGGTGGGAAGATTCGGTGCAGGTCTTTTGGGACTACATGTCAGCGTTGCCATTTGTGAGAAGGGATGAGAGAGGTCAGACCAACCACCAATTCCTTCTTTTATAATAGTAAAGATACCCTAAGAACTCACCAACATGAACAAAAAAAAAATACATGACACATGCATGATCTATCCAGCAAGGAAGTAGCAATCCAACCTCATAATTTGTGCCCTTTTTCATCACTCAAAATACTACCAGTGTTACTAAAAAAACTAAGAGCCCAGAGCGCACGAACTACATGTGGGCGAGACAACCTAGTTAATTCCAAAGCGCAAATTAACAATTAGTTCCCTGTCAAGGCAACACCACCACCGCCCTCCTCTCCGAACGCATTCCGTGTACTTAGCAGTACTAGTGCGTGTGCAGGCATGGACTTTTGAAACCGCCAATGCGCGTGAGCGGCGGCTGCGCAGCGCAAGTTGCAGCAGGGATTTATCTCTCTGACAAGGCAATAGGGCATGTATATATGCACGTGACTATTATCAAGGCGACTGAAATTTTTTTATCTTTCAATCACTTGAAGTTGTACTCTCAATCAACTAAAATTGCAGTTGTTCTGAGAGTGCAACTTTTGAAGAGGGCTGTTTTTTTAGAGGGGGCTACAAACTTTTAAGTGATTGAGAGACAAAAAAATTTCAGTCGCCTTGGCAATAGCAAAACCGTAAAAAAAATGCCAAGTTTATACCATCGATAGACAGAATCGACGTGCCTGCACACGAATCGATGACGTGGATTGATTAAACGCATGAACCAGATCCTTTGAACCTTGCTGTCTAACATATGATCGCCAGAAGCGTACGTACACCTACTAGTATCTGCCTGCAAGTGGCGATGAGCTGATCCGTTCCTCGAACCATCTTAAAGGTTCTATATATACAATGATGAAATTAACTGATTATCCGGTTGATGAGTCCTACCTTAAAGAAGGGGAGGACTAGATGTTGAGATTAGTTGAGTATAGTTGATGATATAATAAGGAAAAATAAAAGATGCATTCCTCTCTCTTGATGATGAAGCATTTTTTTTTATTAATGCTGGGAGGTTAGAACACACATATATTACTGTTGAAAACCTGCAAAGGTTCAGGACAGACCTTTTTTTTATATGAAATAACAGAAACGTAAAGTGCAACCTTTTTCTTCGATGATCAGTAATTTATTGGTACATGTATACACGTGCCAATATTCCTATGAATGCAAGACTTGAGTTCTTCGTGTGGCGTGCACACATACGCGTGAGCATTGACCATGGACCATCAAGAAAGCTATTGACTGAAAAGAGCATTCGGGGCATTGGCGTGCGAGGTCTCCTTTGCAAAAAGAGGCCAGTGGAAGAAGAAATATATATATATATATATATATATATATATATATATATATATATATATATATATATATAGATTGTCTTGATAGCTTTTGTCTATGTTATTTTAAAACAGTAGCAGACGATAGAGATGTCGATATAAACTATATGTACGATTTTAATCTCGAAAGATCGTTAGAAAAATCTACTTAAAGTCAGGGCCGTGCCGTGAAATTTGGAGGCCCTGTACAAAGCTCTAAGTAACGGCACGGTCCTGGATGAATGGACATTGGACGAGCCGACTGGCCGGCGATCGGCAGAGACGAGACGAACACGTGCTGACGAAGTCACGAATACAAGAGAGAATACGAAGCGCCGTGGGGGCCTCGGGGCTCGGAGCCAAGAATACGAAGCACCACGCACGCGAAGTCGTCGCGCGGAGACGCGCGTGCGCACTCGAGCTAGGCTCTGGGGCTAGAGGTGAAAACGGATCGGATAGTTTTCGTCGGATCCGGATGGATACGGATACGGGTTGTGTCGGATCGGATTTTTTCGGATAGTTCTCGGATCGGATATGGATACGGATTTTTTTATTAGATACGGATACGAATACATGAAACCTAGTATCCGTCGAATACGGATCGAATAATCCGGATAATCTGAAACCGGATATCCGGGATTTTAGCCCAGTATACGAAATCGGATACGGATACAGTAAGCCTAGTATTCTTATGCTTATTTAAATTGCTATCATGGAGGACTTGGTGGATGAAATGGAGGAATGAAAAGTTCTTATGCTTGTTCAAATTGCTATTATGTCATCATGTGTATTCCATGAATTGCACGTTGTTGCTACTTATGTAGTTATGTTATGATCGACTATTGGGTATATTTATTATGGATAAAAAGACTATGCTTGTTTAGATTTCATGAATATTTTGACAAAATGAACTATTTATGTATTTTCGTTAATTTTGGATGTATAGTTTAAGGGGTTTTCATGTTCCGATAAATATTTGTAACCGTATTCGTTTCGATTCGTATTCGATCCGTATCTGTATTCGATATTATTCGTATTTGTATTCGTATTCGAGTTATCCATATTCATATCCGTATTTGAAAAAAATATGAAAATAAATATGATAGAGATATTATCCATCCGTATCCGATCTGTTTTCACCCCTATCTGGCGCTCTGGCCTCACACGAATACATAGCCCTTCTTCTGCTGGGCTGATTTTTTGAGGCCCTAGAAATTGGGGGGCCCTGTACGATCGCACGGCTCGCACGGCCCTGCTTAAAGTAATGGTACTATCTATTTCGATTTTGTTTGGGGGAAGACACAAATAAAAAAGACAAAAAAAAGTAAGAAAATATACCTAGCAGAAGAAACGACGTATTGGCCTAGAGGCTGTTGTCGTACGCGGGGAAATAAAATATGAATGGGTAGGAAAAGCTCTGACCGTACGCCCATGCAGAAGGCCACCCATACATATATACACTTGCGCGCAGCTGAGTCCTTGTCGTATACGCTCGTCTGGTACATATGAAAAGGACAAGTAGCTGCACGCAAGCGGCTGGCCCACCAAACGCTACACGTACCAAACAGTTCTACATGACCACTCGAGTCTGCTGCTGCATGTAAGGTTCGAGCCTACTCAGAGCGAATATATAACACGGTATTAACTTCCTCGCTAACCCACCTGTCAGGGTGATTAAAAGAAAAGATGCCTGTCTTGTTGCTACTGCTGGTATGGCTAGCTAACAACGCGACCCTAGTGGTTTCCACGGTGGCACAATGTCTAACTGCATATTGCCACGCGAATAATATACGCTAGATCCACGTCATTAACCGGACTAAGACTCAAGCGAACGTTCTGAGCTGGTCTCCAAGAATCTTCTAGACGCCGGGACTTTTCAAAGTCTCTTAGGAGTCAGGACTGCCATAACATATATCGCATATTAAAGCCTGTTCGAATTGTTTTTAAAAGCAGTTTTTCTATAGTAAATATTTATTCTATAGTGTCTAACTTTTAAATAGAGTGTTTTTTAAGATGTGGTTTACTAGTCGATTGAAGTACATACTGTAGTGGCTTCATTTATATCGATCAAAATCACACACGAATGTCTCTCTACATGCTGTCACTATTCATAAGCTAAAACCAAAAATCAAAATAAACGGGTCCTAAGATGCCTAAACTAACCGCATGTGCGGCATGTGTTAGAGTAATATTGTCATTAAGTTGATTCCGTAGTCCATATGCGTAGTATGCGTCGATATCCAAGTAAAAGACATAGCACTTGGATATGAGTCAGAGTACGACTCATGTAATCAGCCTTTATAAGGTAAAGCTGAGTCCTATAACCAAATAAGAAAAATAAGAGAAGAGAGCAACGTTTGCAGTAGCAACAAGGCTTGCGATAAAAAAATTTCTTCACGTTTTTTCTTTGGTCGAGTTCTTCTGTGCACGCTCTTCATCAAGCTCTATCATGATCTGTAGGACCGACAATTAGTATCAGAGCTAGAGGCTCACTCGTTGTGTGATACCGTCGAAGAACATGGGAGATGAAGCGTCGACTTCGAGGGCCAAGGATGGGCCAGTTTCTCTCTAGTACTCTGTCCTCATCGTCAACAATTACCAGATATGGCCAATGAAGATGAAGAAAAATATATGCGCCTATGGACTCTAGGGTGCAGTCGATTCAACGGAGAAGGGCAAGAAGGACCAGACGGCTTTTCCCATCGTCTACTAGGCGGTGCCAAACTCCATGATACGGAAGCTCATCGGCAAAAAGACGACATGTGAGGCATGGGTGACGATTCAAACGATGCACGTGGGCGTCAACCGTGTGAAGGAAGTTCGGCTCCAAACCGTGCGGCTGAATTCGAGAGCATGCAGATGGGAGAAACCCAGTCGGTGGATGATTTATCTGGCAAGCTAAATTCTGTCTTCAACAAGATACATTCTCTTGGTGACAAACTGGAGGAGAGTGTAGTGGTGAAGAAATACTTGCGTGTGTTGCCAGAGAAATTTCTCCTGACAATGCTCATGTATTTTGACAACCTTTCGAAGATGATGATTGAAGTCACAGGCGCGCTCATGGTGCATAAGGAACTGCTTAAGGATTTCCAAGTGTACCACGAGCAAGCGTTGTTACTGAAAGGAGATGCAAAAAATGACAGATGACAGGGTGCAGGGAACCTGCATCGGCGCTAGGAGGGTGCTGTTCGCCAGGCGGGCGGGGACACGGACATGGCTGTGTGCATGGCAGAGGAGGCTAGGACAGCGGCGTTGGCCGTGAGCAGAGGGCTGGGGCAGCGGTGATGACACGAACTGAGATAAATCACACATCAAGAGTTTTTAATGCCAAAAGCTTGGTCACTATGCATTAGAGTGCCGCAGCCACATCAAATGCTATGAGTGTCAAAAATATGTGCACTATGCATCGGATTTCCAACTAGCCATGGCGATACTAAATGAGGTGACTGTGGTGACAAAATTGCTTACATGAGACGATGGTCATGAGCACACTGATGTGTGGTACTTGGATAATGGGGCGAATAATCACATGACAGGTGATTGCTCCATGTTCCATGAACTTGATGAGAAAAATTTTTAGTTAGGTAAAATTTGGCGATGGCTCCATGATTTAGATTAAGGGAAAGGGGATGCTTCTGAAGTGCAAGAACGAAGATCAAAAACTGCTATCTAAGGTATATACCAATGTTGTGCAACAATATAATAAGCCTTGGATAGCTGGTGGAAGAAGGATGCAGAGTTGAGTTCAACGGCCTGTTCTTAAGGGTCTTTAATAGGAATGAAGACTTGCTAATGAAGGTAAGGAGATCACCAAACTACCTTTGCAAGATTTTCTTGCAAAGCAATAAGCCGGTCTGCCAGAAGGCCAGTATGGAGGAGCCGACGTGGCTACATGCATGCAAGATTGGGGCATCTTAATTTTCAGTCCCTAAAAAATATGGCAGAGAAGGAGATGATGATTGGGATGCCCAAGATTGATCACCCGACGCAAATTTGTGAAGGGTGCCTAGTGGCGAAACAAGCAAGGGTGCCATTTTCGGCACAAACACAGTTCATAGCACTACGTTCGCTGGAATTGGTGCATGTCGATTTATGTGGCCCAATAACACAATGGATTGATGCTACTAATAAATATTTTATGCTTTCGGTGGATGAATATTCTAGGGCGATGTGGGTGTACATGCTCAAGAAGAAGGGAGATGCAAATGTGGCATTTCGAGAAGTTTTTGGCACAGGCTAAAAACAAATCAGATCACAACTTGAATGCTTTGAGGTCAGATCAGGGAGGTGAATTCCTTTCTGCAAGACCATATGATGGTCGTGCATGTTGTTGATAATGAATAATTACCATTTGCTTTTATTGGAATTTGCATTTGTGAAAATTCTGGTCGATGCAGGTCTGTGCTTGAGTTTTTAGGATGGCAAAATGACCACGTATGATTTTGACCACGGATGGTAGTCGGATCGGCCTTGTGATGGTCGTTCTGATCGGCAGGTCTGAAAGACATATTTCGACCACGACAACCTTTGATTACAGTATTTTGACAACGACAGAACGATCACGGAAGGTAATCGTAGATTTCGACCTTGAACAGTGAATCAGTCGTAAGAAAAATTTAACCGGTCATAAACGACAGTGAACTAGTCGAAGGTCGTAAGGTCATCGGCTACAGTAAACGGTCAATGGTCGTAGCTACAATACTTTTTCATGGATGTAGCTATAGTACCTGATCGATACTTGATAGTCGTAGACTTTACTGATCGGTACTCGATAGTTGAAGACTTTGTGATCAGTAGTAGTAGATCTTACTGCTCGGTGGTCTTAGACTTTATGATTGGTAGTCATAGATTTTGCGGTCGGAAGTTGAAGACTTTGTGATCGGTTACCGTAGGCTTCACGGCCTGTACTTGTGGACTTCATGGTTGGCACGAGTGTTTTAACTCTTGCTATCTTCGAGTACTTCGAGTAATCCTGTTAGGCCAGCGGTATGACTGACTGGTGGTGATCGGTGAATAGTACTCGAAGGATTCAATACTTAAAAGATGGTTTAGTCGATAGTCATGGTTTTTACAATCGTGGCCAGCGATTGGCTGTCGGAGGCTTGTGGTGATGCAGTACAGAGTCGGTACTCGATGTATCTGTAGTTGGTAGCGATACCTATTATTCTCGAGTGTTTTGAACTAAACGATGGTAATTCATGAGTACTTGTTGTTTTCAAGTACTCGTTGAGCTAGCGGTCGTATTGAGTGGTCTAAGGTTGACTTGTGGAAAGCGATGGAATTGGTGGTCATGGATGACCTGATTGGTGTTTGTGGTTGGTTAAAGGTGTGGTTTGAGTGTGTGTACTGATGACAGTCAAGCTGTGAAGAACTTATGTCAGAAAAACGTTCTTTGGTCTTTGATGTGCAGGTTGGCGTGGAGACGATCATGGTCAGTGACGAGAAGGATCAGGACTAGGATGGAGAAATATGAGGTCCAGACGGTTGAGGATGTCACGCGAGGTGGTCGGACCCACGCTGGAGCACGTGGAGATCAAAGGTGGTGATTCATGGAGAAGCTACAAGCGATGTGGTCTAGGAGGCTTCGACATGAGCGATGATGTGCATGATGAAGATACAGGAGGTGCCCTTCTAGAGGCTTCATCACGTGTTGGATTAGGAGTTGTGGATGGAGTCCATAACTGAGAAGATTGAGAGTTTGAATAAAACCCGCATTCAGAAGGGTTTTGGGTCCCTTGATTTGAGGAAGAGATAGAGTTTGTGTTTGTGTTTGAGTCGGACACGGTTGGAACATTAGTCTATAAAAGCAGAGAGAGGCTAAGGGCTAACGTGTGGCTTTTGAGAAAGTTTTAGTGTGGTTTTGAGAGGGCTTTTTGTTGAGAAGGTTTTTAGAGATGCTTGTGAGGGCATTTTGTAAATCTACGAAATTCTAGTAATAAAGATAGTGTTAAATTAATCTGGTTCTTAATTGCTTGAAGTGCGCTGGTGATTGCTGGTGGTTTGGATCATACGACGATGAGCAAAGCGATCGGACAAAGCGGTTGAACAAATCGGTCGATCGAGCGGGTGGTCAAGTGGAACGGTTGATCAAGCGATCGCACGCTGAACATCTATTCAGGCGATTGATCTCCAAGTAATCGAAAGCCTCACTGACCATTTGGGGACTTCGAAAAGGCGGCGACAATCATTCACCCCTCTGATTGCAGTAATCGATTCTACACTTTCAAATAAGTTTGTGGCTATATGTGAAGCTGAAGGTATTACACGCTATTTCACGGCTCCGTATTCCCCACTACAAAATAGAGTTGTGGAGCAGTGAAACAGGACGATGATGGCAATGGCACACAGTTTCCTGAAGAGCAAGTTCCTACCCAAAAGATTTTGGGGAGAGGTGGTGAGACATGCCGTCTACATTCTCAACCGAGCTGCCACAAAATCACTTGATGGGGTTACCCCGTATGAAGCCTGGATGGGGGAAGAAGCCGAATGTTGAACATCTAAGGGTGTTCGATTGCATTGTACACGTAAAGGTGAACACCTACACTAAGAAATTGGATGGTAGAAGTAAGCTGATGATTTATCTGGGAATAGAATTGGGGAGCAAAGCTTATCAATTGTATGATCTAGAGAGCGAAAGAATTCAAGCCAGCCATGATGTGGTGTTCTAGGAAGATATGAAGTGGATTGGGAGGAGGATCAAGGAATGGTACGTGATATGCAAAATTGGATCACTTTTTTTGTTGAAAATCAAGGAGGTGATGAAGTTGGTGATATAGCTGGACCCTCTTCCCCAACATGCCCACGTCAGGCACGGACTTAGCAGGCACGTTGGCTCCTGGCGCGATGGCATTCCTAGTCGCGATGATGTTTCCTAGCACAGCAAGCAAAGCAGCAACTTTGGGCACACCGGCTCTGACCCAGGCGTGCACGGGAGATAGAACAGCAATGATGACATCCCAAGCACATGTTGCATCAACTTCTCCAATTCCCCCTTGATGAGAAAATGCCAAAGTTCAAATGTCTCAATGAGATCTATGCTCAAACTGAACCGGTTGAGATGAAGGAGGAACTTTTCCTTGTGTCTGCAAATGAGCCGGAGAGTTTTAAAGAGGCAGAACAACATGAGCAGTGGCAATGTACAATGCAAGATGAAATTTATTCAATAGAGGAGAATAAGACCTGAAGGCTCACATATTTGCCAAGTAGACATCGGGCAATTGGCCTCAAGTGGGTTTACAAGGCTAAGAAGGACTCCCATTGAGCTGTTGTGAAGCATAAAGCATGGTTGTGGTGAAATGTACAGAAGTAGGGAGTGGATTTTGAGGAAATGTTTGCACCATTTGCCCATTTGGAGACAGTGTGGCTTCTAATCACATTGGCCGCACATAAAGGATGGGAGATTCATCACATGAACGTAAAGTTCGCCTTCCTCAATGGAGAGATAGAAGAAGTGTATGCCACTTAGCCGTTGGTTTTATTAATAAAAAGTGTGCACAAAAGGTATTGAAACTCAGCAAGGCACTGTATGGACTCCGGCAGGCATCAAGGGCATGGAACATGAAGCTGGACAGTAGCCTCTCGTCACTTGGATATGAAAGAAGCTATTTGAGCATGTCGTGTATATGAGAGGTAATAGCAAGTCAAGATTGATTGTGGGTATGTTTGTTGATGATTTAATAATCACAAGAACAAACACACATGTGGTCAGGAAGTTCAAGTAGGAGATGATGAATTCGTCCAGAATGATAGACTTAGGTCTATTAGAAGTGAAGCAAATAGCAAAGGGTATCTTATTTAATCAGTTAGCATATGCAGAAAAGGTCCTTGAGAAGTGCGGCATAGATAGGTGCCATCCCTACCAAGTTCCTATGGAGGCGTGGGTCAAACTGAGTAAAGTGAGTAGCAGTCCACTACTTTATGCTACTTATTACAGAAGTATTGTTGGGAGTTTGAGATATTTAGTCTATACAAGACTTGATATTGCCTATGTTGTTGGTTATGTGAGTCGGTTCATGAAAAATCCAACAAGTGAGCACATGACAACGGTTAAGAATATATTGAGGTATACCTGCGACACTTTAAAATTTGGCTGTCACTATGAGAGAGGTGGAGAAGATGATGGACCTCGTTTGACTGGCTACAGCGATAGCGTTATGGTTGGAGATGTCGATGACCAGAAAAGTATAATGGGTGTACTGTATTTATTTGGTAAAAGCATGGTTAGCTGGTAGTCATAGAAGCAAAAAGTGGTGGTATTCTCCTCATGTGAAGCGAAATACATTGTTGCCACCACTGCGACATGTCAAGGGATTTGGCTAGGTCGACTACTTGGTGATCTCATGGAGAAGGAGGTGAAGAATATTGTGCTTAGGGTGGATAACAAGTCGGTGATATCGTTATGCAAGAACCCAGCTTATCATGATCGAAATAAGCATATTGATACCTACTATTATTTTATTGGAGAGTGTGTTGAAGGAGGAAAGATTGTCGTAGAGCACATCAACTCCAATGATCAACTAGCTGAAATCCTGATGAAGCCTCTTGGACACATCAAGTTTCTGTAGATACGCAAGAAGACCGGACTTTGAGAAGTAAAACAATATGATTAAGGGGATGAATGTTAGAATAATCTTGTCATTAAGTTGATTCCGTAGTCCGTATGCGTATTATGTGTTGATATTCAAATAAAAGATGTATAATACTTGGATATTAGTCCGAGTAGCGCAAGGAGTAGAAGGCGAGTCGGCCGTAGAGTCCAATGCAAGTACAGGTCATGTAATCAGCCTTTATGAGAAAAATATGAGTATTATAATTAACCAAGTAAGAGGAGAGCAACGCTTGCAGTAGCGGCAAGGCTTGCGATCAAAGAAGTTTTCGCGTGTTTCTTCTTTCGTTGAGTTTTTCTGTGCATGCTCTTCGTCGAGCTCCATCAAGATTCGTAGGACCGACGACATGTGCACACTAAGCGAAAAGGAAATGAAGCGAAATTAAGAAATGTTTGTAAACTAGCTCGATCGAGGACCAGGCTACCTGGTTAATCCCACAAGCAAGTAATGTTGATGCGGCTTGTAGATTATACAGCCACTCAGCAAGATCAATAAGAAACTAAGCAGCTTTTTGGGTGCTCATTGGGCTGATGAAGCACAAGTTTCTAGTTTTTTGCTATTATAGTAACTTTTTTTGTGATACAGTTGCTCGTAGCTTTTTCAGCATAAGTAATTTTAATTTTTCTTAAAAAATAGTTATATAATCATGGAAATACAAAGAAATAACAGAAAAAAGCGAAAAATCCAAAAAAACAAAAAACTAAAGTAATCAAAATTAAGAAGCTAAAAACTTGAAGGTTAAGCTCAAATTAGCACTACCGAACAGAATTGCAATAATCAGTATCTTCAGTACAACGAATGTAGGTATCCATCCGTGCTCAATGCTCATGCAAGCTGGCTGATGCCGTACATATTGCCTAGCTCGCTAGCAAGGAGCTAGTGGACGAAAAATATTACTATATTGTTAATTAGCTGATTACAACAAGTGATGGTCAGAATTGTAGAGTGGAATTTTTATTTGAGAGTAACTGTAGAGTGGAAATCACGTTACTAATTTTTGAATCTATTTGAAAATCTGTTTAGCCAACTAATAATCTGAACCTAGCTAGGGAAAAAAATACAGACACTTCAAGCAGGTGAAGTAAATTTTCACCTTAAAGCTCGCTAAGTGGGAATAATTAACTCCAAACTATACTGCTAGTAGTTAGATGTCACGGGATAATTGACAGATGGACATGGTACTGCTAGTAGTACGTAATATAGACGAAGACCACTTGCTCAAACAGAAAAGGAGGATGCACTTCATTGGTTTAGAAGTGGTGAACCTCACCCGGCTTATACTAAAATGAAAATGAATTTTTGTGTGGATGACAGCCTCAGGCAATGAATGGGCAGGTAGCCAAGCAATGGTAACAATCGAGCTTTGTCATCTTGATTGGCTCAATGTCAATTACTGATAAACTAATATAAGCTACTGGCATGCAAGATGTAGGCCTGTTTGATATGGCTGCAGTTTATAGTTTTGGTTAAATTTTTTGAATTTTAGCTGTTTGTGATAGAGATTACGGAGAGAGAGATATTCGCTTGCGATTTTGGTTAATACAGATATTGGGCTTTTAACTATATAATTAATTTGTATACCTCGTCTTGAGAAAAACTTCGTTTGAAAATTAGAAAATACTACTCATGAGTGAGTTAAATGGTGTGAGTTCTCGACAGTCGTGCGTTCGAGCAACGTAATATAGACGAAGACCACTTGCTCAAACAGAAAAGGAGGATGCACTTCATTGGTTGAATTTTGGACACATCTGGCACTGTAAAAACCGAAAATTTCAAATTTGGCTCCCAGTGCAAAAAAAATTCCAAAACTGGCCCCCTTCCCGACCGCGAGATTACCCGTGGCGACACGTGGCGGTCGTGCGGTGCGGCACCGCACGACCGCCTTGTTCACGGGTCGTGCGGTGCCGCATCGCACGATCGCTCGTCGTCGCGCCGGCCGCACGACTCCGCCTCCCGACCGCACGATCCGCGTCGCCGCACGACCCGCCTCCGCCGCATGACCATGGTGCCGACCGCACGACCCCATTGCACAAAATTTTTGTTTAGGGTTTGATATATGTATTTAGTATAAGAATTTATTTGTATTATTGAGTTATTTTCAATAAAAATAAATTTGGATATATGAAATGTTGTTTCAAAAAATTTGAATTTGATGTAGAGTCCAGTTTATAGCTTGTATGATTTTTGTTGCATTTTAGAAAATTTAAAATTTTGTTTGGTAGAGTACGAACGAAATATGTGTGAAGTAATGATTGATGTATTTGTGATTTTTGTAGATTGCTGACCGTGAAAAAAATATTGAACTGACAATAACAATTTTCGATCATGGTATGTTGTTTTATTGTAGAAAGTTTAATGAAATTTTTTTGAAAATAACTGTGATAAGAACAATTAGGCGAAAGGAAGGAAAGTGATATTTAACAGCTGGGAAAAATGAATGCGAAAAGATGAGGAGATTTTATGCTGATAATTAAAATACACTTCATAATAAACAGATATGTTGAACTAGATGTGAAGTAACGATTGATGTTGTGTTTTTTGTAGATTGCTGACCGTGAAAATATGTTGAACTGACAATTTTGTAGGAAGGCGACTTGAGTCGATCCCCAATGAGTTTGTAGAGTTTTACAATTTCGTACTTTTAAACCGGAAAAAATTAGGAGTAGTTGTAATAAAAGTTTATGTTCATTTGTATGTTGTAGGTGCGTAAAAATTTTGAGATAATTTTTAAGAGCTATTGATCAGAGAACGATCGATACATACAATGGTAAGTGATATTTTGATTTTAGTGAGAATTAGTGTACGGAGAGAACCAAGATATTAATATTGGTAAATGAGTTGCAATCAATCATTGAATGCGAAAGACGAGATAATAAACTTCATAATACAGCTTGGGAGTAACATGTCGCGTACATTTTATTACATGCATAACATATAGCATGATATGCGACTAATCTACCCAACCGCCAGACGACCCACTTGTGTGGACCGGGCCACTTTCCTTCCTTGCCCGCCGGCGTTGAACTCCTCCGCGCCTCTTTTGCCTTAGCCGCTATTTCCTCTTTCTCTCGCGCCCTCTCGCGAGCCTCCCGCCTCCCTCCGCGTGCATGCATCGAGATGGGCTTGCAGTCGCGTTGTATACGCAGGTGTGCTCATGGTGCTGCAAGCTCCTCCCGCAAAGATCTCCTTGTCTGCTTGACATTCCACCCTCAAGTCGAGGGTCCATTGGTCGCCAGGTGGATCTCAAGATCGATCCATTTGCGGTAGCTACATAGGGCTCCGGAGACGCAAAACGAGGGAGAGATTGTTAGTACGTAATGTGAATGAGAAAATGTCGGGAAAATGGTGCATGTGTTCGTTACCGGTTCCCGATAGGATGAGGTGTCAAAACGGCGGTTGGGGTATTCACTGGAGTAGTTTGCGCAACCCGATGCGCATACCCGGGTGATGCGTTCGTTCGATTTGATGAACTTGCACGTGTCCCGCACCAACAAAGGGGTGTCTCCCCTCGGTGGGAGTTGCGCGAACGCTCGTTGGGGACGTCCGGGATGGGGTTGTTGCTACGCTGCCGCTCATTGCGGGAGTCGACCTCGTAGCCGCAGCAGCCTTTGCTTGTTCCTCGCGAGCCGCAGCCCTTGCTATGTTGCGTGTCTCCTCCCATTGTGCCTTCTTGCGGGACTCCTCCTTAGCCTTCCGCCTAGTTTCATTTATCCTGTCCGCGAATTCCTGCCAACTATTTATATTCTTGTTGTTCATTTGGACGTGGAGAAGGAATGTAAGATGTAGTGTTAGATGGTGTAGTGCTCTCTTGCAGACGCAATGCACGTCAATTTATAAGGCGAAGGGTAGCCATGTGTTTTTTTGGCCGCTGCGCAAAGCTGGGATCTTTTGTCACGTCACTGCGCAAAGCTGGCCTCTGTTGTCACGTCACTGCGCAAAGCTGGCCTCTTTTGTCACGTCACTGAGAAAAGCTTCCCTCTTTTGTCACGTCACTGAGCAAAGCTGCCCTCTTTTGTCACGTCACTGCACAAAGCTGCGCTCTTTTGTCATGTCACTGCGCAAAGCTGCGCTCTTTTGTCATGTCACTGCGCAAAGCTGGCCTCTTTGTCACGTCACTGCGCAAAGCTGGAGGGTTAATGTAATGTCACTGCGCAAAGCGGCCCTCTTTTGTCACGTCACTGAGCAAAGCTGGCCTCTTTTGTCACGTCACTGCGCAAAGCTGGAGGGTTAATGTAATGTCACTGCGCAAAGCTGCCATCTTTTGTCACGTCACTGAGCAAAGCTGGCCTCTTTTGTCAAAGGACTGCGCAAAGCTGGCCTCTTTTGTCATGTCACTGCGCAAAGCTGGCCTCTTTTGTCCCATCGCTGCGCAAAGCTGGCCTTTTTGTCATGTCGCTGCACAAAGCTGGCCTCTTTTGTCACGTCACTGCAGTAAGTTCTCTCGTTTCTTATAAATAGCACGGTTGGGGTCCCATGATATTGTAGGCAGCGAACCGTGCAAATCGAAAAAAGAAGTGTGTCCTCTTCTGTTGTGAAACATAACATGTCGGAAGCTGAGGGGCCGATCGGATATGGGTCACCGAAGGAAGACCTTCCCTTAGAAAGGAGGGAGGTATTTGGTCCACACTACCGTTTGATACCAAGTCAGCGTGCTCAACCAGCATGGCCAAGTGCCGACACAATGAGTCTGCGGTTGTGCGAGCTCGAATGCAAGTTCGATGGCGGCGACGTTTCTTCGATGCCCACGATCCGGGTAAAAGTAGTAACAATACTTTCTTATTTGTTATGCGGTGCATGTTTATCCTCCTTTCTGCAGATGGCGAAATGCGAGTTCTCCGTGGATCGACCCTCCCACGAACGTTATATTGTCAATTATGTATTCACATTATGGCGTGAATATTTGAGTTGGAGGAGCGAATTGAGACCCTCAATGAGGAGAACACCGACCTGCGCCAACAGATGCAACGCCAACATATGAAGTAGAAAGATTGACTAAGTTAGTAATGTGTCGTATGTAATTTGTTGTGGTCGTTGTTGTGTTGATGGTGTGGCCGAGCATGTTGTTTTGATTTAATTTCTTGCGTGTAGTCTTGTACATATTGTCCGTATGTGCAATGTATGTTTTGTTTCGTGTTGGCATTGCGTCACGCATTCTTATTGTGTGGACTCTATGACCGAGGCCCCGAGCCTATAAGAGGGAGCCATTCCTCACCTAGCCCCCGCATTCCTCACCTAGCCCCCCACATTGTTCTCCCTCACCTCCTGAATTAGTTCTTCCCATTCTGTGTAGTTATCATTCCTTCTCACTCCCCTGGACGCCGATATGAGTCATCTCAGCACCGCATCGTCCACTCCAATGGTGATTTGCCCAAAATGCAACACGGTTGTTAGACGTAAGACCTCACACACGGCCACGAATCCTGGGCGACACTACTACAAGTGCCCCTTTCACTCGGTGAGTACGATTGTTTCGGGTTCATTCAAATCGTGCAGACATGTTTGACAATATTGTTCTCGTGAAACGCAGAAGCCCCGTGATTGCCGATTCGGTGTGGGAGGATGAAATGGGCGAGGGGCCGACATTGCGAGGCATGAGAGAGTTGTCGTGGGGGTAGCGACCCGTCGAGATGCGCCATCGCTTTGATAGACCGGAGTGGAAGATTAATTTAATGTTGTGTGCTATTTTCTTTCTTGTGTTTATTGTTATCGTTAAGGTGTAGTGTTGGAGGTTATTGTTGTGTTTATTGTTATCGTGTGTCTTAGTGCTGGAGGGTTAATGTATGTTTCTGTGAAGCAAGATGTAAATAAATAATTTGCAAAATATGCCATGGATATGTATTACACATACGTACATTACATAAATAGTTACAGCAAACCATGAGACGTTACGAAATCAGAATTACATAAATAATTATGGATCTCGTCGTCGCCTCCTCGGACGGCGTATGTGCTCCTCGGAGAAGGTGAACCTGCTAGGGGAGTGCGGTGCATCTCGAAGGTCGTCTCGCGATGCTGCGTCCGAGGTGGTGCCGCACGATCGCGTGGGAGGTCCGTCGGATGGCCGAGAATAGAGCTCAGCCAATCGGTCGACGAGGGGTCTATGTCCTGCTGAGATGTTACATCTGAATTACGCCATGCACATCGTTGTTAGTAATACATAGTAATATCAAAAGGCATTTACCTGCGTAGGCTGAAATGCCGATGACCCACCATACTCCTGCACCGTGTAATCTTGGTAGGTCTGGCCAAACCACTCGTGCTTGGTAGAGATTGGTAGAGATTGCCGTGATTGGTAGAGATCTGACGCCCTTCAAGACTCCGTTGTAAACCTCCGACATATTAGTTGTCATGATCCCATACCTCGCTCCCGGTGTCGTGCAACAAAGACCACTCCAAGTCGGTGCATTTGATTGAACCCATTGTGTGAACACCCCAACTCTTGTGGAGCCTCCTCCACGGCCCCGACTCGGGTCGACATGCTTGCTAGCCTCGATCGAGTTGCCTCTACAACGTGTCAAACTTCCGCTCGGTTACGCACACATAGCTTCTTAAACATCTTCATTAAGTCCTTGCTACGGAACCTTCTGTGGAAGTTCGCTGCAAGGTGCCTCATGCACCAACGGTTCTTGATCATTCCATCGGAAGGGGGCGCGTCCCATCGCATTTGCTCGTCCCACGCAGGAGAAGCTCGCATTGCGGTCCGAGATGATACACACTTCGGGACGACCTTGCACTATGGCCTGCTTCACATTGGCAAGGAACCAAAGCCAGCTATCCGTATTCTCATTCTCCACAATTGCAAATGCCACCGAGTAATCGGTCATTTGCGTCCCGCAAGCAATCGCGGTGAGGATAGTACCCTTGTACTTGCCGGATATGAACGTCCCGTCTATCGTTAGCACCGGACGGCACGACCTGAAGCCTTGTATCGCCTGATGGAAGGCCCAGAACACTCTGTCAAGAATATAACAGTTCGGGCCCTCTGTAGGATGAACCCTCTCCTGCCTGTTAATGTAAGTGCCTGGATTTGATTCTGTGATTTGCTGCAGCATTCTTGGGACCAGGTCGTACGCCTCCTCGTACGTGCCAAACATACGGTGCAACACCTTTCGTTTCGCCCTCCATGCCTTCTTGTAGCTCACCTCAATCCCCTCCGAATTTGCTACTTCTGCCATTATAACCTTCGGAGAAATGGATACATCTGCCACGATGAGGTGGCTCACCAGCTCCGCAACATATGCTGATGTCATGTTGCGGTGCCTACGTACTGGCCCCGCAAGCTCGCAACTGTGATCATGCAGCACCATTATCCGGAACTCGGTGCCGGCGCCTTGAACCATGTGCACGAACTTTGCCGAACACGACCCGTCAACACACTTCACAATGTACGTGTTCGGGTTTGACACATGCACCGATACGTCCGGCTCATGTTCACGGCGTATCTAGCAATAGCCTGCTGGACAGCACTCTTATTACGGAAGCACTGCCCCAAAATGAGTGTGCCCTCGTTGAACCCCCATTCTCCCTCCTCCGCTTTGTGGCGAGAACTAGGGATGTCGCTGCGTTGTCGTCCAGTCTGGATGACACGTACGCACCGTCGGTGGTCACAACACCACCTACCACCCTCCAATTGCAGCCGCCATCCTCGTCCTCTCCAGAACTGCCTGTTTCCTCATCCTCCTCCTCCTCGCTGCCCACTTCTTCCACCTGGTCCCCAAGGTACTCATGACAGTCAATACGGGCGGCCCACCACCTCTCGTCCACACCTTCGTTGGCCTGGAAATTCTCCGCACGCCTCCTGAGGTCTTCATCACCCACTTCCTCGCCCACATCTTCTCCCGCAGAAGCATCTTCATGACCGCCCAAGATGAACCCAGGCACTACATCGCACAACAAGACGAGAACCACCCAAGGCGGATGATTCAGTCCTCTCCACGAACTCGACATATACCATTGGTCTGGCATATATCGCAGCATCAGGGTTGCACACAACCTCCATGTAGTTGGCCCACGAGGCATCGTTGGTCACCTTCAGAAGTTGCCACATTCTCTCCCCGCATCACCCACCATTGAGGCATAGACTGCCTCGATCCGTAACTTCTTCCTTGCGGTGTACCGATTGAACGCCGAACGGACACACCTCCGTAGGTCAGACAAGGTCATGGCGTTCAAACCGGGTGCCCGGATCACGGTCCGGTCACAATTAGACAGGTCCGCCCCATACGGCCCGTCACGTACGAGACCACTCCCGTAGAATACGAACAAGTCTTGAATGTCAGCCATGGCGTACCTAACATAAGTGCACAATCAACCATCTCAGTACACAACATACAACAATCGTATCATCACACCCCCACTGCCCCATTGTAACATTAACAGTGCGGTATTTATAAATCTATAATTTACTTCTACCTATTTTACTTCTAAATTCTACCATACATCAAATTACATATTCATTTCATTTTATTTCCATTTCTAATTCGAATGAAAATTGCATTACAACGTTATTTTATTTTCACTATTTTTTCACTATTGTTCTGCATTAAGCTTGTTACAATTCATGCCAAATTCCCATTACATGTTAAGTGCATAATCAACCATGTTAGTTTCAAACATGCAATAATCGTACCATCAAACACCCGCTACCGCACTTTATTTTCAATTTATTTTTACCACCAACCGCACTATATCCACTTCTTCCCTAACCCTACTAATTGTATGTTTCTAATCATGTTACTATTGTTATCACCTACAAATGCTCTAAAAAAATATGTACTTTCTCACCATCTACAAATCTACAAGTTCATATTTTCGCACAACATGAAACTACATTACAATATGTATGTTCTCAAAAAACATAGTATAATATTACATACACTACAATACATCATGCCTAACATATGTTAGATTTGCTACAAATACATAGAGTATCAAAGATTTACCTAAAATAACATTAACCAAACATGATTTACTTAATTATAAACTAATGACATACATAAAATATTAGTTGCACGGGTACAAAACTTACCTCTTTTTGAAGCTCACGAGACGATCTACAACTTTTCTACTTGCCAAATCCGCTGCTTCCAAACGAAATCAACTCAAATCTTCCTTCTTTCGCTCCTCAGTTTTTCACTGCCTTCCTCGCTCTCGCTCGGTTGAATGAACTACAAATGAGCTTCTTCCTTCGTATGCCAACATATGCGCTGAATATATCTGTGCATCTTTTGCTCATGGAGAGGGGCCATTGTAACGAGTAGCTAACGCGTGTGCTAGCGGGTGGCCAGGCCTGGCTGTTTTCGGCGCTTTCGGCGGATGGAATGACAGCAGAGAGACGCGCGGTCGGGAGGCTCAATCATGCGCTCGCGGTGCAGCAGCTACAGTCCGGTCGTGCGGTATGGGACCGCACGACCGGTGCACAGTGCAGTCGTGCGGTGTGGCACCGCACGACCGGATGAACAGTGCAGTCGTGCGGTGCCACACCGCACGATCGGACACGTGTCGGCCTGGCGCAGTCCCGCGGTCGAACGGGGGGCCAGAAACGGAATTTTTTTCGTACAGAGGCCAATTTTGGAATTTCGGGTTTACACAGTGTTACATACGTCCAAAATTCTCATTGGTTTAGAAGTGGTGAACCTCACCCGGCTTATACTAAAATGAAAATGAATTTTGTGTGGATGATGACCTCGAGCAATGAATGGGCGGTAGCCAAGCAATGGTAACAATCGAGCTTTGTCATCTTGATTGGCTCAATGTCAATTCTTGATAAACTAATATAAGCTCTTGGCATGCAAGATGTAGGCCTGTTTGATATGGCTGCAGTTTATAGTTTTGGCTAAATTTTTTGAATTTTAGCTGTTTGTGATAGAGATTACGGAGAGAGAGATATTCGCTTGCGATTTTGGTTAATACAGATATTGGGCTTTTAACTATACTATAATTAATTTGTATACCTCGTCTTGAGAAAAACTTCGTTTGAAAATTAGAAAATACTACTCATGAGTGAGTTAAATGGTGTGAGTTCTCGACAGTCGTGCGTTCGAGCACAGTAGCACACATGAATTCAAAGCATAGTAGTAGTTATGTGTTCAAGCAATGTAGCAGTAGAAGACTTAGAGTACTGTAGCAGTCATGAGTTAAGAGCACTGTAGCAGCCGAGTACTGTAGCAGTCATGAGTTAAGAGTACTATAGCAGTCAAGAACTATAGCACTCGTGAGTTAAGAGCTCTGTAGCAGTTGAAGACTCAGAGTATTGTACTAGTCGTTTACTCAAAGTACTGTAGTAGTTGTAAAAGTCTTTCGAGTAGTTCTAGTTGAAAGAAACGTGTCTCAATTATGGGCATGAAAATCTGGACGGATCACAATGAAATTGCATCGTTATATAAATATTAATTTATTTTATAGAGGATGGTAACTGCATGCGTGTAAGATCGTAACCGTTATGTCGGTGATCGAATGTCTTGGAATTATGGCAATTCTAATGTGCGTGATAACTCCACCAGTAATAGATCATAACTTCATATTACAAGAGTGATAACTTTCTGCATATCAGAACGTACTTTTTCTGTCAGTACCTTTCTGTGCGCTGAAAATGTACTAGCGTTTATGAGTGAAGTTCTTACTAAACACATATAGAGTTAATGCCAGTTGTAACACTACAAATTGGTAGTAACTCAATATATATTTGACAATAATTTCACTAACAAATGCTGGTAACTTTCCAACGCACCGCACAAAAATGTTTGACATAATTGGTGACAATAACTTAATGTTTCACGACAAGTAACCCGAAGAAGGAAAGCTAATAACGTTTTGCAAATTGGAAAAACTTCGGTAGAAGTGAGTTCTGCTTTGTCTGATGGTACCTTTCACATTTGTAATACTACAGAAAGTTACTGCCGATCCTAGTTACACATGACCCGTTGCAGCAAGCCAGGTCGCGCGCGCCTTGCGACCATACGCATAGAGGACCGATGCCAGTAATCAGAGGGGTAAATGATTCTCAAAACCTTCCTCCAACGATATTTAAAATATTCATTTAAATGACTATGAGAATCACCAAGTTCATATTACACCTACTATACTACACAATGCAAAGCTAGAGAAGAAATGGGCTAGAACTTCCACGATCACGAAATCAGAAATCTTACTCAAGAACATTCAATAATCGGGCATAATTTTGATTCTTACTATAGAGGTGATCTAGATGGGCGACGATTGATCAACTAAAATCTACTAGTGCCTCTTACTCATTATGGACTAAGAGAAAACTTGAGAGAGGAGCAATCACATCAAGAACACAAGATACAAGCAAAATTCAAGATATAAGCAACTAGCATTTTGGGAGGCAAGATTTGTTCTTTATTACCACATAGATAGGGAGGATTACATCAGTACGGAGATTACAATGTGTTTTGAAAGCACTACTGTTTTCTCCTACTCTCTCTCTCTCTCTCTCTCTCTCAAGCCACGGAAGGAGGTTAGGTGGAAGAACAAAAACCTCAACCCTACAATACTTGGATCTAACACCTCCTTTTTTTCTTTTAATAACCAACAATAACTCTAATGGGTTCAACCTATTAAGACTCTCGAAGAAACCCGTTAACCCCACTAACACGGGTTTTACATGTTCACACACGCTTCTCAAAGTGTTTACTACACTCAATTTGCTAAACCATCAATGATTGATCCACTTGGCAATTCTAGCTCTCCTTGATCTAAACCAATTCCCTTTTAAACCTTCCCATGCATGGTTTTGATCAAGACGTCAACCCGGTATTTGGCCAACTACCAAAATACCCCCGATAAAGCTTCCAAGCACCTTCCCTTGACTCCCGTCTTCACCTTAAACATCTCACCACATGCACCAACTCTCATCTTCACGATTCTTGTCTTCTTTATGCTTCCTACTTGAGCCATACAGCCTCACCAGAACTTACATGATCGTACGGACCTCAACTCCCTTATCTAGTCTTGGTCCATTGGCATCGACCACTAATGTTCTTCAAGTCACCTGCATATCCAAAGACCAAGCAACCAACTCAAGCACAAATTTCATACACTTGACTCACGCTAATTAGAACAATGCATCATGCAACTCAACACAACCCACCAACGGTGCGCATGCCATGCACATACTCATATAATTCAAAATCCATTTTCACTATCCTCTGGCCGTAACCACCATTTTGACCGCTCTCCCCACGATGGTGAGATCGCACCTGTCAGACTGCCGACCACTGGTCGGTCTGACCACTTAAGAACATTAGAAAATACTCTCTCTGGAATTTTAATTAAACTCTATCTAATTTTAGCTCAAATTTCTATTTTCACTGGCACCTAGTGTG
The DNA here is from genome assembly GCA_036346245.1 of Bonia amplexicaulis. Taxonomy (NCBI): domain Eukaryota; kingdom Viridiplantae; phylum Streptophyta; class Magnoliopsida; order Poales; family Poaceae; genus Bonia; species Bonia amplexicaulis. Next base: position 1,207,767 of record CM070737.1, on the reverse strand, counting down.
AACTCATCCCCAAATAAACCTACACAAGTGTTTGGTATTCAATTTTCAAAAGCCTATGGCTGGACTGACCATTTGGCCCATGGCGGTCAGACCACCAGCCACCAGCTGGTCAGACCGCCAGGCAAACAAATCCGAGAACAGATCAAGGCCAGTCTGATTGCCATCCAAAGTCCGATCAGACTGCCTAAAACCTAACAACAACAAGTTGAAATATGGCTTTTCTGAAACTTTTGCAAAATTCAATATTAACTCAACAGAAGTGCCAATTATTTATCACAGACATATCCTAAACCTTCTACATAGTCTCTCAACATACTATATATCTTTCGAGATAAAAGTTAAATTTACTACTAGTTATTTGTGGTCGGCAGTTTGAACAAGCATTTTCTTTATACTTTAGTTTCTTTTGGAGTTTGATATCTCAAATATACTTTTTTTATGGGTATGTGAAGATACCCATGTCAAACGGTGCGAATCTCAAAGCACATCAACGAATATTGATGTGGATGCCTAGGCACCTAGGTGCATGAAACACACACACACACACACACACATATATATATATATATATATATATATATATATATATATATATATATATATATATATGTGTGTGTGTGTGTGTGTGTGTGTGTGTTTTTTTTTCATATATACAAGATTCATATTGGTTGTGTTGCTTTTGTGGGTTCAGGAATGACAATCATGACCCGCCCATTTTGCAACGCTTATGATCTTATCATATTGTCTCCATCATAATTCATATATGTCTGTTCGGAATTTATGTTAGGACACCCTCGATGTTAACATATCTTGAAATAATATGCATTAATTAATTGGACACATATCTGCTGTATCTAAGTCTGTCCACTCAATTTATTAGCAAATCTGTTAGTGCCACTGGTGATATCTTGAAACTATAGTGGAGATGATACATCTATTTATCGAAGAGGTGTGTCTAGGTATCATTTGGATATTTTTTTTCTTAACAATTATCTAGATTTGAGACCGTTGAATTAGAGATCCAAAGGTCCCTTTTTTTAGATGAGGGGGAGATTTTTTTGGAGGAGGTGGGGGCACTACTACAGAAAACCCTATTACAGACGGTTCAAAAACATCATCACGAGCGGTTTTACGAACAAATGCGAATTTATGGGTCGGTGATAATCGAAGGTTATCACAGACGGTTTTCGAACCGTCTGTGGTGTAAATATCACAGACGATTTTTCACTAAAAACCGTCTGTGATAGCTGATAATCACAGACGGTTTATAAGTAAAAACCGTCTGTGATAGGTGATAATCACATATGGTTTTTAGTTAAAAACCGTCTGTGCTATTCTTTTCTACCCCTAAATCTATTTTTGTTTATTGGCTAGCTTTAGGAAATGCTAGCCATGCTCTCTGAAACAAGCAGATCAACATGCACATGTATACATCCAATTCACATCTTAATTCATTTCACAAACATAAAACATCCATTTCGCAAATCAATTAATTGAAATGAAAACAAGCAAATATAGTATGAAACACAGTACACATTTTATTTTTATTAAGATTAGAACCTACTATTACAATATCCCAAAACAACAAATAGGTTACCCATCTAGCTAACACAACAAGAACAAAGAAAAGCAAATATCCTCTATGCCTAGGCCTTCTCGCCCCTGATGCAGCGCACGAGCTGGATGTCTTTGATGCCCACCATCGTCGGTGTTGATTGAGCACTGCCTTGTGCATCATCTGTTTCGTGGGGCTATTATGGTATGAGTCAAGGAGGAGGAGGAAGAGGAGGAGGAGAACAACAAAGAGGAGGAGAACAACAAAGAGGAAGAGAATATCACAGAGGAGGAGAAAGCAAAGAGGAGGAGAACAACAAAGAGGAAGAGAATATCATAGAGGAGGAGAACACAGCATGGAGGAGAACAGTGGGGTCAATCTAGAATTATTTATAGGGGACGAAGAGGCGGAGCTACGATTATCACAGGAGGGAAATTATGAAATTTTAGAGAATTGCAAGGCGGGAAACATATCACGAGCGGTTTTAATAAAAACCGTGCAGGATATCGAGATATCACGAGCGGTTTTTATTAAAACCGTCAGCGATATCGACTTATCACGAGCGGTTTTAATAAAAACCGTGCGCGATATCGACTATCACGAGCGATTTTAATAAAAACCGTCGTGATAATCCGGATATCACAAGCGGTTTTATTAAAACCGTGCGCGATATCGACCTATCACGAGCGGTTTTAAGAAAAACCGTGCGTGATAATCAATTATCGCGAGCGGTTTTAATTAAAATCGTCGTGATCTCGAATATCGCGCACGGTTCATCGATAAGAACCGCCTCGTGATACTCGTTTTCTCTGACGCCATCAACACAGACGGTGTCCAAATTAAAATCGTCTGTGTTAGTGTTGGCCATAGACGGTTTTGTCAAACCGTCTGTGATTTGACGTCTAATATTAGGCTTTTTGTAGTAGTGGGGGAGAATTCATGGACGTTGGATCTCTAATCCAATGGTCACAAATTTGGATGATAGTTTAGAAGAAAACATCCGAGTGATGTTTATCAACACCCTTTATCGAAACACAAAGTATGCAGAAACGAAGCAAATGTGTATAATGCTATATATTATTTTGTGCCCATCCAAAACTCGAGGTATACATTGTCATCAGTATAATCTCAAATTGATTTACTCCTGAGACTAACGCACTCGTAGTTATATATGCGCGTCAAGAGAGGAAATAAAAACCGATGCAGTAAAGTTGTTATCATCGCTGGGATGGAATGAACTGACCAAAGTTTAAACTTTATGATCCACTTGGATTCGAGAGATGATGAAAAGGTGAATGACAAATTGACTACTTTTGTTAAGCGTTCTTGTTTCTTTCTGGACTGTCAGAACTAATTAAGAAAATATGGAAACAAGGGGCACAATTATGGGTATTTTCAGAAATGCACTACCAATTGCGCTGTATATAAGTAGGATTTATCTTGAAAAGTATAACTGAAAAGAGCGTATATATATTGTAGCTACTAGCTAGGTTAGTACTCATGATTGAGAACATGCAAATACTGTGTTGGGTTCATCCAGGGAACATGAGAAATACTTTGTCCTCAACTTAAGTGCTAATCCTCAATAAAAACTTAAAGTATAAAATAATACTAAAAGGTTACCTTTTGGTTATAGTTTCTGTTAGAGGATTATGGAATTACATGATCTTAATAAAACCTATTAATTGAAATAAAAATGTGTTATGCAAAACTAAAGCATATATACCTCTTGCATACTAGATGCAAATAACTTTACTAAATATAATAACAAATGAAGGGGAAAAGGGAAGAACCTCCCGCTCTTCTGTTTCTACCTTAGGCATAAATAGGTTCTGCCATGGACTACATAACATATATCCATGAGAAGAACCCACAGAGTTTTTATCTGCAGGCTTCTCCCCCTCTAAACTCATAAGCATTTTACAGTGCTCCGCAATATACTCTCTACAGTGATATGCTCTTTACAAATAAAACGAATCGCATCGAAATATCAAATGGCCAGATTATCTCATAACTCAAATCTCAAAAATAAAATAGAGCATATATAAGAAAATATATATAGAGACCAAAATAAAATAGAACATATATAAGAACACTGTAGATCTGAAGTAACATATATGGTTTTTCACAAAGAAATTGTTTGACGATAAAAGCTAGCAAAATCTGAAAATTAAGGAAAAACTCACTAACATACGATACAAGAAATCAATCAAGATATGAAGAAACAAAGTGATAAGGATTGTGTTCAGGATTATAAACTTTGATATGGATCAATGCACTCCTTTTGGGTATATGAACTATTCATCCAAGAAAAATGAAGTTGGAACAACTGGAGTGGAGAGTTCAATCATAGCCAATGGAGATTCAAACAAAATGAATGCCCAAATTTATCGTCTGCTCAACCAAGAAATAGCAATAACCAGTCAGCTTGCAGGCGGCGCGAGTGAATCGATCAAATCAATCATAACACAATTCTAGTAAGGAAAAACTGCAGCAAAGACCAGCAAGCAATTCAAGTATTTGCTGTGTAAGCTCTCTATCCCCAAATTGTTCCATATATGCCAATTTATTTTAGCAATTATTTATCTTTGCTTTCTTGATGATGGATTATACATGTCAATACTGCACTCAGCGCATGCAACATCAGCTAATAATGATTAATTGGTGTAGCAATACCAATCTTGCCAATATTAAGTCATGAACAATCTAACACCAGAACAAAAAACACATCTTTGATAGAATCGAGCTTATTGCTATACTAGATGATAGTTCATACATGCACAATCGATCTTAGGATTATTATGGTCTCTAGAATTCCTAGGGTGTACATACATACAACTCATTTTGCAGTCTGTCTTAGTAGAGTTCTATGCAGAAACGAGGAACGAACTCCAATTCACACGAACAAACAGATGAAGAACAAAAGAGGAGATTAATACTATGTATATGTGTGATGGCGTGATGCTATAATACGAAGGCGCCTAGGGCAGGAGAGTGTTGATGAGCCACCACGCATTGCCTCTTGAAGAGCTCGTGCCCTTGCTCGAGCGCCATCTCCACCGCTCTCTTCTGGCACCCGTCTCCGGCGATGTCGACGCCGAACAGCCTGACGACACGGGATTCCTTTGGTTTCTCCACCGGCGTTGCGTCGCCGCCGTCAGTGCAGGTCATCTTGTTCTTCTTGCAGTCGATGAAGAGCTGCCTGTCCGTGCCATACGCCGAGCGCGAGAACACTATGGTGTCGCCGGCTCGGAGGCCCTTCTCCCGGACGAAGCGGCTCCAGCCCTTGGTGAGCACGTAGCTCTGGCTGCTGTTCCAGTACGAGTACCGGAACCGCCACACCTTCCCCTCGCCGTCCTCGAAGTTGAGCAGCACGCCCTTGCCGGTGGCTGCATCGGGAGAGCGCTTCGGAGGGAAGTGCTTCTCCGCATGCTGCTTCGGCACGACGAGGCGGTTGAGCTTGCCGACGTCGCTCGGCGTCACGGCCTTCTCGAAAAGCGGCGCCCGTGCCCACGACGGCGTCGGCTGTGCGCGCGCGCCCATGCCGCGGCCGCGGCTCAGGCCCTGCCGGAGCTCGTCGGAGTAGGTGTGCTTCCGGAGCATGTCGACGATCTCGGCCTTGGAGTGCGCCGCCAGGAAGGTGAGCTCCGCGGCGGACGACGCCTCCCCCGGGAAGTTGGTCGCCGCGTCGCGGCCGCGGTAGCGGAGCGCGGCCACGTCGTAGGCCCGCGCGGCGGCCTCTTCGTCGGGGAACGTGCCGAGCCACACGCGCGTGGCGCTCGTAGATCTGCGCGCCCCAGCGCCCGTTCGGCTGCGGCACGACGCCCTTGTACCTCGACGACGGCTGCTGCGCCGCCGAGGCCGGCAGCGAGGTCACGACCTCATCAGCCGGCCAGACGACGTCCGCGACCGGGAGGGTCGGCGCTGTCGGCTGCAGCTGCGCGGCGCCGGACTCCGTGGTGGCCGTGGACGTTCCGGAGGAGTGAGAGGAGCTCAGGCTTTCCACCCCCATAGTGAGCTGAGCTACAGCTCCTTGTCTTGTTGATTTGCTCTAGTTTATTGGCGTGAATGTGATACTACAGTAAGCAAGGCAAGATTTACTGTTCTAGGGCTAGCCAAGATCGATTGATCGATCGATGGTGATGTGGTGGTTGGGTTTCTGTGTGGGGCGCGCGTGTTGGTGTATATATACACATCTCTGGTGTACACATGTGTGTGGATGTGGATATTTGAGGCTAGTTTAATTTGTGTTTTATTTTTTATTTATGAAAAGTCGTTGTGCATTTTGCACCCTCCCAGAGCTCCATATTACATGTAGCTTTCTCGCATGTGTGGGTTAAGCTAGCTAGCTTTTATTTTATCAACTCGTGATGTTGATGTGTGTGGGCTGTGATGCAATGTACTTGTCGCATGGGCCCCATGCTAGCTATCCGTAATCCGTAGGGATGAGTAAAAAAAAACTAGCGGATATGCATGAAGAATAGCTTCTCGGTACACCTTTTATTTTTATCGGTGATTTGTTTGTATTCCTAAATATAATGCAAAATATCCTTTTTCCTCTCCTTTTTCTTTCTTTCAGCCTCGTTCTTTCTAGGACTTTTTTTTTATCTTTCTGATCTAGAAGCGGCATGCTTTCGCACCAGTACAAGATTGAGGAAACAAGTAGCGTTGACTTTCCTTCCCAACCAATTTTCATAGTAGTTCGCTGGGCTATTTTAATTCTTTCAGACTTACAGATTTGATTATGTATTTAATGTGGTAGCATAGCTTTATATATGGTTATTATTCTTGTAATAGCCCATCTTCCTATTCTCAACATTCAATAGTAATAGATAGTACATTTTCAACTGCTTACACTTTATAATGTTATATGATTTTAGATTATTAATTAGGCTAAGCCCTCTTTCGTCTGAAAAAAAATGCCAAACGACTTGTGTAACGCCTCCGTTTTCGAGGGCGCGTACGGACACGACAATCCGCAACTATTCACGCATGAACAGTTATGGAGTGTCGCGCAAGAGTATATCATTGCATGCTTACAACAAAAGTCCAGCATATATTTGACATAAGGATTAACATCCAGTTTTTGACAGCGGGGCGTGCAAGCCCAAAGTATAATTACATCACAAAAGCTCCAAGATCCGCTTGAGCGCGACGAAGACCTAAAGCCACGGATCCTCGTCGAAGAAGAGGCCCTCGGGGACTTCCTCAACGGGGAGACCTTCACCTTTGTCTTGATCCTCTAAAGAGGGGATTTAGCAAGCCGTGAGCCAACAACCAGCTCAGCAAATCGCAAAGGAACCCTACTTTACTATATGCACGGATTAACAAAGGAATGAAGTATACTTGGTTTATTATCTTTGAGTGGATGCCGTTTTGTTTGTAAACCCTTTTTGTAAAACTTGCCGACAAAACTACTTCTTAATCAACAAGGGTTTTTATGAAGAGTTAATTAACCATCTACTCAGATTAAAACGTTCACAAAACTACTTAAACTTTGCTGCTGGGATCACCCAAGTGGCACAGCTCCATTAACCGGGAGCACGGCGTATCCGAATACCATTTATTTGACTCTGCAGAGTTTGCTCAACTTTACCCACACGATCCCTTAACTCCCGCGACAGAGTTAAGAAAGTCAGGTCGTTTCACTGCTCAATTCTTTATATAGGCTCTACAGGTGGAATTCACTCGGTCCGGCACATGAAGCTTCCGTCCGCCGAGTGAACCCTACCGTTGTTAGGTATCCATGACCGGCATACCTAATCCACTTCCCACCTCCAGACTTCTCAACACCTGTAGAGTTTCAATCGAGTTGAGCAGCTACTAAACCAGTGTTGACAAGTCAACTCCTGTGGTTGAGCGATCACTATGACATTTACTAGCATAAGGGTTTCAGTCCTTATATTTTCACAAGGCCCGCAACCTCTCCAGGTCCGCGACCACAACCTAGGGTAAGCGGTGGGCGATGACCGACTCGCGGTTTTCCACAACACCCTTACCCTTCCCAGCACACCGACACTCTCCGTCCCAAGGTACGGTGTCCCATACCACCCCAACCTAGGGTCGGGTTTTCAAGTCTAATGGCCCGCAGCCACAACCTTATCAGTGTAAGACTTTGCATGATAGTAGTAACATATAGTTATCCAGATTATTAGATATTTAAATCTAGGGTTGCAAGGGCATGGCTACAAGTCGAACATGGCATTTTGTCGGTGGTAGGTTTAGCTACATAACATGTCATTCTAAATATTTTATTTTACTTTAAACTAGCATTTCACAACTAGTATAATGCAAATAGCATAATATCATAATTAACAACATGGGATTCAACATGATCAAAGGTTTTGCGACTTGTTGAACTGGGACGATCTCGGCGATCTCGAGCGTAGAAACTCGGGATCACGGGACTGCACACGAGCCTCAGGAACTCCGACACTAAGCGTAAACACATAAAATAATTAAATCCTAGCTTGAGAATAATCAAGCAAGGAAAATAAACTATTAAAAGAAAAAAGAAATAAAATGCATAAAATAACCAATTGGTGAATTTTAGAATTTTCTGGGATGAATTTGGGAAAAGGAGGTCACCACTGGGTTCAGGATATTATTTGGAGCAAAGTGGTGAAATCTGGGAATTTTTGGGATTTTCTGTGATTTTCTAGGATTTATTTGGGTTTTACGGATTTTGGAAATTAATAAATCCTGGAAAATCGGTGAACGATCTTGGGCGGCCCGGTGGCTACAACAGCCCAGCTGGCATGCGCCGCCCGGCCGATGGCCGACGCGTGGCGGGCGGGCGGCTGCGATGTGAGTGGGTGGACGGCTCGGATGGGCGGCGTTAAGTGGGATCCGACGGCCGTGGAAGGGGGACGCGGACGAAGCGGTACGGCGCGGATGGGCGGCCGAGATTAAGAAGGGATGGGGCGATGGACGGGGGAGGAGAGGCCACGTCGCGGGGAGGAGTCGTCTTCCTCCTCCGGTCGCTCTGATGCTCCCGGCGGTGGCTACGGTGGCGACGGCGATCAGGCGCCGGGGCTCGCCGTGACAGCGAGGGTACTAGCGGGTAGGGTTCACCACGGGAACTCATTTTGGGGCTTGGAAGCGGGAGAGTCAACGGAAAAGGCGGAGGGGAAAGGGTGCTTGACCCTTGGTGGCGAGGAGGTCACCGGGCAAAAGGGCCAAATCGGTGGCGGCTGCATGATCAGGGGGTCTCGGGGCTCACGTTGGCGGAGGTGGCGCTAGCTGGGGAGCTTCGAGGTGAGCTGGCCACAGAGAGGTGGTTTGGTCGACGGCGAGCTTCGACGCTGGGGCTCCTCGGGGTCTCTCCTGGCCAGGCAAGGATGCCACAGTGATTAGTGGGTAGTGAGGGTCCTCTGGGCGAAAGCAATTGAAGAATGAGGGAGGAGAGGGGAAAAATAGCTCACGGGTGTCGCCGTCGCAGGGGAGAGCGGCGACGGCGAGGGAGGCGATGGGGCTTGATCGGTGCTCGGGGAGGTTGCTAGGAGTGGCGGGAAGTGAATGGAGGTGGCGGGGGCTCGGGAAGCAAAGAAGAGAGGGGTGCCAAGGGGTTTATATCCGGCGGAGGAGGGGCCGTGGGAGAAGCTTGGGCGTGGGCGGGGTCAACAAGAGGACGGGGTTCTTGGGCGGCATGGGCGGAGGACGTCCGGCCTGCAGGGAGTGAGGCCGTGCAGCGGGCAGTGGCGGCGGCATGGGCGGAGCGAGCTCCCGCGGAAGGGAAAGGAGGAGGCGGCGGTGGGGGCAAGGGGAGGTGGCGGCGTGGCGCGGGTGGTGTCGGCCGGACCGGGCGGCGGGAGGGCGGCTGTCCGGAGCTGTGGCGCAGAGCGGTGCGGCCGCGGCGCCAGCCGCCTGAGGAGAGGCGGGGAGGAAAAAGGCGCCAACGGAGAGGAGGAGGAGGCGGGCGTCCGCGGGAAGGCGGAAGGGTGCGGGCGCGAGAGAGAGAAGGAGGAGGGAGGCGGGAGGAGAAAGCGGAAAAGAGCGGGCGCCAGCGAAGGAGGGAAGCGCCTGGCCAGAAAAGGAAAGCGGCTGCGGGGGAAAATTTTCCGAATTGGGAAAGTTTTCAAAAAATTCACCAAAAATTCAGTAAAAATCCAGAAAAAATTTGGTTTGAAATTTTGGCGTCTTTCAACTTGTACGGTGAAACACAGCACAGGGACACTATATATGAAACAAAGGTGCCGTCCCTTATAAATCGATAGTAGTTTTTTTCCCGAAGAAATCAATAGTGTTAGATGTAAATTTTATTCATATTTGATCTCGAAAATACGCTAGTGTGTGCGTAAGTGTCGCTACATGCAAATTTCCTTTCCCATGAGATCTGCCGTGCGGTGATCCAGTCCCATCTTTAGTTCCCCATTCAAACGAATCAACGGCCTTATCTGACTGCATTTTGTTCTTTTAAAAAGAAAAATTATAGCATTCGCTTTATCTAATCAGGAGCTTAATCCTATTTGACGTGCACGTGTAGGAAGAAAAGTCAAGGCCGGTGTCATCATCGACGAATACGTGTGTGACGTCATCCTCTCTCTCTCTCTTTTTTACTTGAATTCGATTGGCAGCTGACTACAAAAACTGATGGACCGAGATGTAAATTAAACACGACGAAAGCTGGTTGGTAGCCGCCACTTAATCTAGCTATCCGAAATTTTAGGGAAACATGTTGGGTAGATATATTGTCATTATGATTCAAACGAAAGGGAAAAGCTTAATTTCTCGTGGTTATATGGAGGATTCGACGAATATGAATAAGCTGGGGGCATAGGTCAACTGACTAATTGGGTGGGTGAGAGGGAAGAAGATTCTTAGAAAGAGAGATGATGGGTGCGCCAAGCATTTAGGCAAATGGGCTTTCTTTCGTTCTCATAGATAAACATCCAACAGGAAACTTCGTAGGAAGTTGGAGGATACCAAATTCTCTAGTTAAAGATATAACAAGCAACATAATCCATACTATCACATATGGAATCATCATAGATGGTTTATAATCCTCATCAGAGACGATTTTTGAACTGTCTAATTCATTGCGTTAGTGATAACATGTGGTTATCATAGATGGCTCTAAAACCGTATGTGATAAGTCACAACAAAGACGGTTTTAAAAATAACCGTCTGTGATATCCGACATATCACAAACGGCCAATACAAAAAACCGTCTGTGATGGTCTACGTACCACAGACGGTTTCGTGTTAGAGACCGTCTATTATAGTTCTTTGTATAGCTAATTTTTTTTTGTTTTTCGGCTAGTCTCAGGAAATGCTAGCCACGCCATCTGAAAATAAGCAAGTAGAGTACAGATAAATGACAGATAAATAAATTACAACTCAAAATCAATTGCAAAAGAATGTTCATGTACTGTTGCCAGAGTTACAATTGAATTATAACTCAAAGTGAATTACAATTGTATTAAATGTTTGAAAATCTATTAATCAATGTCCCTAGAGTGAAGCTCTCCTTTCGAGTCAATGACCCCTCGTCATTAAGAAGGTAGACAACTGTCCAGGAATGTTCGAGAGTTTGTTCAGATTGAATATACTTGATTTGATTGCCATGCCCTGTCGCTAGGAGGGGTAAAGTAGTAAGCATATATATTTAAATTGATTCTTAGGAAATAATTGTTATGAGATTGATAAACTTATGAATCATTCATATTAGAACTCATGATTTCCTGCATATGACGGCAAGCGTAGAATGCACATTGGTTGCCTTGTAGCTGCTGGTGGCACTATAAAAATATAATTACACACACACAACACACACACACATATATATAGTCAGTTCGAGAGGCATTATTACGAAGTATGTTATATGATTATTATGTTGTAGCGGGTACAAACAATCTTGTCTTGTGTTGCAGTGTGGTGCTCGATTCCTTGTTTCTTCCTCCCCTGGCAACATAGGCACCAAGCGACCTACGTGATTCCAAAAAATTATCCTCGGCCATTGCAAACGAATGAAAGACTATAATAGAGTACCTATAAAGGAAATAAGTTAACATGTTGAATGTTTGTTGTACAAGGGTGAAGTCGTGATCGTTCTTGAGTAGGAAATCAAGATATATTATTTTGTTCCAGTTTGGTACAATAACTATAAGGATCTAGTGCTACCTACTCATGTATGTCCGCGTAGTCATTAAATCTAAGTTCGTGTTGCATATAAAGTACAAATGAAATTTGTTTAGCAACTAGTCCTTGTTGCCCTGAGCAAGTAATCCCGTCGTTATGTAATTCTTGACGTATGATGCGTCTTGGGTGATGCATTGCTCAGAAATCAACTGTAGGTCGAGGAAACCCACCGGTTCTCGCGACCACTGAGCTTCTTGCATCATGTATCTACGGTTTGTATTAAAAACCGTCTGTGACAATGAAGTTCCCACAGACGGTTCATATATCAAACCGTCTGTGATATGTTCCCGCCTTGCAATCCCCCAAAATTTCATAATTTTCTGCCTGAGTTAGTTTTGAGACACTTTCAGTAAAACAGGCATAACTTTTGCATACTGTGTCCGTTTTCGATGTTTTTGTACTTGTCTTTGTGATATCACAGACCTTTGTCGCATTAACTATAGAAGCTATACTGAGACGAGATTCAAATTCAAGGAAAATTTATTACAAAAGTCTAAAAAAAGAGATTCTCATATTTTAATCTTCTGGGCTTCATATGCTTCTTCTTCGACTTCTAGAGTTGGAGGATCAGCCGCTGAGTTCTCGAATGCTGTGAAGATTGTCCTTGCCCTCTCTACTTCTTCCTCTAGCCTAGGCAAATCATTAGCATGGCCCATAATCTTAAAGAGGATGCCATGATAAGCTTCCTCAGAATCAGCTGATTCTGCTTGACCGGCAAGGTTATCCATGTGTCTCTGCACTGCCGCAAGAGCTTCCTCCTCTTTGTGCATATTGCAGAGAAGAACGAGGCTAAGCGCGTTTTCCCTTTCCTGAACGGCAAGGAGACACCTCTGTCGACGGCGGATGATGAGGTCTAGCTGACGGATGGAAGCGAGTCAAGGAAGGAGAGCTGGTCGTGAGCGGAGGAGCTGCTCGAAACGTAAATTGTTGTCCGCCTGTGTAAGGTTGCGACCAAACAACTTATGACAGATAGATGAGAGGAAGGAGATCAAAAGAATTTTAAATACAATTATTCAGAAATGTGGTGAAGAAGATGAGGAAGAGGACAATTTAGAAAAGATTTAGTTTGTGGTATTACACCGCGTTGCATATAAAACCAGAATGATGTGGAAGTTTAAGAGCCGCTTGCATCGAAATATTAACAGGCGAGCGCACAAACATTTAAGTGTCGTCTGTGATACGTAGACCATCACAGACAGTTTTTTGGATTAGCCGTCTGTGATAATATTCTCCTATATATACAGACACTTAGGACGGAAACCTAACTCACTACTCCTGTACACACTTAGATTTTTCTCAGCACACTCGCGCCTTCTCGTATTACAAACCGTCTCTGCTATTAATATCACAGACGGTTCGTATTCCAAACCGTCTCTGATATGTGAATTATCACAGACGGTTCGTAATACGAACCGTCTGTGATAAGTGAGACATCACAGACGGTTCGTATTCTAAACCGTCTGTGATATTGCCTTTCTATATATACCCTCAAGTTAGGGTTTTGCGCGTACACTGTAGTTATAGCTATCCCCGAGCCCGTCACGGCCGCCGTCCCCGAGTCTGTCGCCGCCGTCGTCCCCGAGCCCGTCGCCGGCCGCCGTCTCCGAGCCCGGTGACATATAGGAATGTAGCTATCGGTAATGTCATATGTAACATTTAAAATCTTACTGTTATGAATATATAGTTGTTTCATGAATACATATACTTATGAATACATATGTACTTTCATGTAATTCCATGTCATTTTGATCTGCTTATTTCAGTGTGCATATTTCTTGTGGTCTAAAGTCATAAAAGAAGATGGGAGAATTCCACAATGTATAACAAATTTCACTAGATGATTGAGCTTAATTGTTCATGTGTATATTTGTTCATGGATGGATAATTTATTTTATTTCTATTAATTGATTTATGGAATGGATATTTTGTTTCTGAAATGAATGAATGTGAATTGGATGTATTATACTGCGTCGATCTGCTAGCTTGTTTCAGAGGGCATGACTAACATTTCCTAAGGCTAGCCAATAAACAGAAATAGATTTAGGGGTAGAAGAGAATAGCATAGACAGTTTTTAACTAAAAATCGTCTGTGCTAGTTGATAATCACAACCGTCTGTGATATTTACACCACAGACGGTTCGAAAGCCGTCTATGATGACCTCGTATCATTACTGACCCATAAATTTAGACGGCTCACAAAACCATCATTGATGACGTTTCTGAACCGTCTGTAATACGGTTTTTTGTAGTAGTGGAGTTATAATACTTATCGGTATTACGCGAATGTAGAACTTGATTGTACACACTTATAGTGTTCAGCATCGTAGAAGTGAGGCGTCGAGGACATCGAGGTTAAATAGTTCGAATAAGTCAATGAAGCCTACAACGAATAAGCCCGGGTCGTGGAGGAAATGCCTCTTCATGTATCCGACGGTGAATCCAGTAGGCCGGTTTGTCCTCCGCTCGTTGGTCCTCTGTATGTACCAGCCATGCAAACTCTCGCAACTCTTCCCAGGAGATGACTTGGCACGTTTTTCTTGTTTCTTCGGCGTCGTCTCCACGGGAGCCGATACGACGGCCTTCTGAAGCGGAGGTTGAAGTGGAGTCATCGAGGGTTCTATTGGAGAGGCATGGTTGTATGGAGATAGTGGCACTACAGGGTCCAGGGCGATATCTCTTTTAGGCCACTGGATAAAAGTGTGCACGACATCTATGAAGCATTCAAATCGCATTTCAGTATGGGATACAAATCAAAGGTAGAGAAGGAGAACAAACTGAGTAGGAAGAGAAGGAGTAGTAACAATATCTACAGGATAACAGAACATGAAGCAAACTATAGATAAACTACACTAAAAATCAACAAGATCAACTGCAGATTACTAATTATCATAATTAGTCTTTACGGATCACTAGTTCATCACTAAGCAATTGTTGTCCCAGCAATCAATTAAGCATAACTCACAACACAGAACTCAAACATATTAAATAATATATATGAAGTAGTACTGCATATATGAACTAGCACTGCATATACGAACAATATATACTACCGAACCATATATGAACTAGCACTGCATGTGTATGAACTAGCACTACATATAGACTAAACCCTAATCCATGAGAGATAGCGAGAACCAGTGTGATACATCGAGCACTATGGTTATACAGCAAGCACCAAGATAAAATCGCCAGCGGCGGAGGACGAGCAGGAGGGAGATGGCATACTAACTTGGAGACGACGGAGAGAGCTAGAGAGAGGCGGTGGAGGAAGCTGAGCAAGCTCGGATCTGGCGGTGAAATAAGTTGAGAAGGCGCAAGTGTGTTGAGAAAAATCTAAGTGTGTACAGGAGTAGTGAGTTAGGTTTTCGTCCTAAGTGTCTGTATATATAGAAGAATATTATCACAGACAGCTAATCCAAAAAACCGTCTGTGATGGTCTACGTATCACAGAAGGTTTTGTGTTAGAAACTATCAATGATAGTTCTTTGTATACCTAAAAAAATTATGTTTTTCAGCCAGCCTTAGAAAATGTTAGCCATATCCTCTGAAAACAAGCAAGTAGATTACAGATAAATGACAGATAAGTGAATTACAACTCAAAGTGAATTACAACTAAAGAGTCCAGAGTGATGTCCCTCTTCAGCCACTGGACAGAAGTGTGCACGACATCCCCTTCACGGTTTTAGGAAACAACATGAATAATTTAGAAATAGATGTACATGCTAATTCCACCTGGCTATTTCCTTTTAGAAAATAGCCCTTCATGATGATCGACACACATATAACTAAATTTCTCACTGGGTTCCTTCTTGGGCTTGATGCCATCTTCGAATGGAGGCAACTCGTCAAATTGATTATACTCTTTCTTATCCACGATATTCTCAACTTCGACAATCCTTCTTTTTCTATGAAAACTACATGACGATTCTTATTTGCATGGTCCGTTTCATAAAAAACTTGAACAACTTTATTAGCGAATACAAATGATTCATCTTTGTATTCGATATGTTCGAGATCTACAATAGTGATGCCGTATTATCGACCTTCGCACCTTGTGGAAGTTGGACCCAACGGCACCAAAACATGTAAATCTTGAAAAGTACGTAGTCAAGCTACCAAATCTCCTCTATGAATCTATAGTAGGAACTTAACCTATGTCTTATTATGTTTGACTCATCGATATTGAACTACTCGTGAAACGCATCTATGAGCACACCGCTGTGTTGGATTGTGCACTTCCTATCCTAAGCTGCTGTATAAAATATGTACCCATTTATCATATCCTTGCCATGTGATATCACCAATAACAAATGGAGACATAAGTACCCTTCCAAATCTCTGGTCTCCTTTCACCAAATTGTCTCAAAACCGCCGCCTAACACACAGAATATCTATCGAGATAAGGATATTTAATAACGCAGTGAATATCACAGATGCTTCCATTCACAACCTGTTTGTGCTAAGTAGGTCATCTTTAACGATTTTTTTATAAAAACAATCTTTGATGTATCACTGACGGCTTTTCACAAAAAACATCTGTGATAAGTCCATACATCACAGAATGTTATTATTACTAATTGTCTGTGATGTATCACAGACGTTTTGAAAAAACCGTCTATGATAAGTAGGTCATCACTGACGGTTCTTACCATCGGTTGCAATATAGATAGTTACACTAGTAAAATCGTCTGAAATAACTATACTGTAGCTTAATATTGATAGATTTTATAGAACCATCTATGATAATACTTCCAGTATAATCTTCGCTATGGTAGTGCCAGCCCTACAGGTCGTACTAATTAATTTATTATGTTTGATTTGAGCTATCGAATCTTGATTGGATGGATGTCAATGCTAGCTTCACAAGTAGTTATTTGTAGGATGTTTGTTTTTATACGTACGCACAAGGTGGGGCTGCGTTGGTTGGATAGCAGAGCTGTAGAGCCAAATGCAATGGGTCCAAGGCTCCAAGCCAGGATAAATTGATATGTCAAGCTAATTAGTTAAACTCAAATTAAGTATCTCTCACACCGCCATCAAATTTTACGCACAACAAAATAAACATTAAAAAAGGGCCTTTTGAAATAGTAGGCTTGATTGTATGACATGCAAGGGCTCTACATAGATATTTTCAATATCTCACATTATATCACAAGGTCAGCACAAATTTTCCCATTATATTGTCCCAACCGAAATCACGACAAAACATCAATAGCAACAATGGTGTGTAATAAGTATATAGCAAAAAATAATTTAGACAAAATCTAAAATAAATTGGCAAAGTATCTTTCAGAGACAGAAGTCTTAGCCGATACATATGCTTTGCAGTATCCTACTAAACCAGTGATTGTACGCACGTTTCGAAACTTCGAAAATGATCAATTGGAGCCAACAGTAGTCATCATCAGGGATCACAATTTCGGGCTAAATTTATCGAAATTCAGTTTTATCGATCTATCCTAAAAAACCTATTTTGGTTAAAAATTTTGGCCATTTTAAATTTTCTCGGCCCAACGCCCCAACCTACCAGTGGAAAACTCCATTGCAGTTAGCAACCCACAGTCACTCTCATCCAAACTCTATCTAAGCCTTGAGGTGGCGCAAGAGGAGGGCAGCGGGCGGCTGTGCACCTGAGGCCGGCGGGTGACGGCTGCGTAGGGGAGAGCTGGGTGGGTGGCTGCGCAGGAGAGACCAGTGGATACGGCGGGGAGAGGTGGCACAGAAGCGGGTTGCGAGCAGAGGAAGAGAGGGCAGCACTGGCAAGGAGGGGGAGGCGGCCATGGGAGGCAAGGACGGAAGTGAGGGGGAGGCAGCCATGGGAAGCGACGCTGGCAAAGGAGGGTGGTGGCAGCAAAGGAGGAGGATACGGCGTGGATAAGGGTAATGGAGACGAAGAAGGGGAAGATGTCGTCGATGTGGTCTCTGGTGCCGGTAAGGTGCTTATTTTTGAAATGTATTAGGATTTTTGGATTCAAAATGCATTATTGAATTGTTTTCTCTGGTTCGAAATTTTTTCTTAGCCGAAAATCATTTCTCTGGTCACCATTAATTATTTTGATCGGATTGATTCACGCCTTAGTCATTCGATCGAGTATATATATATATATATATATATATATATATATATATATATATATATATATATATATATATATATATATATATATATATTTATTTTATTTGGTGTACTTTGTTGGAAATTGTATTACGAGGACTGCTTATTCTCCCTATCACCTATGGGTTGGTTCTGGGGCGGTTGGATTGTGGTCGTCCTCCGGGCGGTCGGGTGCGCGCGCGCCTAACATTTGATGGCGCCTCAGCTGCAAGATGGGCAAGTGGGAGGAGAGGTGGTGATGGGTTCAAGTGGTGCTCGGTTAGACTGAATTTGGTGATTTATGGTTGAATTTTTACTACAGCTGATTGAAATTACACTGTAGCTGATAGTGACTTATTTGACATAATTAAATTTAAAAAAAATTAAAAATAGAAAAAATAAGTTAGCCCATCTCGTATAATATAAACGAATACAAAAAAAACAATCAGTATAAAAAACTTAAAATAAACCGAAAGATTAGAAGCCACAGCTACGGAGCAGCCCGTCAGTCACTAGCTGGCTAGCTCGTTCGCTGTTGGTTCACATGAGGTGACAGGCAGGGCAGAGATCGATCCCAGGGCGACAGGAGAGCGAAGGCGAAGTGCAGCTCCCCTGTAAAGGCTCCCCCTGTATCTCCCTGCTGCCTCGCTCGCTTTTGTCGTCCAGTGCTCGTCCCGCCACTCGTCCTTTCCCCACTTCTTGCTGCCCCTCCCTCCTCCCGCTATTTTTTGCAAAGGCATAGCTTGTGCGATCCTCACAACCTTTTTTTTTACCGAAATTATATAGTCGTCTTCAAAACAAAATCTCTGTCTTGGTATCTTGCATGCGAGGTACATTATCGAACAGTATCGATATATACATACATACATACGTACGTACGTACGTACCGGGTGGATACCCATGAAGTGCTCCGTCCGTTCACATAAACAAGTTGCAAAAAACGACGGGCGCTAGCTAGCTGCGCGTGTAGTATACCGTCGTATGGTACAGCAAGAAGAAAACCGCTGAGGCGATGAAATGGTAGCATAAAAGCTGAGGGTGGTCCCCATTTATTTTGTCCCTTCCTAATTCGGCCAAAGGCCCGCCGCAACTACACCGTATCGTGTCCTATTTCGGCCAAGCACCACTGTCGCTAACCATTTCTAATCCGCTATCGTTCTGCGTATATCCAAAATAGGTTGCTGGTGTTCCATAGTTACTCATTGTACAACCACTCGCTGCCTTTTGGTATCGTCGACGCTGATTTCATCACTATCGTCGTCTTTCCCTCTATTCTAGTGGCCATGACTAGGGTAAGCACTGGAGAGAGCTGGGCTCCGAGCTCTTTGGACTATCTAGCTGGGCCGGCAAAGCCAGCGCAAGCTAGTTCTGTTCAAAATTTAGCCTATTACTATACAACTCATTAAGTTAAACCCAAACCATACTGTTTACCAAGCCCCACCCGCTATAAATAGTGCCAATTGATACTATTCACCCCACCTGTAACTATTCACCCGAAACCGTTAAACCTATTTATACTTGTTTTAACCGCTTCGAACCTTCTAACATATTTTCATTTCTATTTGACCCATCCAACCCTGTTTGGACCCTAACCTCTCAAAACTCTCCTATGTTTAATCTTTTTTCAGATTTTTCTCTGTTATTTTATTTTATTCCCAGCTCGTTTTCTTTCAAGCCTGGACTTATTTGTTTCTTTTCTTTGCGATAGCATCCGAATTCATTGAGCAGACGCCGAAGGAGCTAACCAAAACACAGTAGAAGTAGACCCAGTAGAAGACTACGTGCAAAAAGGCAAGTCACATATCTTTGATCATGTTGATCACATATTATTAAATTATCATTACTTTTTATTATTATTGTTATTTGAGCACTTTTATTTACATAAAATAATAGTTTGAAATGGCATAATGAATAGTTAAATTCTACCACCAGAAAGTCTAGTCATATTTTCACCTTGACTACTTTGATAATTAGTCACTGTATAGATAAATAATAGTAGATTGGACAACTAAAATGATTTACTCGAACTACTAAGAATATTTTAGCTTCACGGCAGTAGACTTAAAAATGATGCTTAGAGTTAAAGCTACTTGGTGGGAAGCCACTAGATGGTTAAACTCTATGATCTCACCCTAGGGTTGAGACTTTGGTATGATGCCGGTGGTATTATGCTGTAATACACGTGGTATGTGAAAGATGCCTTGTCTATGGTAAGTAAGGGCTACACCCTTATACCAAGTAAAGGATAAATATCTTGATCAACCACAAGTTTGACTCGTCAAATCTAGTCTAGTACATTGTTTGGTCCGATCGAATATCTACAGGAGAGATTGTTATCCTAGAGTTTCAGGATGTCCCACGAGAAAAGGGTGAAAAATGTAAGTTAGGCTGGTACTGACACTTGCCATTCTTTACAATGGTGCCCCAGCTGCAGGATGGGCGAGTGGGAGGAGAGGTGCTGATGGATTCTGGGTCTGTTCTTTAACGGTTTCTAAAAGCGCCTTTAGGCTTTTGCTACAGTATCTAACTTTCAAACAGATTATTTTCTTAAGACGGGGACTATAAGTTAATTATAGTACACGTTAAAAATCCAACATCTATATCAACTAAAATCGTAAAAGAGTATCTTTTTTTTTATAATCTTTATAATAAATAGCTAAAATTTAAAAAATTTAGTTAAAAATTATAATTCTCAGCCATGCGGAGCAGAGCCTCAGTCACTAGGTAGCTAGCTCGCTAGCTCGCTCGCTGTTGTTGAGGTGACAGGCAGGGCAGAGATGGATTCCAGGGCGAGAGGAGAGCGAAGGCGAAGTGCAGCTCCCCTGTAAAGGCTCCCCTGTATCTCCCTGCTGCCTCGCTCGCTTCTGTCGTCTAGCGCTCGTCCCGCCACTCGTCCTTTCCCCACTTCTTGCGTCCCTCCCTGCCCCCTGCTGTTTCTTGATGCCTATCGCCTCGCTGCTGCTAGTCGGCGTGCTGCCCGTTTCGTGGAAGCTATGGCTTCCGATCCATGCATTGGCCCCCGTCTTTAATCTTGTGGACGATACGTGAATGGCATCAATTCCAAATCTCTACCTTGACAAGCATCATCTAGTCTCAATATACTATAAAAATATATGCACAACATATGAAACAACATCGTTCCTAAACTCGAAGCTTGAAATCCCCTACTGAAACCTACTCTAACATTTACACAAATCGATGAAGTAGCATGGAAAAATGAATTTAAGGTGTTACCCTAGTGACGAACAGTTAGATCGGTGCACCTTCTTCCTCATCTTCGCTGGATTTAGTAAATCTAGCGTCGGTTCGACCTTCTCCTCTCTTCTTCTTTCCTCATCCTTCTTCCTTTCTTCCCATTTCCTCTCTTCCCTTAGCTGGATACCCTTCTTCCTCTTTTCTCCTTCCTTCTCTCGGTCGGCCTCCTTTTTCCTCTCTCCCCTTCTCTCCCTCCTCCCCCTTCTCAACTTGGCCCCCACCCTCCCATTCTCGTTTTCCCCTCTCCTCGACAATAGGTCTGGCAGCCTACAGCTTGGTGCAGGCGGCAGCAGAGGTGGGTGCAGCGCGACCGATGTGGTGCAAGACGACAGTAGTGAGGTAGGGGTGAGTGGTGGCCTTGGGGGAAAGGAGTGGTGGCTTGGGGCTCGGCTAGAGTAGAGGCGGCACCGGAGGAGCAACAAGGAGTTAGGATAGCCGGCCCCCTTTGCCCCTCCCCTTCACTATAAAGGTGGTGATCGGCATTGGGGCGAGGCCAAGTTGGCCCAATTCCCCCTCCTTTCTTCCTTTTTTGGTATATTATAGTCTTGTTGATAAATATAAGGTTTGCATGTAGATTTAATGTGGCTTTTCCTCGTATGCCTCTATTTATTTCTCTCTGTCATATGTATTTATTCATTACCACCCGCACAAAGTATTCTCACTCATCTTTACAAGACAATTATAAATGTTAATTAAGTCATTTTCTAACATACCTTTCTCAATTTTACCATATCATTAATCCTTGTGCAAAATCAAAATATACAATACATTTTTCAACGGAGGAAGTATTATGAGAATTTCTTGCCCTTAGCGTAGAAGCTATCTTTAATATCAGTAGTTATTTATATTTACATAGGACGATCCTTGAATTTTCGGTCAGCGGACTCAACCTCTGTAACCAATCCTAATAAACGGAATAGCTAGCTTCAAAATTAAATAACATCGTGTTTAATGCTTGCCTATTCTATTGCATTCCGCATCCCCCACATACATACATACATACATACATACATACATACATACATACATACATATATATATATATATATATATATATATATATATATATATATATATATATATATATATAGGTAAAATAACGAGTGCTCCTTGGTGCCCGGCACCATACTCTAAAATAGGTATATATCATGTGCGAAAATTTTAAAATTTCTTGGATGTCAAGTTTAACTAGTCTACTAACTAGTTCAAACAAGTTTGAACTAAATTTCAATTGTAGTTGCCTTTTTTATGATAGTTTGATTATAGGTATATCTTGATTATATATATAAATCGACCAAGTATGTGATCTAAATTCATTCAAAACTTTGAATTTGAGTATATTTTTCAAACTTATACGTTTCATTTGAATTGTTATAGATGAGTATATACCCTAAAGCGATATTTTCAAAACATATACCGGGTTTAGATGGAATTGATGCATTTGAAATCAAGGTGCCCGGCACCTTGGTGTCCCATTTCATCATATATATATATATATATATATATATATATATATATATATATATATATATATATATATATATATATATATATATATATATATATATATATATATATATATATATATATATATATATATATATATATATATATATATATATATATATATATTAAATAACAGGGCATCATGGTCTAGAATAGGTATTTCCCCTATGTATTATGTGCGAATAATTTTGACATTTTTTGGATGTCAAGATTAACTAGTTTGCTAACTAGTTCAAATAAGTTCGAACTGAAATTTGAATTGTAGTTGCTTTTTTATTGATAGTTTGATTATAGGTATGTGCTTAGCATGTGATCTAAATTCATTCAAATCCTTGAATTCGAGTATATTTTGCAAATGTATATATTTCATTTGAATTGTTATAGATAGGTATATACCCTAAAACTGATATTTTTAAAAAATATACTCAAATTTAGATTAAATTCACGCATTCAAATCATGGTGTCCAGGCACCTAGTGTCCCATTTCAATATATGTATCAGACCTGAACAAAAGAGATGGTCTTATCCTGACACTGGAATGCATTATCTTTTCTTGCATATGGCTGGTCCGTTCGGATTCTCGCATGGGTAGATGGGCTTCTAGATCGATCTCCACTAATTCTTGCATGAGCAGAAATATCATATTTATATAGTGTTTATTTTAATCATTTGAGGGTACTCTCAAACCAAAATAAAATACTCTCCAGAATTCTAGCTTTCAGAAGAATTGAACTGACCGGGTAACTTCAATTATTTTCCAGATACATGCATATGCCTTCCCTTTCTTCTCTTGATTGGATTAACAACATGGGATCGATGTATGATAGCAGTTGCTTTTGCTCCTGTCAAAACTCCCATGTCGTACGTGACGCTCCTTCTAGTCAAGTTTTGCCGGCTTTTCCGTTTTATATATGTAGCCTTTCTTCTCTGTCAAAATTTTCCAGAACTTTCTACCAACTTTCTACCATGCACGCCTGCAGCCAATTAACGGCGGCTAATGATTCCTAACGTTTTTAGCATGCTATGAAATGTGTTGCTTTCCATTTTCGGGTGGATGCAATATGTCTCAATCGGTCCAAGTCACTAGTGGGGGTATATATATATATAGTGTCCGTACAACATTCGACTATTTTTTAAAACAAAAATAGTCAGATTTTACAACGTTGGATGGTGATCCAACGCTCTAGATCTTTTTTGGAGAGGATGTTTATATGAGATTTTTTTTAAAGAGGGTACTTATATGAGTGGATCCGTGGATAGAGATCTAACACCCTCAGATCATTGTGACTATTTTTACCTTAAAAAATAGTCGAATGTTCTATAATACTTCTCATATATGTAACCTATCATTAGGTAGGAGCTGTACAAAATGTGGAACATTAGTGTGTTAGCATCATTAGGTAGGAGCTGTACAAAATGTGGAACATTAGTGTGTTAGCTGTGAGATCGATCAACTAATTAATCCTTCTGTAATTCGCCATTCCATCGATACCTATGCCGAAGTTTGTCAAATTTTAATGATCGTCATGAAAGATTCTGTACGTGTGCGCGCGCTGGTCGATCGGCTCATCTAGAGAGCCAGCCATATCTGCTAATTTATTTTCGAGGATACATTACCATTTCTAGTTGTGGGGGAAGCAGGCTGCAGGTGCAGACAGAAGTTGTCAGAGAGAGGCCACCTCCCAAGTGAAGTCCGAAGTAAACGACACGAGACCTTAGCTGATGAAGGGGTTTGGATCGATCGACAGCCAGCAGGCGCTCGTACGAAGCATTAAAATTGCTCGCTGCAAGGTTCAGACAACTAACTCTCAAGCGTATATGGGCCGGCCCTACCAATGTATATAAAGAGACCCAACGAGAAAATCAGGTCCAGCGCTACAGCAACTTAATTACTTAGCTTTGGTCCTCTCTCTCCTACTTTGGTTTTTCTGAAACTTAATTACAGTTGTAGGACTCAGCTGATTAAACTGAGGAATGTCAGACTCGATGGAAAATCAGGTCATGTACATGGTAGTATCTATAAAGCCTGCATGGCTTGTACCGTCGTACGTACGTAGCTAGCTAGCTTTGGGAGATATGACGTGGCGTACAGTACAAGAGGAACTGGCCGGTCAGTGGTGAGTAGCAGCTCAGCTGCCGATCGATCCGATCATCGGCCAGACTGCGCGCAGCGGTGCATGATGATGATGCGCATGGTTTTCCGCTCCCTGCAGTCGCAGCAGCCTCCACGCGCTGCCATTGGACCAACTTTTATCGTCGTCTCTCCGTCTCTCTTCTCGTTTGGCAGATGCAATATGTGCACGCCCCAAGGCAGGGCATCGATCGCCGATCGAACTGATGCAGCCATACGTATCGTTAAGTTTCTGGCAAACACGAACCGCTGCACGCATTCATGCAGTTTGCTGCGTGTTCTGCGTCCATGGTTTTTTTCTTTTGCATATTGCTTTTATATATATATAGTTAAGGAGAAAGATATTATTGCTCGAAGGACTAGATAACGGCTTCAGGCTGATCCATACATGCTGGAGCCTGATGCGAGCATGCATGCTAGCTGTCGGCAGCAGAGACATAAATAGAAATGTGCATGTGTTATCAGCTTTGCCTCTTAAGGCCGGCATTAGGGTTTCTGAGTGAATGCATGTGTAGCGTATTTAATAGAGATTTACATAATTTTTAAAATATAATGGATGATTGATAGATGTTACTTATATCTTTGTTTGTTTTAATATTAATACTAATTTTATTAGAGAGAAAAATATTGAAACATTGCTCTTAAATGGGATATATACAAATTAGACCCGTGCTGATCGATGATCCTAGCTGCCTTGTCTGACGGAAGGAACAGTGCATATAATCCCCTAGCTTCACTAAGCAGTAGACAGCAAATAAAGACCCTGGCAGGCGACCTACTAGTCCGGCCGGTCCAACACGTACGTATATGTGGTCCTTGCTATTAGTGTCATTAACGGCCACTGCCACTCGCACATGCATAAAAATTGACGATCTCGTACGTATACATGGTTTTTTTCGGCCGAAAACCGGCATGTAACCGGGTTTACCGGTAACCCTCGATAGAAATCCAAATCTGCTTCAAAAATTCGTTTTGCATAAATTATATCAAATTTAGAAGGAAATTTTGCCAAAATTTGTTTAAAAATTTTCGGTCGATTTTTTCAACCGATTTTCGGTCGGTTTTCACCGATAATCGGCTGGTATGAATTTAAATTTCAAATTTCGTTTGAATTTTTCGTACCAAATTTCTCCGAAAAAACCAAAAACCAGCTAAATTGGACTTACCGGTCCCCTCCGGTTAAAAATAAAAACCAGTAAAAGAACCCCAACGTATACTAAAGCTTTCAGCCTTCATCAGTTCCAAAACACAAACCCTGCCTGAGCCCCTGATTAATTAACACCATTAATACACACACAGTAAACTTATAAACACCTACGGTCGCATACAAAAACCGTTGAAGATATAGAGGGGCTCAAGGAGAAGCACACAAATAACCTAAGTGTATTCAATATGAGTGTCTAGAGTTACAAAAATAGCCTCTTCTTTCCTATTACAATGGGTCCTATTTATAGAGTGAGAGAGGGAGGCAATTGAAGTTACAAATATGCCTTCGGGGCCTAGTTTACTCCTAAGAGTATCTATATCATTTACCCCGCGTGGGCCCTGGCACATGCGGGACTTCGGGGTTGGTTCATGGCTGGTTTCGGACCCCGTTCAGGGAGGGGTTGGCCTCGGACCTCTCCTAGGGTTGGCCCTAGACCTCGCTCAGGGTTGGTCTTACGTACCTCGCTTGGGGTTGGCCTTGAACCCCTCTAGGGTTGACTTATGGACTTCGCTTAGGGTAGACCCTTCAACAGGTGTCGTCGCTACGAGGTGGTTATGGGCCCGAGGTGACGTAGAGACCCTCCTTCAACAGTAGCTCCTCGTCGATCCGAACACTTGTCAATCGCCCGTCTACCGTCGACTTATAGAAGGGGTCAACGTACGGCCTCGAGCCAATGATTCCTCCGATAGCCTACAATGAGTTGACATTAAGTTACCTTGGCGTTGGAGCGGGCTCAAGATGGTAGTCCTCTGTCCGTTGGCCATCGGGCTTGCCGACGTCAAGTTGCCAAGGCGGGTTAGTGCTCGCCCTAAAAGGCACGCGTTCCCCTATTGTAAGCAGATGGTAGTACTAGAATATACCGATAGATCTTGCACGTTCTTTTGAGAGGGCTTTTTTTAGAGTCGTTCTGTTGAGAGTTGAGAGGTCCGGGTCATACTCAGCCTGTTCATGGACCAGCTGAATTCAATCGGCAGGTTCCCAGCAGCAGCAGCAGCAGCCACTAGAGCTCATCTGTAGCTTGTCCTTTGCTTTGTTTGTTCTTTTCTCCCCCAGCAAACTGCAGCCTGTCTTATCAGCTAGTACCACTGTCCATCATACCTGATGGATAGATGGAACGCTCCTAAAATAGTCCATCATCACACATGAAAATAATTAAACAGCGTGTGGCCACCACAAAATTAACGGATAACGTTAATTATTTGTCTACAAGAAATTTGCATTACCTCTTTGCGGGCAGCATTGCAGATTTAGTTACTGTTTGGACTTTGCTAAACAAAAGCTGCATTCTTCTGAGCTTAAAATTAACTTATGTTTATATTATCTACAGTAACTAGCTTTTAAACGATGTATTTTTTAAGGCAAGATCAATAAAAACATTACAGTAAAAAGTGTATTGAGTTCAGTTGTACCAGTCAAAATGGCATACAACTATTTTGCTCTGCGTACTGCCTCTCGCGAACAGGCAGAATTCAAATATTTAAGCCGTAAATCATAAACCATCAGCCCAAAAAAACCCATCCAAAGGCATTGTTAAAGTACAAAGAGATTGATTTACAGATAGGCTTGCATGCATGCCCACCCGGCCCATCGGTTAGACTTTTTCAACTCGATCGACTTGATATGCAGTCCATCGGTTAAAATTTTTCAACTTGATATACTTGGCATGATGTGAGACCACAAGGAGGTCACCTACGGTATACGATGAGTATTTGATTTTGCTATATAAATATTATTGAAGTTTGAGCTTGGTTTAGTGAGTTTGCATATTTTAGAATTGTTGTCAGGTTTCTGATCGGACCTGAGATGACGATCAGATTGGCCTTGACCTGCTTGTTATGTTTTGTGTCTGGCGGTCTGACCGTCATGAGGAAGGCAGTCTGACCAGTCTGTGGTCGTAGAAGCTGGTCATGGAAGCTGATCGTGTAAGACCAGTATTATCGAGGAAGCTGATCGTGCAAGGCTAGTGTAGTAGTCAGTGGTCTGACCGCCCAGAAGAGAGCGGTCAGACTTGACTAGCCGTGGCATATCTGTCAGACCGGCTCCTCGAGAGGCCATATATATCTGGGGTGTCCAAAGAGTTTCTGGAGGGACCAAACATATATGGGGTTTTGATCAAATTGAATATTGAGTTGGTTTGAGAGTAAGCACGGTATGAGTATCAGTGTTTGGTTGTGTTGAGTTGCATAATACATTACATTGACTAACATGAGTCAATTGCATATAATTTATGCTCGCGATATGATAAGGGTTGAATAAATCCCTAAATATATACAACTTTAATATATAATTAAGGCCAGGGGACTCTATGGTCGTAAACCTTCAGCGGTTGCTCTCCGAGTACCTTGATCGGAGATACACTATACGTGTTACCCGACGGGATGACTGCTCGGAGAGTCTATACGCTGGTCCCAACTAAACTCAACACACAAAGTTCCCAATGCGTCTCACAACTCGTACTCTTAATTAACTCGATACAGACCGACTCAATTAGGTTCAGCCCAAGAATAGGCGCACGCACCCAACCCATCTCACCTAAATAGAAGACTCCATGCTGGTTTTTTTTTTTTTGTAGAGTCCCTATCAAAACCAGTTCAGCTTCATTGATGAAGTAAAACACAAATCCTACTCCCATGCAGACCGCTCTTCCATTTTCTTATCCAGCCGAGAAAGCAGCGTGGCCTTCTTCCCTTGTCTCCCATGCGACTCATACACGTAGCACATGCATGCATGCAATTCTTTCTTTTGCCCAGTGCTGCACGCCTTCTGTTCTTGCGTGACATGCAACCAATACATGCACGCCTCTTCTTTTCTATGCTCGTTTGGTTCCATCACTCCTTGCTGTATCATCCTCTCGCACTGCCATCTTCTTTTGGTGTCTTAAAATCTCCTCACGCACAAACTTAAGAATAAACCTAAGAATAATTGAAATACTAGTATTAGGTAGTGACTAGTTCTCACATAAATTAAAACTAAATTCAACTAGGAGCATGTTCACCTGTTGATTAATCTTTTTTAGCTCGTGTTTGTGTAATCGGTCCAATTAGGATGTCATCATCATCCTCTCCCTCTTGAGAAGGAATTGTCCT
Organism: Bonia amplexicaulis; assembly: GCA_036346245.1. Taxonomy (NCBI): domain Eukaryota; kingdom Viridiplantae; phylum Streptophyta; class Magnoliopsida; order Poales; family Poaceae; genus Bonia; species Bonia amplexicaulis. Next base: position 1,178,793 of record CM070737.1, on the reverse strand, counting down.
TGACTCTGATTTTTCCGGTCCAAAGAATGGTGATAAATCAGCAACATTGAATATATAACTCACAACATAATCATCACCCGCAAGCTCTATCTTATATGCACTATCATTGATCTTCTCAAGTACTTTGAATGGACCAATTCCCCGAGGCATTAACTTGGACTTACGCTTATCCAGAAAACGTTTTTGTGTAGATGCACCTAAACCAAATCACTTGATTCAAATAACATCTTATTTCTTGACTTGTTCGTCTTCTCAGCATTGTAACGTGCCTTCTTTTTATTTTCTTCTTTAGTCTTGACATGAATCTTCTTCACATATTCAGCCATCTTCTTTTGGTGTCCTAAAATCTCCTCATACAGAAACCTAAGAACAATTAAAATACTAGCATTAGGTAGTGACCAGTTCTCACATAAATTAAAACTAAATTCAACTAGGAGCGAGTTCACTTATTGATTAATCTTTTTAGCTCGTGTTCGTGTAATCGGTCCAATTAGGATGTCCTCATCACAGAGGGCCGATCAGACCGGCCCCATACCTGCGGTCAGTCCTAGGCCAATAGTCAGACCAGTCTTTAGCCTACGGTCAAACCGACCTAGTGAGATTTTGGCTCGCTTGTGGCTTCTTCTGTTTTTTTTGGCTTGTTGGCTTCTATTTTGTTCCTGTTTTCACTGTATATCTAATCTTATTAATTTTTTATAGCTAATTGAGTGAAGAAGTCAAAAAAAATTAATTTTATTGAAATAAAAAAGGGTCAAAGGTCATTCATCTCTCTGATCTCTGCCATTGTTGCTACACATGTATCAACCATGGAATAAAGATAGGAGATAAGAGGACTCTGTGGAAACCAATCTGGAACGGCCGGGTTATCTCTCATTGGTGGCAGCTGACAGAGAGAACAACAGTACGAACAATCTTGAATTCTTGATGGATGCATCGATGGATGGATGGAAGTTAAGAACGCAACTAACAAAGGAGGTCCCCATGATTTTAAGAAGAGGAGGTCCCTGATGAGTCCACCTGAGTATAGGACACGAGCTAGAGATGAACAGTGAGTCGTTTTTTGTCAGGCAGCTGGTTGAGCTTTCAGGGGCAGCAAAGACCGGCCGGCCGACCGGCCTCTCCCATTCAGCTGCGGCCGTCCGACGGCGTCGCGTCACCTGCCTTCTTCCCTGTGTCGGCCATATGGTTACGGGTCTGTTCTTTTTAGCTAGAACTTATAGTTTTTAGCTACGGTTTGTGACTTTTAAACTGTTTGTGCAAGAGATTACATAGTAACAGAAACTTACATACGGTTTTTGCTGATATAAATAAAGTCAGTACAGTATATACTATAATTAACCAGTAGACTCTATCTGAAGAAGATAATATATTTAAAAACTAGTTACTATAAAAAATAGAAAAACAATTTTTAAAAACTGAAAAGAACAACACCTACATCACTTGCGATAGCTACCACTGCCAACACATGTATCGAATGGACAAGCTTTAGCTAGCTTGCTGGATACTCAGCTGGAACACGCCAAAACACACGTAAAAGGAAACACCAGTAGAACCAGTCAGAGTGGTGCATGCGCGGTTTCTTTGGGCGAGGTCAATGAGGGCGTGGTCAAATGCATGACAGGCACGTGGCCTGTACATTACTCTGCCTGCACTGGTTGATAGGAAATGAAAGGGGTTTTTTATGACAATTAAGTACTTGGTCGCCCATGGATCGAGGGCTGTGTGCAGCTTGTCATTAATTTACTCTGCTACCTAACTATAACTGCCTGTCATGATTAATTAGCATTGATTCAATGTTTACATGCTGAAGCAAAACCGTCCTGTCTTTGCCGTTGTGGTAGACTGGTGAGTGTAGCCAAAAATGTCGCCCAATCCTAGCTAAACTGGATCAGGTTGGGCTAGGCCTAGCCCAATTAGCCTCCATCCATTGTACAAGGCCTACTACGTGCAAGTCTACAGCCATTGAAGGAAATTTGAGCAGCACATAATCACACTCACAGTAGCAACTCGATCGAAATTCCTTAGGCTCCGCTCTAACTGGCTCATGACTCAAGAAACAAAGAGCAAATAAAAATAATAAAAACCCATTATATCATTACAGACAATAAAACAAATAAAGAGAAAAGGAAAAGACAAAAAAAAACCAAAAAAACTCCAAAAAACCAAAATAAGTTGAAATTACAAGCCGACACGTTCTAAGTAGCTTCTGGTTTAAATGAACCGAAAGACAAAATAAATCAGAAGCTGAAATCGTTTAGAGCAGGCTCCAGAGCTATTGTGGTGATAAGTTTCTTGTTTGCCCAACGCAGCTCTGAAACTTGACGCATATACTACTCAGGGTTCACCTGCAGGTCAATATATACGAGTAGAAATTTCAGAGGACCTCAGAATGATGGCAGGCAATCAATCCAAGGACTACTTTACTGAGCTCCAATTAATATTATCATGAAGATTAGAGCGCAAATGAACTCCAAATTAACCAACTAAAGCAACAACGGTAACCTGATTTTCTCAGAGCGAGCTTGGTTAGCTGCACTGCTAGATCTCTACGCGAAGCATCAATCGTCATGCTAGATCTCTAAAATTAGATATCTGCAAGATGGTCACTAAAAACTTGGCATTCAATTGTTTAAGTCGACTGATCATGCGATACTTTGTGATTGTTAGAATCAAATGGCAATGGTATTACGTTGATGAGCCACAGATTGCTTCTTCAAGATTTGATCATCCCCTCAGGCGCCACATCCACCTCTTGTACGCGTCCTCTCTTTCTTCTTGCTCCGATCTGTCTGCTTCTATGTTGGTTCATGTAAGTGTTGCGTTTGTCTCTGTTGCTTCTATGTTGGTTCATTTAAGTGTTGTGTTCATGTAAATGAACCTAAAAAAACTAGGTTCACAATTATTTTTTTGCAAACTAGTAAATGTGCTTTTTGACTGTTGGATTGTTCTTTGTTCATGTCATCTTGTATGCCTCCTCTCCCAGTAAATCCACCCATTTTCTTCTTACTACTACGAACGTAGGTACTCATCTCTGTCCTACTCCTACAATGTCAACTGTATTTCTACCAATTAATGGCCAGGATTGGCATTATTTGGTCAATCCCTTGCTTGGCCGTCACCAAACATTGGAGTTGCAACAGCAATACTATTTTACAAGCCTGCCAATGAAATTTCCTCTCATGTAACATATATAGCTGGTTCTCACAAAGGTATGATTTCAGCTAAACTCGAAAGTGATATTTATATCTCGACATGCTGTTTTGTAGATAAAAGAGCTAGCAACTATTGCAAAACCAATCCAGCTAGGCCAGCCGGCCCCTAGGCCGCGAGTTCATATGCGTGAAGGACACATGCGCTCATAGCAAATATTGATAAGTAAATTTCATAAAACCATATTTATTCTTACAAAACTATAAAAAACTACATTTTTAAAACTAGTTTTACAAAACTACACTATTCTTACCAATCGTTTTAAAGAACCACACTTCCGTTAACTGCAACTATTTTGACAGGATAGACCACTACTACAAAAAGTCTAATACTGGACATCACATCACAGACGGTTACCCAAAACCTTCAGTATTAAATATAATCATAGAAGGTTTTAGTTTAGAGACCATCTGTATTGCTGCCAGCACTAAAAACCATTTGTGAAAGTGAAATATAACAGACGGTTCATAATTAAAACCATCTGTAAAGTATCATGGACTGTTATTAACAATAATCACCCATGATATTATCAAATATCACAGACAGATCTTACTTTGAACTGCCTGTGATAATTCATACACAGTTCGTATTAAAAACCGTCTGTGATAATTAGATTATCACAGACGGTTTGTATTAAAAACCGTCTGTGATAATTCCACTATACTAATTGCGTAGACCCATCGACCCTTTGTCTTAAATTCCAAATCTAGGCTACTGCTTTGAGCTGGAGGTGGGGCTTTAAGGCCATTTGGTGAAAGAGACTATTTGGCAAGAGTGATTGCAGATCATTAAATTCTTGGCTACCGATAGTTAGTAATTTGTTCATAATTGCATTATAATTTAGATATAGCTTTTGGTGAAAGAATAATTGAAGATGGTTTAGATCTAACTAGCTTGATGTAGAGAGAAGATTATTTACATCTAGCATAGTTTAGGCTTTAGAATTTAGTCAATTTATAGTATATTTCTACTTAATTCAATGTAATTAATTATTCTTGCTACATATAGCTACTTAATTTAGATCGTACATATATAGTGTACTAATTAATTAATTCAATATGTAATACTAAATTATTAATTAATTAATTCAATATGTAATACTAAATTATTATATGTATAACGTAGGACCGAAACTGGATGTACGCTAGGAACTGTGTGAGTGAAGAGTACATTAATGTCGTTTATGTTTTTACAAGAGTTGCCGAAGAGGATATGTTGAATAAGGGGGTGGAATATATGTACTGTCCATGCATTGATTGCGAGAATCTAAAGATGTTTAAAAACCGAGCGCAGATTGAAGCGCACTTGATTCGAAGTGGTTTCAAAAAGGGGTATGCACATTGGACCAGTCATAGTGAAGAGCAGATTACTTAGGAAGGTAGTAACAACGACATCGCCGACGAAGTCAATGATATGCCGTCGATGATGTTGATTGTGGTTCCAATTTGGATGGGCTACATGATGACAATCTGTATCAGATGCTTCGCGATGCAGAAGGGAACTGTGATGCGAGAGTATGTTAAATTCTGAGGCTTGATGGAGGACTCGGAGAGACATTTGTTAATGTGTTGCAAGTCAAAGTATACGAGGTTGTCAGCTATGCTTGAACTGCTAAAATTGAAGGCAAGCAACAGTTGGTTTGACAAGAGTTTCACGACACGGTTAGGTCTTTTAGCGGACATGCTTCTAGAAGGAAAAGAGTTGCCCAAAACCACCTACAAAGCCAAGAAGGTTCCTTGTCCGTTGGAAATAGAAGTAGAAAGAATATATGCATGTCCAAATGATTGTATCCTCTATCGTAAAGAGTATGCAAACATGCATGTATGTCCGATGTGCAACGCATCCCGATACAAGCATAAGAATCAATCAGATGACGGCGAGGCAATAGAGGTGAAGAAATGATCTCCTGCTAAGGTGGCATGGTATCTTCCTGTAATTTTCCATTTGAAGCGGTTTTTTACGAACCCAAAGGAGGCAAAACTGTTGCGTTGGCACTCGGAGGAGCGTAAGAATGATGGAATGCTAAGACACCATGCTGATTCCGCCTAGTGGAGAAACATCGACAAGTGGTTTGCAGACTTCGGTAACATGAGCAGCTAACATAGCACTTGGCCCATGACTCTCTGCATCTACAACCTTACTCCATGGTTGTGCATGAAGCAGAAGTATATTTTATTGTCGATACTTATCCAAGGGCGGAAGCAACATGGAAATGATATTGATGTGTGTATAGTACCGTTGGTGGAAGATCTAAAAACACTGTGTATAGAACTTCACTTTACGCTCCTTGTTGTTCTGCACCATAAATGATTATCGTGCTCTTGCAAACTTGTCGGGCCAGAGTACAAAAGGGGCCAAAACCTGTACTCACTGCTTAGATGATACTGAGAGTGTGTGGCTGCAGCACTCGCACAAAACCATATACATGCGTCACCATAGGTTCCTTCGAAGGGCTCACCCATACCGTAGGATGAAGAAACAATTCAATGGAGAGAAGGATGACAGTTCAGCTCCAAGGCATTTGAGCGAAAAAGAGGTCTATGATGTGGTTAAGGATTTAGATGTTGTGCTAAGAAAGGAACGTAAATCGATGACTCGCGAGAATAACGTCCGGAAGAAGAGATCAATATTTGGGACTTACCTTATTGGGAGAACCTAAAAGTTCACCACTGCATTGATGTTATGCACGTAGAGAAGAATGCATGTGACAGCTTGATTGGTCTCTTACTGAACATTCGTGACAAAACAAAGGATGGTGTTAATGCATGGCTTGACTTGGTTGATATGGATATTAGGCCTAAGTTAGCACTGACAATGACCGATAAAGGATGAACTTATCTTCCCCTGCTTGTTACACTTTATCCAAGGCTAAGAGAACTAAATTGTGCCAGTGCTTGCATGGTGTGAAAGTTCCATCTGGTTACTCTACCAACATGAAGAAACTTGTTTCGATGAAAGATTTGAAGTTAATTGGCATGAAGTCTCATGATTGTATTGTGTTGATGACACAGATGCTCCCTATTACAATTAGAAGTATTTTCTCGATCAAGGTCCGAGAGACAATCATAAGGCTATGTTATTTCTTTAACACAATTTCTCAGAAGGTCATTGATCGCGAAGGACTAGATACTATGCATGACAAGGTGGTGATGAATCTATGTCATCTTGAGATGTATTTCTCTCCGTCGTTTTTCAATATCATGGTCCATCTCATTGTTCACATTGTGTGGAAGATAAAAATGTGCGGGTCCATGTTCCTACATAGCATGTACCCGTTCGAGAGGTTCATGGGAATTCTCAAGTCCTATGAACGCAATCGATTTCGGCTGGAGGGCAGCATCGTCGAAGGTTATGCAACCGAAGAGGTCATTGAGTTTTGTGTTGATTACATGTCTCAGGTCGAACCGATAGGTTTGCTTCGATATCGCCATGAGGGGAGGCTCAAGGGTATCAGGACAATCAAAATAAAGCAATCACTCCAGATATAGATACGTATGCTTAAGCTCATTTCACGGTTTTGCAACACATGACTGAAGTATCCTCGTACATCGATCAGCACAAGGACATGCTTCGGCAATAGAATCCGAAGCGACTGAATGTTTGAATCACGAGACAAGACAACAGTTGGTTCAACCAATGATTGAAGGAGTGGCTCGCTAGGAGCTCGTCAAGTGATATACCGATATGGTTGGCAAAAGGGTCAACATTTACAGTTGTGATATGGCAAGGATATGATATAAATGGTTACACATTCTATACACAAGCTTAGAATATAAAGAGCACTAACCAGAATAGTGGTGTACTCATATATGCATTCAGTAACGATGGATTGAGGAGCTCCTACTATGGGTTCATAGAGGAGATTTGGGAGCTCGACTACGTGCTTTTCAAGATTTGATTGCTTCAGTGTCGCTGGGTCCATCTCCCACAGGTGAAGATCGACAGGTACGGTGTCACTACCGTTGTCCTCAAACGTGTCGGATGCAAAGACGAATCATTCGTACTCGCTAGCCAAGTAATTTAAGTTTGATATGTAACCGACCAGGCAAATAAGAAGCGCCACGTGGTTCTTCATGGAAAAAGGAGGATCGTCGAAGTTGAGTATGTAGTGGACGAGAAAGAATACAATTAATTTGATGAGTTACCTTCTTTTGAAAATGACAAAAGGGCTGAGGAAGAACAACGTGATGAAACTAGCTACATACGCGTTGATCATCATGAATGACTCATTTTTAAAGGAAATAAGTAAGTGGAATGATAAATGAAATGTTTATGTGTCATATGTTCTGTATTTGCATTTATATATGTGCATGAGAATGTGTGATGTATATGTGAATTTGCATTTATGTACATAAGACTGTGTGATATATGTGTGATGTATATGTGAATTTGCATTTGTGTATATGAGAATATGTGATATATATATATATATATATATATATATATATAGGAAAATATCTTTACACACAGGTGTAATTACACCCACCTCTAATATACCACCTAAACAAACTTGAAATACTCCTTTATCACTTTAGGTACATTTGTATACTAATTATAAGATACTCAATGTGAACCACACGAAAAACTTGTAAAGGAGTTCATAGTTTTAGCGTATTTTGTAAATACCTTTATATATGCGCATCAAAGGGTATGTCGAAAAATATATATACCATAGAAAATTGTTCATACCACCTAGATGGTCTTAAATACTTGTTACTACGTACATACTCTCAGTTCTGAGATACTCCCTACATTGCGAGATACGATATAGGGTTGTAACTACACAGGGTGTGAAAAGAGGCTTCCTATATATATATATATATATATATATATATATATATATATATATATATATATATATATATATATATATATATATATATATATAGGAAGCCTCTTTTCACCCGTGTAGTTACACCCTATATCGTATCTCGCAATGTAGGGAGTATCTCGGAATGGCAGGGTATGTACGTAGTATATAAGTATTTAAGACCATCTAGGTGGTATGAACAATTTTCTATGGTATGTACATTTTTTCGACATACTCCTTTTATGCGCGTATATAAGGGTATTTACAAAATACGCTAAAACTATGAACTCCTTTACAAGTTTTTCATGAGGTTCACATTGGAGTATCTTATAATTAGTATACAAATATACCTAAAGTGATAAAGGAGTATTTTAAGTTTGTTTAGGTGGTATATTAGAGGTGGTGTAACTACACCCGTGTGAATGTATTTTCCTATATATATATATATATATATATATATATATATATATATGTGAGACAATACATGCGTGGTTAAAAATATCGCAGAGGTTCTTAAATAGAATCGTCTATGATTATTCCCCTATATATTGCGCTCTAGGGTTTGTGCCCACTGTACTAACGCTACACCCCAATTCCCCGAGCTCGTCGCTGCCTCCCCGGACTCTAGCAGCCCTCCTCCCCTGCGCCTGGTGCCCATCTCCCCTGACCCCGTTGCCGCCTCCCTCCAGCCTGACTGCCCTCCTCCCCTACATCCGGTGCTCTCCTCCTCCCCCGAGCACGCCGCCTCCCCCGAGCACTCCTCCTCCCTCGAGCTCGTCGCCTCCCCCGAGCCACACAGTGAGCTTTACTTTATGTTCTTCATTTCTCTATGAGATCTGATAGTGCATTAGTTAGCCGTGCTAGTCTCTGTTCATTATCTCTAAAATCTGATTGTCGGCTAGCACTGGGAGAATTATTGCATGATAGATTATAGGTTTTTTATTGCTCAATGAGGAAATTTGTCAAGATTGAAATCTTAGTGACAGTCTAGGATTATTCTGCTAGTTTGAATTCACATTTGCTAGTTGTATACTTCTGTGCAGTGTAGTCGGTAGCTTTGTCAATAACTAGTCCTTAGTTTTCTGCTTAGTATTGCTTACTACTATCCTTTGGCTTGTCCAATATATGTTGGTTCTGCAGTAGCTTATATCTGTTACTTGTTTCTGATTTCTACCGAAATATGTTGATTTTGCATGCTCTTGACATTGATACTATACTGAGGTAATATTCAATTAGACAATCTAGCAGAATTTTTGAGGAATTGTCACTATGATCATTGAAATATTGACAAGAGTGAAAGAAGACCAAGTTTAGAACTTGTGCAACTCCTCACCTGAGAGCAAAAGCACCCTTTATTAATCTGTACATTATGCAGATTTTCAATGCCTGCTTTTATGTTCTATTTGGCATATTGCCTTATATGTATATTCATGTAGCATCAAAATGGAGTTCATATAGGTGAAATTTCAATTAAATTGCTTAAGCTCTAGCACTGGGAGATATTGCAAAGTGATCTGTGGGTTCGGATTGATAGCTCAATAATGAGAATGGTTGATCATATACTGAAATTGAATTGTTCAAATTTGAGCTCTAACGTATTGCTTTTTGTTGTTTTGACATTCAGTCTTGTAGTCATTACTTTCATTGTTAGCCAATTAGGTTTATTGCTAAACTTATTTCCGTGATTCGTTATAATGGAAATTTATGAAGTTTGTTGGCTAAACTAGAGTATTATCTGGTGATCACATATGCACTGATTTCCTGTTGGCCGAAAGTCTGAGCTTCATGCTGAATTTAATAGCCCTCATGTTCTATATATGTTTTGAGCATAATATATTGTTTAAATGACATGGACGATTTACATACATATATGTTGATTTGGTCATTGAATTTCACCAAGAATCGGCTCAAGAATTGCTCACTTCTATTGTCTTTTGAAGATTATGCGCGCGTGCTTCCGGGGCGTGTCGGACACTGACAATCCGCAACTATTCACGCTGAGCAGTTATGGAGTGTCGCAAGAGTATACCATTGCACGCTTACAACAAAGACCAAATATATTTTACATATGGATTAACATCCGAGTTTTCAACGGGCGTGCAAGCCCAAAGTATAATTACATTACAAAGCTCCGAATCCGCTTGGCGGCGAAGACCTAAAGCCACGGATCCTCGTCGAAGAAGAGACCCTCGGGGGCTTCCTCAACGGGGAGACCTTCACCTTCGTCTTGATCTTCTAAAGAATTTATTTAGCAAGCCGTGAGCCAACAACCAGCTCAGCAAACCGCAAAGGAACCCTTCCTTACTATATGCACGGATTAACAAAGGAGTGGAGTATCTGGGTTTATTATCTTTGAGTGGATGCGGTTTTCTTTGCAAGCCTTTTGTAAAACTTCCGATAAAACTACTCCTTAATCAACGGGGTTTTCATGAAGAGTTAATTAACCATCTAACCGATTAAAACATTGAAAACTACTCAAGCTTTGCCGATGGGATCACCAAGTGGCACACTCCATTAACAAGAGCACGGCGTATCCGAATACCATTTAATTGACTCTGCGAGTTTGCTCAACTTTACCCACGATCCCTTAACTCCGCGACGAGTTAAGAAAGCCGGTCGTTTCACCGCTCAAATCTTTATATAGGCTCTACCGGTAGAATTCACTCGGTCCGGCACATGGAAACTCCGTCCGCTCGGTGAACCCTCACCGTTATTAGGTGTCCGCAGCACGGCCCACCTAATCCAACTACTCAACCTCCCGACTCCTCAACACCTGTAGAGTTTCAATCGAGTTGAGCAGCTACTAAACCAGTGTTGACAAGTCAACTCCACGTGGTTGAGCGATTGCTATGACAGTTGCTCAAAGCATAAGGGGTTTCGGTCCTTATAATTTCACATGGCCGCAACCTCTCTGGGTCCGCGACCACAACCTAGGGTAAACGGTGGGCGAAGACCGACCAGCGGTTTCCCACAACGCTCTTACCCTTTCCAAGACACCGACGCTCTCGCCCTAGGATGCGGTGTCCCATACCACCCCACCCTAGGGACGGGTTTTCAAGTCTAACGACCGCATGACCACAACCTTATCAGTGTAAGACTTTGTATGATAGTAGTAACCTATAGTGATCTAGATTAACAGATAAATATCTCTAAGGTTACAAGGCATGGCTATGAATTAAACATGGCATTTTTCGGTGGTAGGACGTATCTATATCACATGTCATTCTAAACAATTTTATTTTACTTTAAACTAGCATTTCACAACTAGCATAATGCAAATAATGTAATAATATAATATGTAAAGCATGGGATTCAACATGTTCAAGGTTTTGCGACTTGTCAGTGAATGGAGCGATCTCGTGACTCGAACGTCGGCGCTCGGATCACGAGATTGCACGAGCTTAGGGATCTCGAAACTAGCGCAAACACATAAAACAAATAAGTCCTAGCTTGAGAATAATCAAGCAAGGGAAAACAATCTATAAAAAGAATTAAAAAGAAATAAAATTGCATAAAATATCAAATGAAAAGGGTTCTTGGAATTTTTAGATTTTTCTGGAGATGAATTTTGAAATTGGAGTTCACCACTGGGTTCGGAGAATGAGAGGAGCAAAGTGGTGAAATTTGGGAATTTTGGGATTTTACGTGATTTTCTAGGATTTATTTAGACTTTCTCGGATTTTGGAAAAGAATAAATCACGAAATTGGTGAAACGATCTTGGGCCGGCCCATAGCTACAGATGCGGCCCAACTTGTCATGCCCAGCTGCGAAAACCCGCATGCCCAGCCTTCAGCGCCTCCGCCCGTAGATGGCCGACGCGCGGCGAGGCGGCTGCTGCCATGCGGGAGGCGGGCGGCTCGGATGGAGGGTTTAAGTGAGATCGGACGGTGAGAACGGAGCGGGCGGACGGCGGTAAGGCTGGATCGGACGGCTGTGGAGGGGGAAGTTCATGAAGATCGGACGGCCGAAATCAGATTACATCCGACGGACGCCGTTAAAAGGCGAGGAGAGGGAACGGGCGGAGACGATGGAGCCACGTCTCCCTTCGTCTACCTCCCGCCGCGGCTCGCGACAGAAAAGGCAGAGCGGCGGAGCAACCGCTCTCCGGTGACCGCAACGGCTCCCGGGGACCAGGGAAGGGTCCAGTGGGTGCATTCTGACATGGGGAGTTCATTTTTGGCAGTTGGATGGCAAGGGGGTCAGCGGTGCGAGCTAGAGGCAGAAGGGGGTGGTTTCGGCTCTCCGGCGGAGAGAAGGGTACCGACGGCGATCTAGCCCAATCGGCGGTGCTTACACGGTCAGGGAAGCTCGAGGTTCACTTTGGTGGAGTGAGCTTGGTGGGAGCTCCCAAGCAGGCTGGCCACGGGAGGGGTGAAATGGCCGGCGGCGAGCTCCGATGCTGGGACTCCTCGGTGTCTCTCCTGGTCAGACAAGGGTACCACAGTGATCAGGAGTTAGTGAGGGTTCTCTGGGCGAAAGCAATTGAGAAATGAGGGAGGGAGGAAGAAGATCAGTTTACGGGCGTCGCCGGCACAGGGGAAGGCGGCGACGGCGAGGGAGGCGATGGGGCTCAATCGGTGCCTGAGGGGAGCTTGCTAGGAGTGACAGGGAGTGGATGGAGGTGGCGACGGGTTCGGGAAGCAAAGGGAGGTGGGGCGGCGGCGGGGGGTTTTATACCCGAGGGAAGAAGGGGTGGAGGAGAAGGCTCGGGCGTGCGAAGGTCGGCGGAGGACGGAGGGTTCTTGGGCGTCTCCTCCGCAGAAGAGTGACGTCCGGCCTGCAGGGAGTGAAGGCGGGTACGCAGTGGGAGGCGGGTGGCGGCATGGGCGGGAGGCCTCCGCGGAAGAAGGGGAGGAGAGGGCCGGCGGGTGGGGCCAAGGGAGGGAGCGGCGGCGCGGGCGGGCGGCCCTCCTTGGACCGCAGGCACGCTGGGCGCCGCTGTCCGAGCGGGGCAAAGGCGGTGCGGCTCGGGCGCCAGCCACGCGCGTGGGGAGAAGGCGGAGAGGGAAAGGCGCTGCGGAGAGAGGGAAGGAGCGGGCGTCCGCGAGGAGGAAGCGGGAAGGCGCGGCGCCAGGCGAGGAGAGGAGGAGGCGGGAGAAGGAGAAGGCGGAAAGGAGGCGCCAATGAGAGAGGGCGCCGGCCAAAAAGGAAAGCGCAATCAAGGAAAGTTTCGAATTGGGAAAGTTTTCAAAAAAATCACCAAAATTCAGGAAAATCCAGAAAAATTCGGTTTGAAATTTTGGGGTCTTTCAACCTACCCCTTAAAAGAATCTCGACCCCGAGATTAACTTGGTCCAGGGAGTAAGTTGGGAAAATCCCGCTGCAAATCCGATTCTCGTTCCCAAGTGGCCTCGTCTGGCGTGTGGTTCCTCCACTGCTCTCTGCAAAATCTGACATTCTTGTTCCTAAGCTGCCTCTCTGATGTTTCAAGTATTTGTAGTGGTTCTTCAGCATACGTGTAGTCATCCTGCAATTCAATATCTGACAACGGCACTTCATCTGTTGGTTGTCGCAGACACTTTCGGCGAGATCGTGGAACACATTGTGCATTCTTGACAAGTTGGGCGGAAGCGCACTTGATAAGCTACTTCCCCAACTCTTAGATAATCAAACGGTCCCACATATCTTGGTGCTAATTTGCCTTTAACTTGAAACCTCTTAACTATTTTGAACGGAGTGACTTTGATGTAGACGAAGTCTCCCACTTCAAAGCTCAAATCCTTCCTGCGGTTATCTGCATAGCTCTTCTGTCGGTCTTGGGCAATCTTGATCATCTCGATGATTTTGATATGTGCTTCGGCATCTTGAGCAATTTGGGGTCCTATGAGGGGTCGTTCTCCTGTCTCTGACCAATTCAGGGGTGTTCTACATTTTCTGCCATATAAAGCTTCAAATGGGGCCATCTGAATGCTGGCTTGATAGCTATTGTTGTACGAGAATTGAGCGAATGGCAGGCAAATACTCCATGCTGCTCCATACACAATAGCGCAAGCTCTCAACATATCTTCTAAAATCTGATTTGTCCTTTCTGTCTGCCCATCTGTCTGGGGGTGATATGCTGAGCTAAAATTGAGATCGGTGCCCATTGCTTCATGCAACTTTTCCCAGAATTTGGATGTGAATTGGGCTCCTCTGTCTGACACAATCTTCTTGGGCACTCCGTGAAGTGTCACAATTCGTGTCAAATATAGCTCGGCAAGTTTATCCTTCCCATAGGTTTGCTTGATCGGGAGGAAGTGAGCCACCTTGGTCAGTCTGTCGACTATGACCCAGATAGCATCATATCCTTCACGAGTTTTGGGAAGTCCAGTAATGAAGTCCATGCCGATACTATCCCATTTCCATTCGGGGACCCAAGCAAGGTCGTAATGACCACGAGGGCTTCGGTGGTCAATTTTGATCTGTTGCGGGCGCCACATTTGGCTACATATTCGCCACTTCTTTCTTCATCGGTTCCACCAATCTTTTCTTCGATCTTGATACATCTTTGTGCCTCGGGATGGATCGAGAATTGAGAAGAATGAGCTTGGATAAGATCAATTCTCTCAACTCTTTCTTGTTGGGTATGCAATAGCGACTACGGAAAGTAAGGATCCCATGTTCGCTCATTGCATACTCTGATGAATCTTCTTCTTGAGCCTTCTTTTCCAGTTTTTGAATCTTTTCATCTTCATCTTGGGCTGCCTTTATCGATCGATCGTCGCCGAACGGTGAAGTTCTAGTCTTGTCGGTCGCCTGCTCGATGATCACTAAATTCAATCGTAGTATATCTTTACGCAATTAAGGCGGATACTCGCGATAGTTGGTGCGTCTTGTCGAACCTTTCGATCGAGGGCATCGACAACGACGTTGGCCTTCTTGGGATGATATTGAAGATCAACATCATAATCTTTAATCGACTCCGACCATCTTCGTTGTCTCATATTCAACTCTGGCTGTGTGAAGAGGTACTTTAAACTCTTGTGATCTGAGAATATCTCACATCGATTTCCTAGCGGTGGTGCCTCCAGTTTTGAGGGCATGCACCACACCGCTAGCTCTAAATCGTGTGGGATAATTTTCTTCGTCGGCTTCACTGTCTTGAGGCATAAGCAACCACTTTTACATCTTGCATGAGCACACATCCCAAACCTGCTTTGAGGCATCACAATAGACTTGAAACTCTTTCTCGGGTTTGGCAAGATCGGCTACGGTGTCGTTGTTAGTTTGGTCTTTAACAACCGAAAGTTCTCTTCGCATGCATCCGTCCACGTGGAAAGGCTTGTCTTTCTTCAACAGTTGAGTAAGTGGACGAGAGATTTTTGAGAATCCTTCTATGAATCGGCGATAATAGCCCGCCAATCCAAGGAAACTCCTTATTTACATCCTTGTCTTGGCCTTGCCACTCCATAATCATGGCAATCTTTTCGGATCAACTTGGACACCATCTTCGATATAATATGACCCAAGAAAGCGACTTCTTTAGCGAAACGCATTTGTCAAACTTGGCGTATAACCGATGCTCTCTCGATCGGTCAGCGCCATGTGCAAATGCTCTTTATGCTCTTCTTCACTCTTTGAATATATCAGAATATCATCGATAAAGACTATCACGAATCGGTCCAATTGGTCCATATGCACCAGATTCATGAGGTTCATGAAATAAGCCGGTGCATTGGTTAAACCAAATGGCACGACCGTGAACTCGTATAGTCCATATCGAGTGATGAATGCTGTTTTCTCTCGATCTTGCTCTCGGATCTTGAGTTGATGATAACCCGAGCGCAAGTCGATCTTGGAGAATACTTTGGCACCCTTGAGTTGATCAAACAAATCATCAATTCAGGCGGTGGGTACTTGTTCTTGATGGTGACATTCAAACCTCGTAATCTACACACATTCTTAATTCTCCATTCTTCTTCTTCACAAATAGAACTGGGGCCGACCAAGGCGAAACGCTTGGTCTTATGAATTCTTTCTCTTGCAATTCATCTAACTGTTTCTTGAGTTCTTTTAGCTCACTGGCTGACATCCGGTATTGATGCTTGGCGATTGGTTTTGTGCCTGGAACCAACTCTATAGCAAGCTCTACACACTGTCGAGGGGTCTGCCTGCAATTCCTCCGAAACACATCCGGATAGTCTTGTACTACCGCACTTGCTCGTGTGTTGACCGCCAACATGTTGATCATGCGTTTTCTTGCACTTTTCGGTACTTCTCGCCTGCTTTTATCACCACCTTCCGATCTTGAAATTGACCAACGATCTTGTTTTGTCCTCACAGTCTACCTTGCCTTTGTTTTTAGCTAGCCAGTTCATGCCCAAGATGGCATCTAAACCTGACATATCTAATTGCAGCAAATCTGCCTTAAATTCTACCCCTTGGATGTTTATACGGAGCCCAACACACCCACCGTGGGACTCCATTCTAACCCCAGGGGTTTCAACCACATAAGGTCTTGGCAAAGAAACTGAGGGTAATTGATTTTTCAGGACAAAACTCTTCGAGATAAATGAATGTGTTGCTCCAGGGTCAAATAAAATCAGTGCAGGTATGAAGTTGATTGGGAACATACAAGCAATAATATCGGCGGCTCCAGTGCATCTTCTACGACGTGATTCACCCTTGCATAAAATGTAGGCTCGGCACGGCCTCTGCCTCTGCAGAGGTGAAATTGCCTTCCGCGGGTGATTGCGGTCCGGCTGCCTTGATCTGCAAGTATCCTCCTTTGGGGTTGCTGGGGCCTGCTTGTGATTTTGACTCCTGCTGCGTTGATTACGCACAGGAGTTTTGCAAGATCGGAGGTAAGTTCTTTACGGGACACCGATCTCATAGTGCCCTATTTCGCCACAGTGGAAGCAAGCATTGGATCTGCGGGACAAGCTGGCGCGAGGTGGTTTCCTCCACAAGTGGGGCATCCGATTGCCAAAGGTGAAGGGAGTTGTATTCTTGGGGCGCCCTGGTGACTTTTCGGCATCACAAACTGTCGGGAAGGTTGGGGTCGAAAAGACGACGACCCCATAGTCTTGCTTCGCTGGCTTTGGTGGGAGGAGGACTGTGATTTGTGCGTTGCTTTACGCTTTCTGTAATCCTCCATCTCACTACGGGCTTCTTCTGAGGTGATGAGGCTATCCACCATGTCATTCAGGTCTTGGAATTTGATCGCTGAAATGTGGAATTTCAAGGACTGTTGCGATCCGACCACGAATCGCTCATTTCTTCTCTTCTTTATCAACATCTTACGGGCGAACAGGAAAGATGGTTGAACTGGTGTAGGTACTCCATAATTGTGCGACCTCCTTGCTTGAGTGCCAAAAATTCTCGGCGCTTTGCCTCCACAATGCCATCAGGAATATGGGCTTTGCGGAAAGCCTTGGAGAATTCTTCCCAGTCAATCTCTCGGTCTCTCTGGGTACGCTGATAGTTGATCCACCACGTTGCAGCAGCACCCTGCAACTGATGGGATGCATATAGCACTTTTTCTTTGTCATCGCACTGTACGGTCTGAAGCTTCCTTTCCACGTCCACCAGCCAGTCCTCGGCCACTAGGGGATCAGCCGAGGTGGTAAAGGTCGGCGGACGGGTTTTCAGGAAGTCTGCCCATCGGGTGGAAACTGGTGCACCATCCCGAGGGATATTGCCTCCACCTTGAAGGCCTGGAGATCTAGCTGCTATCTGCTCAAGCATACGGGCTTGCTGATCAAGCACTCGTAGGATGTTCTGTTCTCCTTCCTGGCGGTTTTTCTCTAACATTGTTATTATGCTGGCTAGCGTCGCTTGATCTGTGGCAGGTGCACCCTGCCCACTGGTCTGCCCCGTCTGCTGTGTCGGATTCATCTGCCAAATGGGAACTGGGAATTAGTTTTGCAGCGATCTTGGCAACCAAGAGTAGATAAGTAAGATTTCGAATTTTTCAAGGTAAGTATAGGACGAAAAAGGTAAGAACGAGAGCGAAGGGGACAGGAGAAAGCTTTGAACACAGACAGAAATACTGATAGTTAAGCAAACAACATAAAGATTAATGAACATAATTTTACAATATGCAGGTGGTACACAGACCACTTAGGGTTCATGGTTACACTTGCATTACAATACAAAAGTACTGCTACTAAAACAAAAGGTCGGGCTACGCTAGCGGTCAGCGTCTACTCCTCCATATCCTCGGTATTGGGAGGGCCAAGCGGGGCTGCGGGGCGGAACCGAGCACGGTACTGCGCCGCAGTCATCCGGCGCTTGGGCCTAGACTGCACTGAAGCACAAGAGGAATGGACGCTGGCGACTCAGACTATCTCGAGCCCTCTGCGCCTCCACGGGCCTCAAAGCGAAGAAGGACTCCGAGGCGCCGAACCTCCTCACAGGCGTCCCAAAGCCGCCTCATGAACTCGGCCTCACCGACCGCCTCCGTCGTGGCGGACGACTGCGGCGTCATAAGGGTGGCGATGCCCGCCAAAGGAGATCGTCATCCTCACCGAACCTGGGACTAGAAAGTCCCCAAAGTGCGGACGCGGCACCAGTCAAGGCGTCTGCTAGCTCACGTGGTAGTAGTCCACGAGGTAGAGTGCGGCCTTGAGCCACATCTGAACAAGATCCTCCGCGCCACTCGACGGGCGGTGAACCTCCGCTTCTCATGCAGGCGGACAGCAACGGATCCGAACCACCCAAGCCTCGTACTCGTAGAACGGTCTGGCGAAACTGTCCCCACATGGAACACTGGTCATGGTTGCCTCTCGCTCAAGATGCTTCCGCATCTCCCACACCTTACGGCCCAACCGTCCATACGGTCGGGCGGGAAAAGATGTGGTGCACCATCTGCCGAAACGAAAATTTGAAGTTAGATAAGTGAAGCAGTAAACATTTGCATAAATCAAAACTTAAGCAGAAGTAAACTAAGACAGATAAGATAGCAACAAGAGAGGTAAAGACAGCAGTAATACTTATATTTTTCATAAACCCTTTTTATATCTTTAAATTAGACTTTGCGATAAAATCGCTTCCTAGGCTGCCTTAGGTCTTAACCTACGGTCAAAGAGCACTCGCTCGATACCACTTCTTATAACGCCTTGTTTCCGAGGGCGTGTACGGATTCTGACAATCCGCAACTATTCACGCTGAGCAGGTTATGGAGTGTCGCGCAAAATATACCATTGCACGCTACAACAAAAGACCAAAGATATATTTTACATATGGATTAACATCCGAGTTTTTACAATGGGCGCAAGCCCAAAGTATAATTACATTACAAAAGCTCCGAATCCGCTTGGCGCGGCGAAGACCTAAAGCCACGGATCCTCGTCAAGAAGAGACCCTGGGGCTTCCTCAGCGGGAGACCTTCACCTTCGTCTTGATCTTCTAAAGAATTTATTTAGCAAGCCGTGAGCCAACAACCGCCTCGACAAACCGCAAAGGAACCCTTCCTTACTATATGCACGGATTAACAAAGGAGTGGAGTATCTGGGTTTATTATCTTTGAGTGGATGCAGTTTTCTTTGCAAGCCTTTTTGTAAAACTTGCTGATAAAACTACTCCTTAATCAACAGGGGTTTTCATGAAGAGTTAATTAACCATCTAACCGATTAAAACATTGAAAACTACTCAAGCTTTGGCCGATGGGATCACCAAGTGGCACACTCCATTAACCGGAGCACAGCGTATCCAAATACCATTTAATTGACTCTGCAGAGTTTGCTCAACTTTACCCACACGATCCCTTAACTCCCGCGACAGAGTTAAGAAAGCCAGGTCGTTTCACCGCTCAAATCTTTATATAGGCTCTACCCAGAGAATTCACTCGGTCCGGCACATGGAAACTCCCGTCCGCTTGAGTGAACCCTACCGTTATTAGGTGTCCGCAGCACGGCCCACCTAATCCAACTACTCAACCTCCCGACTCCTCAACACCTGTAGAGTTTCAATCGAGTTGAGCAGCTACTAAACCAGTGTTGACAAGTCAACTCCTGTGGTTGAGCGATTGCTATGACAGTTGCTCAGCATAAGGGGGTTTCAGTCCTTATAATTTCACATGGCCCGCAACCTCTCTAGGTCCGCGACCACAACCTAGGGTAAACGGTGGGCGAAGACCGACCCGCGGTTTCCCACAACGCTCTTACCCTTTCCAGCACACCGACGCTCTCCGC
This sequence comes from Bonia amplexicaulis, assembly GCA_036346245.1. Lineage (NCBI taxonomy): Eukaryota > Viridiplantae > Streptophyta > Magnoliopsida > Poales > Poaceae > Bonia > Bonia amplexicaulis. Next base: position 1,158,659 of record CM070737.1, on the reverse strand, counting down.
CCTAGGATGCGGTGTCCCATACCACCCCACCCTAGGGACGGGTTTTCAAGTCTAACTACCATGACCACAACCTTATCGATGTAAGACTTTGTATGATAGTAGTAACCTATAGTGATCTAGATTAACGATAAATATCTCTAAGGTTACAAGGCATGGCTATGAATTAAACATGGCATTTTTCGGTGGTAGGACGTATCTATATCACATGTCATTCTAAACAATTTTATTTTACTTTAAACTAGCATTTCACAACTAGCATAATGCAAATAATGTAATAATATAATATGTAAAGCATGGGATTCAACATGTTCAAGGTTTTGCGACTTGTCAGTGAACTAGAACGATCTCGTGAGCTCGAACGTCGACGCTCGGATCCCGAGATTGCACCCGAGCTTCCGGATCTCCAAACTAGCGCAAACACATAAAACAAATAAGTCCTAGCTTGAGAATAATCAAGCAAGGAAAACAATCTATAAAAAGAATTAAAAGAAATAAAATTGCATAAAATATCAAATGAAAAGGGTTCTTGGAATTTTAGATTTTCTGGAGATGAATTTTGAAATTGGAGTTCACCACTGGGTTCAGGAGAATGAGAGGAGCAAAGTGGTGAAATTTGGGAATTTTTGGGATTTTCTGTGATTTTCTAGGATTTATTTAGACTTTCGGATTTTGGAAAAGAATAAATCACGAAATTGATGAAACGATCTTGGGCCTACCCATGGCTACAGTCTTGCCCAGCTTGTGCGCATGTGCAATAGAAAACAGCCAAGCCCAGCCTTCAGCGCCTCGCCCGATGGTAAGCGCGTGGCGAGGGGCTGCGCAGGCATGGGAGGGCGGACGGCTCGGATGGAGGGGTTTAAGTGAGATCGGACGGTGAGAGAACGGAGCGGGCGGACGCTGCGGTAAGGATCTGATCGGACGGTGGAGGGGAAGTTCATGAAGATCGGACGGCCAAATCGATTACATCCGACGGACGCCGTTAAAGGCGAGGAGAGGGAACAGGCGAGACGATGGAGCCACGTCTCCTTCGTCTACCTCCCGCCGCTCTCATGACAGAAAAGGCGAGCGGCGAGCAACCGCTCTCCGGTGACCGCAACGGCTCCGGGGACCGGGGAAGGGTCCAGATGGGTGCATTCGACATGGGAGTTCATTTTGGCGCTTGGATGGCAAGGGGTCGTGGTGCGAGCTAGAGGCGTAGGGTGGTTTCGGCTCTCGTGAGAGAGAAGGGTACCGACGGCGATCTAGCCCAATCGGCGGTGCTTACACGGTCGTGAAGCTCGAGGTTCACTTTGGTGGAGTGAGCTTGGTGGGAGCTCCCAAGCGGTGGCCACGGGAGGGTGAAATGGCCGTGGCGAGCTCGATCTTGGGACTCCTCGGTGTCTCTCCAGTCGACAAGGGTACCACGGTGATCGGGAGTTAGTGAGGGTTCTCTGGGCGAAAGCAATTGAGAAATGAGGAGGAGGAAGAAGATCGGTTCTGGGCGTCGCAGGCAGGGAAGGCGGCGGCGAGGGAGGCGATGGGGCTCCAATCGGTGCAGGGAGCTTGCTAGGAGTGACAGGGAGTGGATGGAGGTGGCGGCGGGTTCGGAAGCAAAGGGAGGTGGGCGGCAGCGAGGGGTTTTATACCCGAGGGAAGAAGGGGCGTGGAGGAGAAGGCTCAAGGCGTGCGAAGGTCGCAGGAGGACGGAGGGTTCTGGGCGTCTCCTCAGCAGAAGAGTGACGTCCGGCTGCGCAGGGAGTGAAGGCGGGTGCAGCGGTGGGAGCGGGTGGCGGCGGCATGGGCGGGAGGCCCTCCGCGGAAGAAGGGGAGGAGAGGGCCGGCGGGTGGGGCCAAGGGAGGGAGCGAGCGACGCGTGGGCGGCGCCTCCTTCGACCCGCAGGCACGCGGGGCGCTGTCCGAACAGGGGCAAAGGCGGTGCGGCTGGGCGCCAGGCAGCGCGCTGCCAGGGAGAAGGCGGAGAGGGAAAGGCGCTGAGAGAGGGGAAGGAGCGGGCGTCCGCGAGGAGAAGGCGGAAAGGGCGCGGGGCGCCAGCGGGCGAAGGGAGGGAGGAGGCGCCGGGAGAAGGAGAAGGCGGAAAGGAGGGGGGGCGCCAGCGAGAGAGGGCGGCGCCCGGCCGAAAAAGGAAAGCGCAATCCAAGGAAAGTTTCCGAATTGGGAAAGTTTTCAAAAAAAATCACCAAAAATTCAGGAAAAATCCAGGAAAAATTCGGTTTGAAATTTTGGGGTCTTTCAAAGATATCGTCCGCTCATTCTTCGACATCGTCGCCGGATGCGTGTGATGCACCATCCTCTGGAAAATCCCAAAAAGGAAGAGATACATAGGTATTGTTACTTCTAGAGCATTATTATGAAGTGTGATATAACACGATTATTGTGTTGTAGTGAGTACCGAAAATCACGTCCTATGTTGTGGTGTGGTGCTGGATTCCTTCTGTCTCCCTCCCAGGGCATCGTAAGCACTGAACGACCTACATGCTTCCAAAAATTTAGCCTAGGACAATGCAAACAAAGGAAAGACTACAATAGAGTTATGTATGGAGGAAATAAGTTAACCTGTCAATGTGTGATTTGCAAACGAAGAGAAGACTGCACTGAAATGTGTGATTTGCCATTCCAAATGATCTTGTGGCAATAACAAAGTGAATCATAAATGGCACTAGTATATGTGATTTGTTTCATGCCCTTTGAAGGACTCTTTAGCATGTATTATTGCTACAAGGTCTCTTTAGAATACTAACATGCCATTCTAAATAGATCTTGTACTAATAACATGACCCTCGTTCCCTTAAGGTTGTCTATAAGAACTCCAACTCACTTAGAAATAACAACTCAAACAATTTATCTCTAAAATCATTCACTAGCTTTTTTTCCCCTTGAACCAACTGCCCACCCATAAAAGTAAGGAGAGGAGAGTCGGAGGAGGGGAAATATATTTCTCAACAACTACAAGACATTTTCAGCACGAAGGTGACATTTTTGGCAACGACAAAGGACCGCCATCCATGTCTTCATCCACGTGAGGACCACACTGAGCCCACCCCCAACAACCTTACCACTTCCAGCTCGACACAAGTAGGCCCACTATCCCTCCCACATCCATTTCCCCATTCCTTTTTGGGTTTCACATAAAAACGACATTAACAGATATGGACGGATGTAATGCACATGAGCTAAAAAGTGGGATTTAGGATCCATACTTTTGGAAGGAGAGGTGACGGGGAGAACTCATGAACACACATTAACAGGTGTGGACGGATCTATCACACATGAGGTAAAAAGTGGGATTTGATATCCGTATCTTTAGGAGGAGATGCCACGGGGAGGAGAGAACTCATGAAATCATATTAACAGATATGGACAGATCTATCACACATGAGGTAAAAAATGGGATTTGGGATCCATACTTTCGGAAGGAGAGACAGCGTTGGGATGAGCGGTGGCGTCGGGACGAGAGGCGACGGGAAGGAGAGACGGCACCAGGAGGAGATGCAGCGTCGGGAGGAGAGACGACAGGGCCACCACTCTAGGTGAGAAAGGAGAGGATGGAGAAGTTGGATTCTCCAGTGGCGGAGGTGGCGGTTGGGGGACGAAGAGATGGAGGGGTGCGTGGATGAGGAGTAAGAGAGCAAAACCTAGCCAGGGACTTACTTATAGAAGAATTATCACAGACGATTCTGCGATATAATTGTCTATAATGTTGAACTTATCACAGACGGTCCTATTATGGAACCATCTATGATATTATATTTATCACAAAAGAAAGATAATAAAAAAGTAGAAATCTAACTGCTTCAAAGCTTTTTCTATTGGCGGAGGTAGCATGCAATCTCTATTTGCAAAACTTCATAAGCGACGTGGTCAGCATCCGACGGTTTGGGGTCATCAGCGAACGAAGCTCGAAATGCATCCACCTGTTGACACGCTCGTTTGAGTGTCTTCTGAACACCTTCTGACTGATCAATCAAGTTGAATTGAACCCATAGGCTCTCCTCCCTTCTTGAGGGGTCTCGGCAAGGTTGATTCGGTCGCCTGCCACCTCTACTAAGCATTCTAAGAGACGACAAGCCTCCTGGAGACATGCAACGTCGTTGTAGAGGACCACGTCGATGGTGAGGTTAGCTCGTCGAAAGCGAGAGAACAACCGAAATACGCGGCGGAGGAGGATGTCAACGCGGCGGAAGATGGCCTTCAATTGCTTTGGAAAATCCTCGGACATAGGAGAGAGGACATCAAGACACTGTTGGCACAGTGTCGTTCCGCATCATCCACCAGCATACGACCGGCGAGGTGCACGTGCAGGATGGCCAAGTTGGCCATCAATGCTGGTGACAAGGAAGAGAAGGGAGCTATTTATTTGTCCTTGAGAGACAAGAAAAATAAGGAAGAAAGCCAGCCGACAAGGTACTCGTACAGGATATATCAACGATGTGGGTATTAATCTTCGATGGCGGATGATCATTTTTATGCAACAAGGAATACATTCGACACGTGGAACGAAGAGACACATCAGGGAGCCAAAACAATCGATCGAAAGGCGCGCTTCGGGGAGACGAAGAGATATCCCAGACGGATGCAACCACAAGCTGTCTGTAATGCTAAACTATCATAGACGTCGTGTTTTAATAACCGTCTATGAACTATCACGTACGGTTCTAATTGAAAACCGTCTGTGATATCTATTATTATCACAAATGGTCCATATTAATTACCGTCGGTGAACTATCACATACGATTCTAATTAACAACCGTCTGTGATATCTGCTGTTATCACAGACGGTTCGTATTAATAACCGTCTGTGAAATATCACAGACGGTTATTAAGAAAAACAGTCTGTGATAATTCAGCATTACAGACGGTTCACGATCACGCTTGTAAAATCGTTTGTAATAATTACAATATAGATGGTTTCCTATAAATCATCTATGATTAGATGTTTAGGATGACCCTTTTTGTAGTTGTGTAAGTACATGCGAATTAGTTCATACAGCTTAGATATATACTTTGCGTTTTTCTTAATGCGTGATAAATGTCAGAACAAACAACAAACGGTCAAGATAGTGCACACACGGTAGAACATCAAACAGTCATCTGCAATAGAACCAATATTGACAACATAAATTTTGAAAGGCATCTATAAATCGAGAACAACAAACATGCCATTCATCCGCCCAATGTAATGTAGACTAGCTAGCAATATACACATAGCATGCTTAAGACTCTAATCTCTAATATTTCCAGAGGATATAAGGACAAGTCGATTTCAATCCAATTTAACAAGTTCAGTACCTAATTTGAGCACAGGAGTGTTGACGACCGAATAGATGGATAACACAAAGTAAGAAGTGGAGAAGATACTATATATACGATCTCACACTAAGGCAGAAGGAGGCAAGCTGATGCACATGTGTTATCACTTCAAGAACTCACCGTGCCCTTCACCCACCTCTCGCCCTCCTCCGGCGATGTCAACGCCGAACAGCTTGACGACGCGGGCCTCATCGGCAATCGCGTCGGCCGCGTCATCCTTGTTCTTCGTCATCTTCTTGTGGTCGATGAGCAGCTGCTTGTCCGGCCCATACGCCGACCGGGAGAAGGCCACGGTGTCGCCTGGTCGGAGGCCCTTCTCCCGGACGAAGCGGCTCCAGCCCCTGGTGAGCACGTAGCTCTGGCTGCTGTTCCAGTACGAGTACCGGAACCGCCACACCTTCCCCTCGCCGTCCTCGAAGTTGAGGAGCACGCCCTTGCCGGTGGCCGCATCGGAAGCGCGCTTCAGTGGGAAGTGCTTCTCCGCGTGCTGCTTCGGCACGACGAGGCGGTTGAGCTTGCCGACGTCGCTCGGCGTCACGGCCTTCTCAAACAGCGGCTCCCGCGCCCACGGCGGCGTGGGCTGCGCGCGCGCCCCGGCGCAGGCCCTGCTGGAGCTCGTCGGCGTAGGTGTGCTTGCGCAGCATGTCGACGATCTCGGACTTGGAGTGCGCGGCCAGGAAGGCGAGCTCGCGCCCAGACGCGCCCTCCTCCGGGTGGTTGGCGACGGCTTCGCGACCGCGGAAGCGGAGCGCGGCCACGTCGTAGGCACGCGCGGCGGTGTCCTCGTCGGGGAACGTGCCGAGCCACACCCGCGCGTGCCGCTCGTAGATCTGTGCGCCCCAGCGCCCATTCGGCTGCGGCACGACGCCCTTGAACCGCGACGATGGGCGCGGCGGCTGCCGCAACTCCGCCGCCTCGTCGGCGCCCCATTCTGGGGACGAGTCCATGGCAGCGAAGTCCAGCATGGGCGGTGTCTCGTTGCCGGACTCCATCGTGGCGGTCGACGTCGCGGTCGAGTGCCACGAGAAGGCCATGCTTCCCAACCCCATCTCACATCAATCGCGAGCTACAACTTTGCTAGCTTCTGGTATGAGGTCGTTGGTAGCTGCTGCTGGCTGCGTGTGGCGACTTGGTTTGTATATATTGAGTTCGGTGCTTCTTCCATTTACACTTATCTCTCATATGTGTAGTTGGCTTCTAGTGAATTTCTACATTAGGGTTCATTATTATGCCTTCTGGCATGAGGTTATGGCCTATGAGAACCTGTTGATCAACTTACCTGTTGCTGGTTGTAGTAGCTGTGCATTGCATTTTGATGTATGCATTCATGTGTTACATTTTTGTCCACACAGGATTATATATGCATGGTCCGTGAACATATTTGCATCAAGACGATTATACTGGTATGTGTTGTACATATATCTTCTTTTTGTGTGTGTGTATATATGGGCCATGGTATTATAATTTCTCCCAAGTAGTAAAATCATACGAAATTTTATAGGCCAATCGTTAGCTATCGACGTGCCACGAATTAATAGATTACACAGCTAGTCAGTGCTCGGTCATGTTACTTACTTAGGTCCGCTTATTTCAGTTTAAACTTATAGCTTATTTTTATTATTTTTAAATTTTGTATTTTTTTTTGCTTTTTGGCTTTTTTAGCTTTTTTGTCTGCTCTTTTTTGTATTTATTTGTATTGTCTGTAATGGATTAATTTGTTTTTTTCATTTTTTAAAAATTTAATTATCTAAATAAGTCATTATCAGGTATAGTGTAATTTTAATCAGTTACAGCGAAATTTTAGCCATAAATTATTTTTTCAGTCCAAATGAGTCGCACCTTAAGCACGTCAAGTATATATATTTTGTACAGTTAATCAAAGCTTGACAGATGACTGAATGACCGCAGTAAAAATATGCTTCTTTTATTACATGATGTTCACTACCCGTACAATCATGGCAACAAGCGAGGAGATTTTTTTTGGGTGAAATAAACTAAAAAATATATTAGCAAGAATGTGCACTATGGCCCTATCTGGATCCCCCATGACATCGTTATTTTTCTGTTTGTTTTATGATACTGTTGTCTTTCATGTGTTTTCATGTTCAAGTAGTTGAGCTTGGAGAACAGATATTTCAGCGAGACATGACGAACGCAAAAGTATGCATGATTTCAACTGTTTTTGCACGTGTATGTGCGACCAAATGAAGTCCAAAACGTCGACGCAGAGGATGAAAGGAATATACTAGCTTCTAACAATATAAATATGAATTCAAAGTTTTTGATGGAGAACAAAAGAAGGCCCTAACAGTTACCATTGGGCAGCCGAAGCAATGTGGCACCTTGATTTTCTAAATGCTCAATTCGCACTATCCACTTGTGGTGGGTTATTTTCTGAATTCAAGAACCGATCCCATAGTCTCTAAGCTGTGAGTCTTAAGGTGGCTGGGCCTGTTCTTTTTGGCTGCGATTTATAGTTTTTTGCTGAAATTTTTGAATTTTGGCTGTTTACGGTACAGATTACGGAGAGATCGATACTCACTTGCGATTTTGGCTGGTACAGATGTTAAGCTTTTAACGTGTACTACGTTTAACTTGTAGACCCCGTTTTGAGAAAATACTCTATTTAAAAGTTAGGTACTGTAGCGGCTGCCAAAAGCCCACCGGCTTGTGGCCTGCCAAACACCCTCTAACCCGTGCTCGATAAAAAAAACAAAAGAAGGCAAAAATTGTTTGAATGCGTCCAATATTCTAAAAACGTTGAGGGTAAGTAGTACGTTGGTGGTTTACTTCACTGGTACTAGCTTTCATTTTGATGCTGATTCTTTTTTTTTTTTTGAGGGTTAGTTAGTACAGCAACTACATGACACACGTGCAATTGGGATACACTAGTTTACATAAAAAAACCAATAAATAATAGCACCTCAATTGAGGGCTCGGGGAGTATCATAATTTAGTTGATGTGCCAGCTCTCTAAACAATGTGACATTTGCCATAGGATCGAAGTTTATATTTGATTCATTGCGAAACAAACACCCCAGCTTGTGTCCCAAGTGCCTTTTTCCATCCCGACTTAACATGAACTTTAAACTTTTGGATCGATGTCAATCCATGATTAAGTTTTCGAAGATGATGGATGCAGTAGTGAGTTGTAGAGGCAAAATTAATTAAGTCCGTACTTGTGGGCGAACGATGCTTTTAGATTTTTTCTAAGTATTCATCAATTCTTTATTTCAATAATCATGAGAAGTTATGTTAATGAAAAACTCAAAATTACAAACAATCTCGGTGCTACAATAATTTCAGCATGTGAACAGTGCAAACCAACACTCTATGAGGACTACAGCGAGCCATATTATGTGAAATCTATCTAGATCATGGCAAATCATATATAGCAAATCTATAACTAAATAAATAATAATATAAAATTAAATAGATTTTAGCATGTCAAGTTGCTCAAGATCGTAGTTTAGCCAAAGAAATCCAAAAATGACCAAGTCATATCAATTAACTAAATAGAATCAAAAAGTTACAATTGAGTCTATTTAGCTTAAGGCTAGGAGAAGTAAACTTAAGCTTCAATAAAGAACAAGCATGGCTTGATCTAAAGCTCAATTTAGATTTAAGGCTCAGCTTAACCTATTTAACATGACATGAATCACTACAGCAAAGCTAGTCACAAGATCCAATAAGACATGATTTTAGTTCAAGTTTCTCACATTTAAGAAAGCTAGCATAACAAAGCTAAGCTATACATTGAAATACATGATAAATCTAGCAAACTAGCATAATACATGATAGGATATAAAAATAAGATATCATATCACACAAAAATAATAGTCAAAACTCCTTGTAGTTATATTACAATACAAACTGCTGAAACTAAATATACATTGTGATATAATAGATGCAAAAGAAGTCAAACTCCCCCACAAAATAAGCCAAAAGGACTAATAATCTTAACTCTCACTACAAAGAAGCAAAACGAGAAGAATCAAGAGTCTTAGTAAAAATATCCGTAACCTGGTAATCCAACTCTACAAAGTAAAGCACAACATCACCATTCTCTACATGGTCACTAAAGAAATGGTATCTAATATCAATGTGCTTGGTCTTAGAGTGTTGTACTAGGTTTTTAGTAATGTTTATGCCACTAGTGTTATTGCAGAAGAGGGGAACACTACCTAAAGCCAATCTATAGTCCCACAGAGTAGATAAGATCTAGAGAACCTGAGAGTAACAATTAGTTATGGCTACATAACTCTATTTTAGCAGTGGACTGTGTAATACAAGACTGCTTCCTAAATGATCAAGAGATAAGAGATGTGCCTAAGAAGTGATAGCTGCCATAAGTACTCTTAGTATCTATTCTACACCCCACATAATCAGCATAGAAAGACTCGAATAGAGACTGTGGAATCAGAAGAATACCAGAGTCCAAAGTCAAGAGTATCTTGAAGGTATCTAAATATGTGATGCACTACTTGACGATGTGAGGCACGAGGAGAACCTTCAAATCGGAGCACAAACACACAGCAAACTATATGTCCGGCCTCGACACCGTGAAGTGGAGGAGGGAGCCGATCATGCTGCGAAACTCTTTCTGGTCCACGGGCTCTCCATCCTTATCAGGATCCAGCACGGTAGAAGTGGCAATAGGAGTATATATTGGCTTGTTGCTTTCAATATAGAAGCACTGAAGAAGGTATTTTGTGTACTTGCTTTGATGAATGAAGGCCCCTTCTTCAGTTGCTTGACTTGAATACCAAGGAAGAAAGTCAGCTTGCCCATCATACTCATCTCGAATTTGCTTCTCATAGAATCTAAAAATCTAAACACCAAAGCATGAAATGAACCACCGAATATAATGTCATCCACATAAATCTGAATAAGTAAAAAATCACTGCCATACCTAAGAGTGAACAATGTTTTATCTACCATTCATATTTTGAAATCATTTTTAAGAACGAAACTTTTAAACCTATAGTACCAAACTCTAGGGGCTTGTCTCAATCTATACAAAGCTTTTAAGAGCTTACACACTTGGTTTGAGAACTTGAGATTTTTAAAACCAGGAGGCTGCTTGACATAGATCTCTTCATCTATAAAACCATTTAGGAAAGCATTGTTGACATCCATTTGAAAAAGCTTAAAGCCCTTAGATGTCGTGAATGGGCTTTAATCTAACTACAGATGCAAAAGTCTCTTTAAAGTCTAAGTCTTCTACTTGAGAAAAATCTTGAGTTATAAGCCTAGCCTTATTGCGAAATACCAACCCATCCTTACTTTGCTTATTTTTAAAAATCTATTTTGAACCAATTATATTATGGTTAGGAGGGGGTTCAACTAAGGTCCAGACTTGGTTTCCTTCAAAGTTTTTAAGCTCTTTATGCATGGTATTGACCTAAGAGAAATTAGATAAAGTATGGGTGATATCTTGGGGTTCAAAAGATGTAACAAAAACAGAATATATATGAGAATCTAGAGAGATAAACCTAGAGCGAGTAACTCACTCATGGAGGTCCCCAATCATCTGCTCCTGAGGGTGCCGTCCCATCGAACCCTTAGTGGATACTATCCACTTAGCACATATGAGAAAAACCTGATAACTCCACATACATGGGTTTTAACTCATACAATGTACTTATGTACGCCTTTCAAAGTACATAAATCCGAATCTGTTAAGTTCTTAGTTTTGATCCAGCTTGATCTTCTCAACTTCTCCTTGACCTAAACCGCTCACCAAGTGCCGCTCAAGCATCGCGGTTTTGATCCAAGATAGTTTTCAGTATTTTGAACTTACCAACATACTCTTTTTTGACCCGATCTTCATCTTCCATTACAAGCAATCGGCATGCTTGCCACATGTAAGTACACCACTAAATTGAAATGCATCGGCAAGTCTCTCCTATTCCAGTTCCACCGGACCATGCCTCACTTGGACCGACCAAGCCACATAGTGCAACCCATCGCTTGAACTTCCCTTCAACATTTTTTCGTATTCTTTGTGTCATGCTTGAGCTCATCCTTCTCACCCGACATTCTTGATCGTTCTGGGCATCAGCTGCTCCATGAGTATAGCTCCGATCCTCGTCGTTGACCATAGTTGACTTCAAGCGACCCTGCACGTCCAAAGACCAGTAATCATTTTCGGGCACAAGTTATTCACAAGTTGATCCACGTTAGTTGTAACATGCATTATGCAACACATATATTCTAACTAGGTCAAATCAAATCATCCTATGACTCAAATTCCCAAAAAAAAACATAATTCAGTTAAAATGAAAATGCTTCTGTCGGTCAGACTGCTAGGGCTGCTACAAAACTAAAAACTGAATTTTTTTTGCAAAACTCAAATCGCAAATAATAATGGTTCATTATAACAAAAACTTGGACTTTCTCACATGGTCCTTTAGTGCGATACATGCATGTCAGATTAATTAATTTCATTTTTTCGATTGCAAGCTGGACTATCTGAGATTTGCCAAATATCGATTATTGCTAATTTTATGCCGATGCAAAATAGCTAAAGTTGCCTACCACTAGGGGTGCAAACGGGTCGGGTTAATCCCGACCGATCCGGCACCGAATCCGATTGGTCCGAATCCGATTAGTACCGAATCCGGAGAAAAATATGGGTTAGGATATGGTAACGACAATATCATCCCGAATCCGATACGTTTTCAAGTTTGATTTCAGATTAGTGCTACTATTTGACGTTTTATTTTCTTTTGCAATGGTAAAATAAAATCTTTCACATCAGCTATTAAGTAGTAACATCAAGTTCTTGACTGTACGTCCTCCTACTCCATTTGTTATACTGCACGCATTCCTTACAAACAAGTAGGAGTGCAAACGGCTCGGATTAATCCCGACCGATTCGGCACCGAATCCGATTGGTACCGAATCCGAAAAAAAAATATGGGTTAGGATATGGTAACAGCAATATCCGTCCGAATCCGATCTGTTTGCACCCCTACCAACCACACTATAATTTTGACTTAGCATGACATGTGGGCCAGTCCAGCGATGGAGCCTTTTTTGCAAGCATGTTACGTGTGCACTCTGCATTGACCAGTGGTACAGAATAGTCAACCAATCAAATAATCAATCAGTCCAATCCGCACCGTCGAAAGAATCCAAAAGCATTCGGTGACGGCTGGTGATGTAACGCCATCTGTAGTGCAGAATCCAAGGCTCCTGCTTATTGCTCCGCAATTTGCTGCTAATAGTACTGTCAGTGTGCTTTATTTCCTTTTCCGTGTAAAATTTAGACCACATTTACAAATTGTTATTTTGAAATTATGTAAGAGTTGTTGTAGACTTATTCTTCAATCTAGCACACCAACCACGCTACTAGGCTAGTAGCTAGCAGAACCGGGAGACTCCTCTGGTTACATATAGGAGAGTTGTTACCCACTGTGCAATCAACAGATATATCAATATTTAATTGTATTTCTTGGGATTTTTTTTGCATCCCTGCCTGTGGGAAATATTATAAGCATATTATACGTTTTTTGGCTTATAGCTTAAAGTTAACCTTTTGGCTTAAGCATATTATAAACATCTAGCTTTTCAGCTAAGTAAGGGCATTTGGTAACCTGCCTTTTTTTCTTGGCTTTTGAGCTATAGCTTACTGTTGAGTTGTCTGAAATACCCATGTTCTAATAACATTTTGGTTCAATCATCGACAAGAATTTTGGAGTCCGGCTTCAAACAGGACCACTGAGACAATGAGAAGTGTGTTCAGGAATGGGTCTAACTAAACAAAACCTTTATGGCCTGCAGTGCTGCACTGCAGAGGGGAGTTGGGACAAATTAACGTCTGAATCATCATAAGGAAGGATACAGAGGCTCAACAGATGAAGATGCACAATTCTACATGTCTAGCTCTCTGCAAGTACGAGCGGCACTATGCGCACGCACTAAATTGGAACTTCAGAAGCATCCAAATTAAGCGGTAGCTACCGCACAGCTGTGTCTGTGATTTGCTGTTTGTGCAAAAGAAAATCACAAGTTTGATCCTTCATACTATATATTCATATTGAGAATTTTCTAATGACAGCTCTATGAAGTATAGAACCGTGTGGTAGATTGACGTTTTCATTTCTCACGGCCTCTGAATTAACGTCTCAATAATCCCAGATGATTCACCACTGCCTAGATGTACGGGTTGTAGCACAACATAAATGTCGTTCAGGCAGTGCTACTGGACAGTCAAGCATCTGTTGATATGGCAACCAATTATCAAATCCAATGAGAGCAAATTGCCGCCATAAGTTTAGTAGATCCCGTACCAAGTTGCTCCCTGTAGTCTTTTGAAACGGATAGAAAGATTCCACCAAGTAGCTAACCTAGGTCACAAACGACTCAGCCCATCCGCCAGCTTGGTAGCCCATGGTTTTCCTTGCATCATACAACCGGCCAACTTGCTGCACGAACTTTAGCTCATCTATGCATGGCTCAGTTCTTTTAGGAGCTTAATGTTTAGGCTTTGACTTTTATTTTTATTTTTATAGTAACTCATTATTAAACGGTATATTTTTTTAAAGCGAATCTATAGGTAAATTATAGTATAAGCTATACCGAGTCCAATTATACCAGATAAAACCACATACATCTATTTTTTTCTACATACTAACTGATCATAACTCAAAAAAACGCGGCGATACTCTGCATGCATGTCGTCTTTCAGTTAGGTCACAGCTGGTAGCTAGCTAGCTAGGCACCATTGAAGGTGATGGGGTTTCAGTATGTCCGTCCAGATCTAGCTAGCTAGTTGATGCACTGACTGGTAGCTGTGAGGAAGGTAATAGTCATGCGCGGTGCAGTGTCGCTAAACGAATGCAGTGATCATCAGCGCAGATACAAGTTGCGTTGCGGCTGCGCGAGATCTATCAGATGAGATGATTAAACTGAAGAACTGATGAGATTGAGAGGACCACAAAAAAAATGATCATTTTGCGTGTAATAGGGGCAGGCACAGTTCAGTTAATTTGCGTTTATATTGGTATATACGTACGTACGTATATATATAGACATGAACCAGCTGCGTACGTACATCTCTTTTGGGTTGAGCCAGCTGCATCCATGCATGTCTCATCGATGACTGTCTGATCACTGACGGGCCAAGATAAACGGAGTGAAAAGTACGTAGCATCGGGCGCGTCGACATTTTTTTGGTTAAAGAGAAAGCCGGAGCTGGGACTTCGTGGACTATAAATGCACATGCAGACGTGGTACTAGTAAGGAGGACATGCATGCACACGTACGGCAGCACAGGTAGATCAATCATGCTTGCCATCGGCGAGGCCGCAGCTGATGAGATGCACGCATAATTGCAATACCCCACGCATAATTGGAGGACCTCAAGCGCCGTCGCGTCCCGCGCGTGTCGATCGGTTCAACTGCTAAAAAAAACATTATTATAGATAGTTTGGAACTACCGTCACAAATAATTTTTTAAATCATCTAAATTTATGTGTCAATGATAATCAAAAGTAATTAAAAATTATCACAGACATTTATAAGCCATCTGTAATAAATACAATATAGACGGTTTGTAACAAGTATAGTGTGTGAAGAATACTATCATAGACGGTTCAAACCAAAAACCGTCTGTAATACTCACACATTACAGACGGTTCTAACTACCAACAGTCTATGATGGGCGAGTATCACAGAGACGGTTGGTATATAGAATCGTCTGTGATACTTTCCCATCACAGACGGTTGGTGGAAGGAACCGTCTGTAATATGCGAGTATCACAGACGGTTTTTGGTTCAAACCGTCTGTAATAGTTTTTCATAGACGGTTTATACCACAAAATTGTCTGTGATAGTTCATTCTATATCTAAAATTTTTCTATTTTTTTTTTTGCTAGTCTCAAGAAATGTTAGCTATGCTCTTTGAAAATAAGCAAATACAGCAGTAAACACAACAGTATATTCTATTTCTATTAAGATTAGAATCCACCATTACAACATAATAAGATAACGAGCAGTTTACCCATCTAATACAATAAGAAAATGGCAGGAATACATCTCCTAATCCTACGAACCTAACTCTTAAACATGGCAAGAACATAGAAGAATCAGATACCCTAGTAGACAATAGAAGCTCAACCGCGTCGACGAGGCCTCTATACCTAGACCTCTCACACCTGATGTAGCGCGTGAGCTGAATGTCCATGACGCCCGCCGTCGGCGGCACCGACTTGAGTGCCATCTTGGTACAATGTTGCTTCTGCGGTGCTTTGCTGCCTGTAGACTTGAGTGTCATCTACTTCGTAAGGGCCATCAGGGTTGGGGTCGAGGAGAAGGATGATGAGGAGGCTGGAGAGATTTTAAACGCGGTAGAGGATGGGTTTGGTGAGTATGTATAGGGGAGGGAGATGCGAGAGTGGGAAAAATTTTAGCGGAATAGGCACGGGGGCGAAGATATGGAGCTACAATCCGTGGGGTGGGGGTTGTGAGTTTCTATTGGGTGGGATTGTATCAGGGAGGATCGACGGGCCCAGCGATCAGGGATACATAATTATCACAGACAACTTGAACCACAAATTGTCTGTAATACAAAATTATCGAAGACAATATATGTATATACCAGTACAATATAAATAGCTGGTCTCAAAAGATAAAATAGTAAAGTTCTATATGGCTTATATATATATATTCTCGTTTGAAAGGTTTCGACAAGATCTACAACTTTGCAGTTGAGGCGAACCCCAAATTCCGAACAGAAGATCAAAATTTTTGGCAAAAATAGAAACAAAAAACTTACGACGCAAATTTAAGGCTAAAAATGGCCGATTTTGGTGGTCCTAGAGGACGATTAGCACAAGCTGGTTGTTTTTTATCGAGCTCGTCGTTAGCTTTTCAACGAGTACAAGAACGTTGAAAACGGACACCGTATACAAAAGTTATGCTCATTTTACTAAATGTGTCTCGAAACGGAGTCCTATTCGGACTCAAGCAGGAGATTATGAAATTTTAGAGGATTGTGAAGCGGGAAACATATCATATACAATTTTTAATACAATATGTCTGTGATAACTTAACCGTCTGCGAAGTATCACAGACGATTTAAATAAAAAATCGTCTGTGATATTTGGCAATATCACAGACGGCTCTTGGTAAGAACCGTCTGTGATACTTCCTAGATGGTGCTCACCATGAACCGTCAGTGATGTTATCTCTTAACAAGTGGGTTTTAGCGTTGGCAGCAGTACATACGATCTTTAAAGCTAAATCGTCTGTGATTGCATTTAATATTGATGGTTTTAGTGAACCGTACGAACCGTCTCTTTTAGATAATGGAATAACAATATTCCGGTCTTGATCATTCCATGGGAATGACTACGGCCAAAGAGTTCCAAACAAAATTTAGGCCACTCTCCACCAAACTGCGATACAAAAACTTTTAAGCAACAAGCACAAGCCAAACAGACTTAAACCTTTAATCTAAAACAAGTGCCCCAACCAAACTTGCTAAAAAGCTCCAACACTACTTTCTCTAGTCTTTCGCAGCCTCTTATGAGCGCTCTTCTCGCTTTCTCTTTAGATAGGTACGAACCATCTATAGTAAAACATTTAATATAAATTTTTTTAGTAGTGTTCGTTGTGGCGGCCGGCCAGTTCCCTGCCTCTGCGGCCTGAATCGATTGACCGGCCGGGCCATGCCAGCGGCCAGGATGGCACGAGGCTGCAGACGCCACCCAGACGACCCAGTCCATCCGCAAGGCACGAGCTCAATTATCGCGGCCTCTGTTTGGTTCAGACGGGCGTACCACCAGGCACCAACTTGCATAGCCACCGCCGGATTTAGCCACGGGCGCAGCACGCGGTTCTCTCCGTTTGGGCAGATTGCCGCCGCCGCCGCGGAATATTAGCTATGTATGTGTCGATCGCGCCTTGTGCCGGCCGGTGCAGTCACCGTCTGTCGGCCCTAGCTCGTTGCGCTTCTACAAACGGACTGACCGTTCACATATGGAACGGCGCGGCCGAGGTTGATACTAACTGGAGCATTACCGGCCGGCGTCCGGTCAGTTTCAGCCTTCGTTGTTGGGTTGACCAACTGCTAATTCCCAGCGTGCCAGCTAGGGTTAGCATCCGCTCGCTCGCTCTTGTTTGGCCAATTAAAGTTGATCGATCCCACACGTATGTACCATCAGAAAGGCCCGTGTGTGGTAGCAAACGGAACACCGAGAGATATATAGATGGACACATAGAAAAAAAAAATTAAAACCGAAAGTCTTTTCCACGTGCGCCATGGAATGTTGTACTCCACCTTTCTTTTTAAAATCCATACCGTCTCATCAATATATTTAAAGCTATCTTACTAAAAATTATATTAGTATATTTATCATTAAAAATACTTTCATAATATTATAATTTTATTAATATATCTTAATATAAAGTTACAAAAGTAACAAATAAAATCGTATCTCAAAGACTATAAAAAATAAAAAACATAAGTAGAAAAGAACGGAGGGGGTATATATGGTCATCAGGCAGCAGCAAGATTGCCAACCATAGTATAGCCGAGTAGTGTGGCACCTTGTATCTTTAGCTGATGACTAGAGTTCTATTCCCACTAACCATAAGTTGGGTGGGTTATTTGTATAGATTTTCTACTTTATTTTTTCTGAATTTAAACCTATAACCTTCGGTCGTAAGTCTTAAGATAACTGGTCATTGATAGAAAGACAACCATCATTTTCAAAAAAAAAAAGAAAGAAAGACAACCATAAAACATTCCTAGCTGTTGAGTATTTGGAGTGTAGCATGGAAAAGTCAGAGCGCCTCAATTCTCAAATATAACCGGGACACACCTGGGGTGGGTCAAATGAAAAGAATATAGGTGGGCCTCGAGCATTCACACGCCGGCCCGGCCTTGGTCGTGCTTTGGGCTTCACAAACCGGGACGTATAGCAACTGCCTTGCCGTGCTGAGAATTGGATAACGTGCTAATCCTGGGCCGTGCACACTGAAGGTCAAGGGGCTTCTCATCTGCAGAGTTTCGTGTAGCGCACCTTTGATTGAAGAGGCGTCCAGGAAAACCGAATGGTCTGCCTAGAACCCAAGAAGCTGCCAAGAGAAAGATAGGCTGTCTGGTTGGAGAGGCACTCACAATGAAAAAACTCCTCTCGATGAATCTTAAGCATGTATTCTCTCTTTTCTCTCAATCCTAACTATGTTAAAGTAGAACTTAACAATATGACCATTCTTCATGTAGAAGATGCAATGGTACTTGATCCTTTGAGGGGTTTGATCTGCTAAAGTAGAAGCATATATCTTACTAAAAGGGTGTTGTCAAATGCGAGATCCGAAAGTACACTTATAAGCACCATCGGTCGGATTCGAAGGCCACCAAGGATACGAAGGGATACAACGAGAATCACATATAAATCGATAGACAAATGCATTGCATATGGGTGTCTAGGGTTACAAATGGTCTCCTCCTATCTTCTTACAAGGGGTTTTATTTATAGAGTGAGAAAAGGAGGTGAGTGAAGTTACAAGCCTACCCTTGGGGCCTAGCTTTGGATCCTACCTATTTATAGAGTGAAGTTATGTAACATCCTGAAAATTTTAAATTTGAAAAATACGAAACTCTCGAATTATTTGGCAATATATTTTATTAGAATTTGGATTTTGATGGTGTTTCTTTAAAATTTTGGTTGAGGTTCCAATAGTTGGAAATCTATGAAAAATAAAAACAACGTTAGTAAGCCATAAAAGAAAAATGGAAATAAAAGGGCTTGAAAATATATATGTGAATCAAAATAATAATAGTAAAACAGATCTCTAAAAGGTTGAAGCTAGAAATTCTTCCTTTTAAGTTTAATTAGCATATGAAACCCAAATTTGGACATTCAGAAATTTATATATTATGTATAGCAAAAATTAAATAAAATCAAAATAGAAGATTATTATATTTGTATCAAGATAATTGGACCAAGACTTGAATTGAAAAATCCAAATTTTATACAAGGCTTAAATAAGAATTTAAATTTTCAATCACATGCAAACTTCAAAAATCAGTAAAACCTAATGCAAATTAAAAATCTAAATTCTAAAATTTTGCATGAGCCTTCTTGTCCCTTTATTCCATTTCTACCTTTTCCCTCTCTTCCAGGTGGGCCCCTTCTCCCTTTCTCTATCCTTCTCTTTTTCTTTTGTCGCGTGGCCTGCGCTGGCATGTTTCTCTGCGCACGCTGTGTCTTCCCCCTTTCTTCTTTGCTTCGTAGCACGCTCACTGCTCAACCATCATTACGCATGCTTGCCCTCGTCTCGTCGCCGCCTCCCTGCCATGCGCAGCCCCTGCCCTGCAGCCGCGACTCGTCACCTCACCCGGCTATGCCCGTGAGCCGTCCGTCGTTTACTGCCACCGCCGCGCAGCCTTCTCCCCCTGTGTTCGCTGCCCCGGTCTGCTGCCGCCGCCCCATGCCGTTGCCCACGCCTCGGCTTCACTTTTCCCCGCGCGCGCTCGCATATGAGGAGCCTGAGTAGGACCTTCTGTTTCCCCTTGCCCCCCTTCTCCTCCCTCAAGTCGGGCTCACCGAGCACGCCCACCGTTGCCGCCTCCTCGCCGCCCGGCCGCTCCGTGAAGCACCGACATTTCAAGCTGCGTCACGTAGTATCTGCACCCCCGTTCCCCCTTCACCTAATTGGAAGACCGGGCGCCGAGCTCACGGAATCCATTTCCTCATCACCGCCAAAAGCGCGCCTCTACCGCCGCCGTTCCCTCCACAGCCATGCTTCCTCCGATTCCTCGCGGTGGGAGCGACTCTTCGGTGCCACGAATCTCCTCCAACTGCCGCCGGAGCTTCCCCTTCCCCCAAGCTCGCCAGTGTCGTAAACATGCTTGCGCCACCGCCGGTCTCCGCCGCCAGCTTCCCTCAGCACATCTCCCGCTCGGTTAGCTTGTCGGTAAGCCTCCCCTATACTCCCTCCTACTCATGCGCACGCAGTCCCCTCCCCTCTCCTTCCCGGCCGCCGGTGCCTCATTTCCATTTCACCGCCAGCCGCCCCGCACCGTCGTCCTCCCACCTCGTCATCACCCTGACCAACACGCCACCTCCCCGGGCTCCCTCTCCTCTCCCACAAGCCGTTTTTCATGTCACCGACGCCTCCCCAGCCAATCCCCTCCGGCGACACCGCCGCCTACCTCGCGCTGCCCCTCTTCTATTTTCGGCCGGCCGGCTCCTCTGTTTTAGCCCACAATCACCCGCTCACCTCTTCAAGAACTACTGCTCCAGTATGGCGTGAAAGACTAAAGGCCCACTTGGCTAGCTCAGCGCATATAAGACTCCCAGCTGAAGTCCCGAGTTCGAGTTCAGCCGGCTGCGCTGTCTCCACCACCTTTTTATTTCAATTTTGTGGTCCGTATCAAGTAAGAAAAATCATGGAAAATTTGGGAACCACTTAGAGAGGCAAATGAATTTAATTAGGGTGTAAAATAAGGTTACCTAAGATTTAAGATTTGATCATTTCTTATATAAGCAACTAATATAGCTTAGATATGTATTTGAGGTCTAATTATCAGTTGAAGGCATTAAGAAAATGTGGTTTTGTTTAAAGTCCAAATTTAATAAATCTTAGTGGAAGATTTAATTAGATTACCCTCTTCATAACATTAACTAAACAATAGGGCATGACCATAAACATTTAAAGTAGTAGGCACTAGTAAAATCTTTGCAATTAGCACGTCACCGATAAATAAATCTTAACGATGAATTTATTGGAATAAAATTTGGGTATAGCAAGCTCGGTCCTGCGTAAATCGAAGTTTAACTAAAATAGGCATGATGCTAATGCAAAGGATAAAGCAACAATCGGTGCTCAAGGTATCTCCAAATGAAAAGTCCTGTCAGTGTATAGGTGCTAGGTCATCGTGCGTTGAGATAATCTCACTAACAAACCATCTGAAGAAACATGTAACGTTATGACCAATAGCTGCAAATGAGTAGCAAATAAGAATATATTAAAAACTTCCATTAAACCCCAATGAGATAATTAAATGCTCACATGCAGCATTGAATTATTAAACTAATCATTAGGATTATATCTCAAATAATTGGTAAATAGAACACCATGAAATACCATAACCTAAATTATGTGGAACACATACCCTAAGGATAAATTTAATACACTACACTCACACCGGTCTATAGGTCCAACCTGACTCATGGCACTTCCTAAATAAATGTAAAATAATAAAAGAGTTTACTAATAAAAAAAATCAAATCATCATAATCTACCACCAACTTTGCCTCCAATCACCCATCAACTTATAATAAAACTCAATTGAGTTTATTCGGATTTATTTGGATCTTTTGAGTTATTTGCTTTTATTTGGATTCAGCCATCTAGCGCATAATTAGAAATTGGAAGTCGTGAAGATTCAGTAGATCAAGCGAGGTCAAGCTCGAAGAGAAGATAGAGACCATAAGCTCAAGAGAAAGCATTGTGTGAGCTCAAGACCGCGGTAAACCGCGTCAGACGAGTCAATACTTTGATCATGTTGAACCTACATTTTCTGCAAATTACTTTTGTTTAAATTATCAAATTGCATGCTGTTAATTTTATATACAAATACATGCTTAATTCAAGATTCTAGCTATATGTCCATTGTTTGCCTTGATTAATATTATACCCCCTTGTTGAATATTTGAATATATGAACCTTGTCGCCCTAGCGAAATTAAGATAGTAACCTTTTGAAAATAAGTCCGTAATTTATACGTCATGCTTAGTGTTGCATAGATATTCATGGGCGTGAAAACGCCCAAGCATCACTTTTAATCATGAGAAGATTTGGTTGGGCAGTCATGTTGGTAATGACTGGTATATGTTCGATATGATTATTTTATGTTCCAAAAACCCTACTTGCTTAAATATCTGGACGAATGGTTCGAGTGTGTGTGAGTGGTGCAGTGAAGGTACAAAGTGGGTTGTGGTAGAATCGCCCAGATACCACTAAGAACTGAATCTTGTCATGACCCCCTATGTAAAACAGTGCAACCACAAGTCTGTAAAGTACAACTTGGCTAAGTAGTTGTATCGAAACTCCCGGACTCATCTCACTGGTAGTGGAGTGAAGTGGATACGCAAGGGCAAGGGGAGGCCTAAAGGGACACCGAGGGAGGGTGAAGTTTTTCAATTTGTTCTAAGCGTTGCGGAAGTGGAGCCCTGCGTTAGTAGCATGGAGAACATCCCGTGCATAGATGGGACCCACCGTAAGTGGGCAGTTTCCCATAAGGTGAGATGACAAAATGAGCTAGATACTTTGAACAGTCACTGTGATGGTCTGCTCAACTGCATGGCAAAGGAATCATGTGGGGTAACGAGTTGATTGTCTCTTGTGGTGAAAGTGTACAAACTCTGCAGAGTCAAAACTATTCGAATAGCCGTGCCCACGGTCATGGGCGGACATGGGAACTTAACCAGATATAGTTCTGTTTCAAAATGATTTGTGGGTGGAAATGAAAAGTGAAGGGCAGTGCAAGGCCCTGATTTGTGTTGTCCTGGGTGTCGCTCCTGTGATAAGTTAAGCGGCTATAACGCCGAAGGATTATGCATATAGTGCAGATGCCATGTAACGGTGGATGGAATCTGAATCGCTACTATTATTGCATTCTCGTACACATTATGTTTTGTTCAAACTGCTAAGTCTCAGGAAATTTTTATGTATTATATTTTAAAATTAATGATAATAGTTCACATGAAATAAGAAGTCAGGAAGAATAAATAGAGTCGTAAGAACAGAAAATGGCTGTTTGGGGTAAACGCATAAAGATGTTGGTGGATCCTTGTCGATCATAAAAAAAGAGAACGATAGTGAAGATTCTAGGAGAAATAAATTGGTGGAGCCTAAACGGATTGATAGGCCAGATAGAAGATTTAAATGATTTTTGGAGAATTAGGAAGTGCAAGGGAAATTACGAGATTACGATACGGATAAATAATATGAATTCTTGGAAGAGGTTGTGAATAATGGGGTTAATAGGATTTGATCATATACTAGAAGGATGAATTGGATTTATGGGATTATTAAAGAAATGATAACGATTACCGGAGTATAATCTTGATCAATGATAATCTTGGTGGATGTATACTAGGGAGTCGTAGACTTAATCACAGATATTCTTGGTGGAGGTAAACTAGAGAATTAGTAAGAGATAGATAATGGTAAACAAGATTGATTATTAGGAGAGCAAATTATGGTTTTGGAATAATAGCAAAGTATTGGACTGTTAGCAAGCCCTGATAAGAATAATTTTTGGTGGAATAAAGAGAGTAATTATGTTAGGGAATTATTAGAAATTACGAGGAGAAGAATTGATGAATATCAATCACAAGATTGAATTACTAAGAAATCATGATACATCAGATATTGGTGGATGTAAAATAAAGTAAACCAGATTTGTATTAGAATGAGGAATTAATTAAATTACTGAATAATGAGCCTAAGATTGGATGTATAAATTGGTGGTGGATATTCGGACTCATTTATGAGAGTGGTCATTTCGATTCGATCATCAAATATTTTGGATAATGCAATGAAAATTATTTGATCGGTGGGTCATAAGTAAATGTATTGGGTTATTATTAGTTGTGTAGCTACCAAGTTGGCAAACAGTGGATCCAAAAATCGGGATTATACGTTTCTGGTGAAATTTGAGATTGGAGGAATAAATTTATGGGGAAAGTTAGGACCATGTGAGAATCAGACTCCCATGGCTGGATTGATAAGATGATATGTGATAAAGTGGAAAGCGTATAATCGGTGGATTAGATAAGTGATGACATTTGTTGTTCGGAGTTTTAGACAGTGATAATAACACCACGACAAAAAAAGAGAATAATGCTAAAAGTAATTTTTGGCAAATAAAACAACCCGAGCCTCTCCTTTGGTTAGCCATGCATACTATATATTTGCATTCTGTGTATTGACTCGCGGAGCACGGTGGTTAGTGTGCTCACACTCGTTCTCATAACGAATTCAGAATCAGGAATTGGATCACTACGCATCGGCAATATTTTTTCCTTGATGGTAAAGAAGATGAAGACATCAAGGGCCAGGTCGCGAACCTCCAGTTGGCTGCCTGTGGGCATGTCCTGAAGGTCCCTTTGTGTGCTTCGTTCTTCATTGCGCAATTCATCGATTTCGGCCTAATCAGCCCATGAGTAAGTTTACTATTTTATTTAAGCTTCCGCATGGTATGTATTTGATATTCATTTTTCTGTAACTGTGAGCACTATCTACTGATCCAGGGAATAGTGCATTGAATCACAGAGGATTCCGGATAGTAAAATCTGGGGTCCTACAAGTTACAAGTCTACCTTTGAGAAAAGGAGGTGAGTGAAAAAGAAGCGTCCATGACCACAAGGTGATTAGATGAAGTCACGACCGTGGGGCGGTTGGACAAAACGTCAACGACAACGTAGCGGTCAGATGAGGCCATGAGATGACATGCGCGCGGTCCGTCCCCACCCTTCGGAGGTGGATAGGGTGTGGGGCTCTGAGGTTATGCCACCCCTACAACATATATAGTGATAGCTAACTAAAAAACATTTATTCTTCCTTTTTAGAGTACTGCTACCTTTTTCTCATTTTTGCCGAGTGATGGATCTCTGCGCCAAGTTCTATCCAATGCAGCTCGCACTGAATATGCAAAAGAATTCTCTATCCTAATAAGTCCAATGGTTCAACCTTTCATGAGATCTTGTTTTAGCCGAACAAGATAGTTATGCTCATGCAGCACAGGATATTGAACCCTTTTTTTTTGCCAAAATTAAACCGGTTTATGAGGCTAATTATTCTTCCTTTTTGGATTATAAAATAACGAACGTGCACGCACACTTATGCCAGTATGCTGGGCACAGATTTTTTACAATCTTTTGCAGCACCCGCTATCATATCATATAGTGAAACATGGATCAGATACTCCATCAATCGTATAGTGATGATCCTCCAAATCTTAGTGGTGGTTCTGGTTCCATAATTTTGATGGAGGTGCATGATCTATTCTCTATACGTACAGATCATTGGTGATTTGGTATAGCGTGAAGTCTTCCAATATTCGTCCATCTTTGCCATGCTTTAGTTAGGTACATGCTTTAGTTAGGTAATATACGTATACACAAACAAGGTAATTTTTTTTCGAAAATAACTGCGGGAGTATGTATAATTGATTAACTCAAAAGAACTCCAAAAGTATTAGCTATCTAAAGAAACCAGCTTATCATAATTACGAGAATATTACAGTTTTTTCATGTTTGGCCCATGTGATCTCTACGCGAAGTTCCATCCAATGCGTCTTGCACAGAATATACAAAGGAATTCTCCATCAGACAGTTCCAATTGTTCGATCTCTCCGCGAGAATTATTTTTACCGAATTTCCCATGAAGATCTTGTATAAGCAAAAAAAAAAAAAAACAGTGATGATAAGCCCTAAGGAGGGTATCTCCCCAATAATTAGTACTTTCGGTGGACAATCACCTCCAAAGATCGAGATCTATTTTCGGTTGGCGCCCTGCAAATTCTCTCCAATCCAGATGTCCCCCCTTCGTACCAAGAAGAATGTACTCTTGACTTTAATCAGTTTCTTCTTGTCTAAGCACATTGTGGCTGGTCTATTATTTCGCCCAGCGAGCAGATTCCAAGCTTGTGGGAGAATATATAAAGGCGCAGGCGGCAGCGGCAGCGGCAGCAGCAAGGACCGGTGATTGTCCATTTGTTCTTTGCATATATACTAGTGCATTTATATATGCCCTCGTGCCAAATAAATGTGCTTTCTTTTCTATTTCCTGCCCCGTGGTTCATCTATTTTTGACGTCGAATTTGTTAGTTTTTCTTGGGGGTTGATGACGTCATTTTTGCCCTCGGAGTGCTGATACGGTCAATGGTCAAATGGTCTTCCCTAAAAAAAATACGGTCAAATGATCCAAGTGTAGACATTTGAAGTTTTCGGTCTCATGACATGCGAGTCCGTTAGCGACTGCACTAGTAATAGCCTTTTTAGAAGGGAAATATTCCCCCGAGGAACACGAGGATGAACTAGCAGTGAACATCGATAGATCGGTCGCATTGACAGGATCTGTTGGATTGTGCTTGATTTGATGTCAAAATTTCGGCAAGAACTCTTCCTTTTTTTTTAAGAGCGCACACAAAAAACTAACCAAAACTTGTCGAAGATTATGGATGACCAATTTCATGGCTAAACTTTGCTAGCGTCAAATTTGTGCTTCGGCGAGTTAGCGTGCATGATCCACAATTCAGCATGGGCTTATTCTTTTTAGCTGAGGTTTATGACTCCTGAGCTATTTGTACGAGAGATTAAATAGTAACAGAAACTCACGTGTGGTTTTTACCGATATAAATGAAGTCGGTACAATATGTACTATAATTAACTAGTAGACTATTTTTTGAAAAATATATATTTAAAAATTAGTTATAGTAAAAACATCAAATACAGAAATCAAAAACTGAGGAAGAACAAGCCTACAATTTCCAAGCAAGTAAACCATGGAGGAGCTTGGCACGGAGGAAGCACCGCCAATTAACGTTGCCGCCCCAAGAAGACGCAACGTCACCGGCCTCTTATCCCCACTTAACCGGCCACGCCAAACTTAATTCCGCGGCATCGCGCGCGCGTGAGTCGGACCCACCTTTCTACTCAGCTTCGCACACAAGCTGCGTACGATAGGGGCTCGGCGGGAGTTATATTATATATGCACCACTGTCGTATCAGGCCACCAACAACACCACTACGGTTAGTTCAGACACCACTACAGTAGCCTAGTACAGACAGAGAACAAGTCGAGTGATCACCAGCAAGAATGTGCCTCTGGTTCGACTCGTGCTTCGGCCCCAGCGTCCACCAGGACTACGGCCACGACGCCGCCGACGGCAAGCAAGGCCAAGGCTTCCACGGCAACGGCCACAGGACGCCCTACCAGACCGCCGCCGATGAAGCAGGGCGCAAATCCCACAACGACGCAAGGAAAGATCATGCCGTCGTTGCCGGAGCTGCTGCAACGAGGGGTGGTCACGGCGACACTGCCTACGCACGAGACAAAACTCCCCCGTATTCAGCAGCCGACGAAACTCTCCTGCGAGGAACAGCGAGGTTGGTGATGACACAGGCTACGAAAGCACGCCTCTACGAGCCTGCTGATAAGGAGGACGACACGGGTTACCACTACCCAACTACTACTGCTACCATCGCAAGGTATTAGTCATGCGTACCTGTGCGTATAGTCTCCCAAAAAAGGAAAAAAAACTGTGCTTATTAGGGTAGCAGTAGTTCAACTTCCATAGTTCGATTAGCTATGTGCTGTTCAGTAACTTTTTTACAGAGTTACAGACAAGCGAGTGTTGTTCAGTTCACCAATCCCTCCCCTTCCCTAGGCACTGCCTTTGCTTGTGTGTGTTATGAATATTGTGTGTGTATTGATATGAGACCTAAAGGTCATATATATAGGAGAGTACATGAGGATATGCCATATAGAGATATGACATATATGGAATAGAATCCAAACTATCCTAATACAACTTTATCTCCTTAACACCCCCCCTCAAATGCAAAGCGTATGCAATAGCATTGCATTTGAAAAAGAGGTTGACATTAAAATAAGATAAATCCGAAATCCGAGTCTTGATGATGTCGTCGTTGCGTGCAGCCTTGGAATAAACTGTCAAATCAAGCCGAAGAGGAATAGATAGAAGCATGACGGCGCAGATCGAAACCCGAGACGGCGAGTCGGCGCAGAGCACAAGAAGCGCAACGGAGGCGCGGTGCAGAAGAAGCGCGACGGCCTTAAGGCGGCTGCTGTCATGCAAAAGAAAAATTCCTACACTTCTATGACTGACAATAAATTTGTGGACTCGCACGGCTTGAGACGAACTAAAAAATTAGAAACTACGAATTTGGATGGACGCAACGGAAGACTTACGAGAAAAATAACTCGAAGACCGACTCAAAAGAAAATTGATACTCGCGTAGAGGCTGGATCCGACCGACGGAGAGGCCGGTTCGGCGGCGAAGAGACCGGATCCGACCGACGGAGAGGCCGGATCCGACCGGTGGAGAGACCGGATCCGAGCAACGAAGAGTCCGGATCCGACCGACGGAGAGGCCGGATCGGCACGAAGAGGCCGGATCCGACCGGCGGAGAGGCCAGATCGGCTTGTAGAAGAGGCCGGCGCTGTCGACGAGTGGGCCCAGTTTGTCGGCGGACGCCGGCGTCCCAAAACGCGAAGGTCTGCGCCCAAGAAAGACCCATGCATACGTAAAGCTTGCACATACGATTCATGAAGGCCCATGCATACGTGAAGACCCATGCATACGTGAACAGTGCACTCCCAGCACGACGACGAACTGCGCGGACGGATGCATGCATCGGACGGCCGACAGCGGAAGATTTCTTGCGACGTGCTGAGCTCCCGCAGCGGGCGGATGGCGGAGTCGACGGCGCGCTGCATCTGGTGGAGGATGCCGAGAAGGTAGGGCGTGCCGATGTCGTCGGCCCACGACGCGTCCCCGCGCGCGTGGCGGTCGAGCGCCGCGTGGATGGCCTGTTTCAACTCCTCCCACAGAGCGCGCTGTCTGCCGCTGCATCCGCGCGAAGGCCTCATCGAGCAGCTCGCCGACGCGGTCCGCCTGGTCCCGCGAGAGATGCATGAGCTGCAGCCTCCGCGCGCTGATCCGACGGAGCAGGCCGGGAGAGAGATGGCCGCCGGTGACGAGAGATGACCGCCCCCAGGAGAGATCGATTCTCCCAGGGGCAGCGACAGCGGAAGACGAATGGAGGCTAGGTATGGAACCTAGGCTCTGATACCATGTTATGAATATTGTGTGTGTATTGATATGAGACCTAAAGGTCATATATATAGGAGAGTACATGAGGATATGCCATATAGAGATATGACATATATGGAATAGAATCCAAACTATCCTAATACAACTTTATCTCCTTAACAGTGTGTACCTTTTTTCTTTTCTTTTATTTTGGTTTTGATCAGTCCTCACATCTGCTGAAACTCAAAGACACCTGGAAGTAAGATGCAGTCTTTGGTCAGAGCCTCCATGTTGTTTTGTCGATGGATGTGTGGCAGAAGGTCCAGGAGACCAGTAAACTTTTGTGGGCAGATGTTTTTATCAGTAGGCTTGGGTAGTTGCTCTGTACTTGTAGCCGCTTTCTTCTTGTATCAGATAATTAAGTGGATCTTGTGAGGAGATAAGAGTTCCCATTTCCGCTTTTGCTCCATGGATGTGGCTTCTGTGTCTTTTTCGGTCACTTTTCCCTTTCCTGACTTGGATTGAGTGCCAAATGCTGGTGTAGCCTCGTTCAGAGCAAGTTTCAAGAGTGGTATCAGATTGCGGGGTGTTCTTTTTGGCTTCCAAAAGCAGCTTTTAGCTTTTGCTATAGTACCTAACTTTTAAATGGAGTATTTTCTCAAGACGAGATATACAAGTTAATTGTAGTACACGTTAAAAGCCTAACATCTGTATCAACCAAAATTGCAAGCGAGTATCTCTCTGCAATCTCTGTCGCAAACAGCCAAAATTCAAAAATTTCAGCCAAAAACCATAAGCCGCAGCCAAAAAGAACAGGCCCTGCATTCTGAATTCTCGGTTCTAACTCAGATGAATTGTGATTTCTTTTGGCTGCTCTCACAAACATTGTGAAATCACATTTCCTTGGAAGTGAGGGTACAAGCAGATGCTCCACATCGATGAAGTTTCTGCCGGCAGAATAGAAATGTGACAGATGTACATAGCAACTCACTGTGTGTAGCACATAAGAAGGTTCTTGAAAGAAGATGGATACCTCCTTTTAAATTTTCCTCTCTTTTTTTCCTCTAGTCTGCTTTATTCAGGGTTCTTACCATGTGGACGAATGCAGTTTTATCCATGAATCGTATAATCGATTTCTCGACGCAGATTTTCCTGTATGCCTATACTTGTGGTGGTCCGGTAACAATTTCTGAAAATTACTCGTCCTTTTTCTTTTCAACTTATTCCGTCGTTTATGCCTCGTGTTTAACCATTACCGAAGCGGAACCTAACAATATAGGAACTTAGCCCCATTTGGAATGCAGGAAATTTTTTCCACTCCTACAGAAATTGAACTGTTTCTCGTGAAATTCTTACGTTTCAAACAGATCATATAAGGGTTGAACTGTTTCTTGTGAAATTAGTGTGTTTCAAATTGGTCCTTGTTATCTTTACCCATGCTCGTCACATCAGCTTGTGCGAGGAAGCTTTTTTTTTCGTCTTTGCATTTGTGTCTGGAAAAGTGAAAGTGGAAGAATTGCCTTCAGTCCAATTGGTTGCTGCTGTTAAACGTTGAATGGAAAGTTCGGTTCTGTGCGATGCTACCAGAGGCGAAGACTGCATGCTTAAATAACACCCCGAAGTACATAACATTTTTTGTGTGTAAGAAGTGTATTTTAAAATACCATAGAATGCTTTTCGACAAGATCAACATGACATAGAACAGTCTGCAGTTGCTCTAATGGTGTAGAGAATTCAGAGCTAGTGCTTTTGCCTCTAACTTAACAACTGAAGATCTTGATCCGTGCTGATCTGTCCTTCTGAGCTTGGAATAATACCAAGAATGGAGAATCAATCCAGTCATTCGAAAAGGGAGACAAAAAAATATATATGTTCGCATTTTTGCTTATGAACTGACAGTGACACTACTCCGTTGGACGGTGCAATCTGGTAGAGAATGCTCAAGGGCTATAGATATGCCTGTCTATTTCGTCCCTCCTTTCTGTTTCTTTATAACAATGGAATAAGTTCCTGATTAGTATTCCACTAGCAATCCACACAGGCTAAGACATAAGCAAATAGTGTGTTGGGCACAACAAGTGATCCTAGAACGGCTAGGTTAGAACATACTGAGCTTGTGATTTCGTACTCAGTATGAACGATCATAAACAGGAAGTGAAAAACTTCACATCTCTTTTCGAAACTTCTAATACTAGTTGAGTGCATGCATATAAAAGATTAGTCATGCTTGTACAAGGTAGGTTCTTCGGTTTAACGCAAGAGTGAGGTTACACGCTTCTAGATTCCAAATCATTTCTTGATGTACTGCTGCTATGGTTTTGCCCGGTTAGTCCAATGTGATGCCCACCTGAAGACTGTTGGTTTTGTGCATTGTTTGAATTGCTCGCCTCAAGCTCCTCCAGCATGTGGAAGTATGCATATGGCCCCCAACCTTAAGGTGACAAAGAAGAGACTGTCACATTCAAACAGGAAAATTCAAAATATCGGAACTAGATCGACAATACCAAGACAAATTCTTGAGCCACTAACAGTGAAAGGAATTTGCATAGTGATGGAGAACTGGAGATTGAACAACCTTGATGGTGATATGGAGGAGGAAAGAAGTGCAAGTAGCACAGCATTGCCATGATATATCCTGAAATGTACCAATTCAGTGTGGTTACTGCAGTACCAAAGCATGCAATACATTTGGAAAAAGAGGGGGAGAAGTACAAACCAAGTAAGCCGCCAACACATACATCCTCCCAGTGGTGTCGATAATCATCTATTCTAGAAATCCCAACAAGCAAAGCAAGAAGAAGAGGAAGAATCACAATGCAAAGTTTTGCCACGTGACCTTGCCGATCAAATGCCTTAATTTTTCCAGATAAGTAGAGAGACAAAAACCCAAGTCCAGCAAAAGACCCTGCAATGTAAATTCTGTAAAATACTGACTGCTCATGGATAATAACCATAGTTTTACAGGTTACAACTCTATTGTGAGTTTTTGATAAATTAATGCAAGTGATATTCACGTAGTATCAACTTGAGATAACTGCAGTTCTTCCAGACAAATAGCAAAACATAAAGCATGAGGATCCAGACTATCAAGTCAAGGTCCATGTATACAACAATAAGACAGTGATAAACTATTAAGTATAAGGTACAGATAGGGTCCGCAGCATTTGTTGACAATCTTTTAACCAGTGCTTGCAACCTCAAATAATTAGCTTTACACTAGGAACTACAAGCTTATCCATCGAAATCACATCTAGTGTCGACATGCACTTAGGATAAAAACTTACACGAAGTGTGTCCACTAGGAAAACTCTTGCGCCCATCCTTTAAGAAACTTTTCTCACCATGACAAATCACACCACCTGTCACTTGATCATATAACTGAGACAAACATGCCCGGACAGTGCCGTGTTAATTTCAATTAGCAATGGAACATTCAACGTTTTAAAGCGTGAAACTATCTACACAGGCACATCAGGAAATCTGTACCTGCTTTCCATCAGGGAAACACCGCCAAAAGAAGTCCGGCCTAGGTCTCCCTACTGCATTCTTTATCACATCAGTTATAACTGCAGTTATCAGCACAGCAAAAAGAACACCTACAAAATTCATAATTGAATGAGTTACTCGATGTATATAGCTCCAGAACATAGTGCACAGAATAACTGAACCATCAGAAGATAATGGAGGCAACGTCAAATCACCTAGTGTTGCATGATGAAGATCATAAACATCCCTCCTAGCAATATATATTGATACGAAGGTAACCACAGGACACAGTATAGAGATTATCTGGCAAGAGGTCCAATATCCAGTATCAGTGATGAATGATCTGAGGTTGTACCAAACTATGGAACCGCAAAGGTTCAGAAACATACAGGAACACCCCATGCTGGTACAGTACTTTGTTTCACTGGGTACCGAATACCAGTCATCATATCCTTCCCAACAAATCGGCTAAACGGAGGAGCATAATGCAAGGCAAGCACAACCGCAGCTAGAAAAACAAGAACAACCCAGTCAAGTGTGTGCTTTCTGGCCAATCTAGCTCCATGCGTCTGAATTGTGTGCGAGCGTAGACGAATCTCCCGTATCCTGTCCTGTTGGAAAATGACCAGTAATACAAATAACATCAATATTCTGTAAGTAGTTGTACCACCAAGCCAACATAAATGGTGACTATCAGCGGCTCAACGTAAACAAAACAGCACCATTAGGTAGATTCGTCTGAGGAAGTTAAAGAGTAGGCTGCATCGTCTCATTAAAGAGTAGGCTACTAGTCTCGTTATGATTCTTGAAGCAAACATCTCCTATCCTGATGAAACATGTTTTTTTTTCAGTAGCTACCGTATTACATCAAAATCTACATCATCTAGATTGCAGGCTTGACGTAGGTATGATCAAGCAATGTAAGCAAGAGGAAGGCTAGATTACATCAAGGGAAAATGCAACTCTGAACTCAACAACAACCAATATGGGTATGGTCAAGCAATGTAAACAACAGCGTCCTTCGCCCGATCGAACAACCTTTGCACATAACACTAGATTAGTCTGGGGTTGTACAGAATGCAAAACAGAGCTCCTCGATCTCACCGTGTTCTCTCCACGCAGTGGAGATTGCAAGACAGAAAAGGCAGCGTCAGACGCGGAATCAAGCGGCAGGCAAGAGAAACCTGCAAATTTCGCTGAACCAAGAAACCATCCAAAAAAATTAGGCATTATGAATACGGCGGGATTGCGTTTGCATCACAGTGTAAGATAAATTCTAAGGTAGGCGTTAGAGAGGGAGAAGAAGGGGACACTATTGATCGATGGCTTAAACCCCCACGGACCCACCACCGCACTAAGATACTATATGCCACGATCAACACTAGAGTAGAACTAAGACTGCCTGCCCTAACTCACAAAGAACGAGAGTCTCGAACAGCACCGAAACAAGACAATCTTTTTGAGAAGAAGAAAGATTTTTTATATATATATAAAAAAAGAATGGTGCACCTAATGGAAGCAACTATGGAAGCGGCCTCGGAAGTGAACCCTGGGAGAGGAGAGGAGAGGAGCGACAAGGCCGGCCGATATCCAGAATTTTTGTACCCCTCGTGGTAAACGGGAGGGGGAGCGGCAAGATTGGAGAAGGGAGGAGAGGAACCTGGAGAAGAATTGGATTTTGAGTATCGATGCATGGGGAGCCGCGGGGTTGATTTCCGGTTGGCCGCGCGACGGACGCCGGCGTGCTTAACATCCCACCCACACACACCCACGCGAGTGCCTTTTCTTTTCGCTTCTTTGCCCCCTTATTTCGAGGTTAGCGAAACGAACCGCTTTTGCTTTGCTTCGGCTGGCTCCAAAGCTCAAGGAGGAGGAGGAGGCTCTCCATCTCCATCTCTCCCGCGCACCCGAGCACGCGAGAGGAGCACGCCATCGTCATCACCGCGCTGTACGTCACAGAACGGTCACGACCCACCGTCCAAGGCCAAGCGAAAAGTCTCGCTCTAGGAAAAAAACCATCAGTTGCAGGTCGCAGCCATCAATTGTGAAAGAACAGGTGCTGTGGAGCTGAGAAGAAATCACCGTAGATCACATAGGATAGGAGTGAGCAGGACAGGCCGAAGGCCACAAAGCCCTGATTTGGATGGACCGAACGGACGATGGGCCACCGGCCATCCTTCATTCTGGCCCACTTGGCCTACTAACGCAACACGACGCAGCTCGTTTCCTCCTTTTTTTTTGCCCTGGGCGTGGTTAGGAGTCGCCAAGAAAGAAGAGAGGTCAAACAAGTACGACCAACAGCAGCAATGGCACGGCGATGTCCACTGGCTCCGGTCCTGCTCCCACACGTGGCCACGTCCTGCATACACGTTGCGCTCACGCTGTCACGCACGCAGCTGTACGAAACACAGTGTTACACGTACGCCTCCGACGTGGCGCTCTGCCCTTTTGCGTACTAGCACCAACGTTTATGACTTGCGAATCCAAAACTATTGAAGACGACGAGATATATAATAGCCACACAGAAAAATACCGAGATCTAGCTGGACGGAAGGGATGGATGGATCGAGAATACAAGATGGCTAATTGCAGTAGAGCGAGAGAGATTCTTGTCTGGTTGCCTGCTTACGTGTGGGACCCTGAATATGCTTTCCTTGTAGGATCCACCTCACCATTCCATGATTGTTCACCGAGACAGAGGAGTTCATTTGCTTGCGGCAAACACCTCCTGCTTGTGCAAAAAGCGACGGCAAGGGGCCTGATAGACAGTGACAGTCTCGACCTCAATGATGGAATATTTTAGATTATCTAGATTAGACTATAAAAATATTATTTAGATTGGACTAAATTTACATATACTCTATACTAGATATTTAGAAACGCCACGAAAAACTATTTAGAAAAATTGTCCGATTTATTTTTGTTTTCGGAGAAACCGTAGAAAAAAACCAAAAATACATCCGTTTAAGTATACTGTGCGTGAAAGAGGGGAGCAATTGGTGGGAGAGAGTCGATATATTTGTGTACACATCTGGCTCTTGTAACACCCCCATTTCTGGGAGTATTATGAAACACTACATAATCGCCTGGGACTGCTCAAATCATGAGTACATCCATCGAGTGTTTAACATTGCCAACACAAGCTTAAGAGCAAAAGTGAACTTTATAACAATATAAGGGCATTAAAGCCGAGTATTACAGCAAGGCCAACGACCTTTAGTTACATTACAGCAAAAGACGCCACAGGCACGCCTGAGCGGAGAACGACCCTAATCCAAGTTTCGTCCATCTCGTAAAGCACCACTTCTTCGTCTTCATCTGCTTCCTCAAAGTTTGTTATTTGTGTTTATGTTTTTAGTAAGTATGAGTACTACTACCGTACTCAATAAGTCACACGGAGCTTAACAATAACTACATGCAGGGTATAACAAGTGAAGGGAAAACATGTTTATTATTTTATGTGGATGCAGTTTTAGTTGAGAACCAGTTAAAAGCTTGAAAAGTAACTTCGTTAATGTAAAAGGGTTTTCAAGCGTGATTATCAGCATTCAACATTACCAAACCATTCTCAATTCTACTTATGCCTTGTTATTGGATTCACCCATTAAACACAGCTTCATTAACCGGAAGCACGGCGTATTCGAATACCATTAGTCATGACTCTGCAGAGCTGCCCTGCTTTACCCACAAGATCTCTTAATCCCACGTCTGGTTTTAAGAAAACAAGGCTCTTCACTGCTCAATTCTTTATATAGCCTTCACCTAATAGGCTTCCCCGACAATCACATACTTGTCTCAGCCTGCTATTGTGTGGATCATTGACAATTAAATCAATTGTTCAGAAAATAACCACTCTCCATACGACCCTGCTCAACCCCTTTCGTATGGACTCACACTTAGCCTCCGCCTCGCTCATGTAGAGGTTCAATTGAATTTGAGCAGTTACTAGACCAGGTTTGACGTATCAACGCTTGTGGTTGGGCGATCACTATGTTCTTTACTCAGCATAAGGATCTAGTCCTTATATTTTCACCAGTGGCAATTTCTTCCCACAAATTCTTGTCCAGTGTCGTAACATTGTCACTGATTTGCCTTCACCCTCGGTTAAGGTCATAGGATCTAACGATCCTCGCTTACCCTAAAACCATTCTCCAAATAAAGACCAACTCTTTTACTAGATGAAGATGTTATTGATTCTCTGAACTATCATGGCTACATATTATTATAATTAACAATACTATGTCTTGTCAAGGTGAATATGGCCATCAAATTAGACTGGGCTTTTTCGGGTGGTAGGGCATAACTAATATCATGTCATTCTAAGCATTTATTGTACACAAAATAATAGTGTGCAAATAATCATAATGAAAATACAAGTAAATAAATAACTTAGAAAATGCAGGATCAACATGTTCAAAATATGTGCGACTTGCCTTGCGGATTTACGATTTCGATTAGCTCGTAATCTTCGGTGGACTGGGCCCGAACATGAGCTTCTCCCTTCTGCTCCTGCGAACCTTCGACTTCGGAAGCTAACGTGAAACAATTAAAAATAAATTAATTCCATGCCCGAAGGACTAGACTGGGAATAAAGAAAATAAAAGAATAAAGAAAATCCGGAAAACTCAATTAAAATAGGGTTTTGGGCTTCTAGGAGGGCTATATGGGGAAATAGGCTTGAGATTTGGGTTGGCGGGCTCAAAACGAATCTAGGGATTATAAACTTGAATTTTGGGTTTTACTGTTCATCGGGCTCGGTTACTGTTCCTCGGGCTCGGACCCGTTGCAACCAGCGCGAGCGAGCGGGCTCGGTGCAGCCGAGTCAATCCGGCGCGGGTCGGGCGGAGCAGACGCTACGGCGGCGGTCGCGACCAGCCGTGTCGGCCTTGCTCGGGTCGGGCGCAACCGGCACGCGGGCGAGCAGACTCGGCTTAGCCGGGTCGAAGCGGTGCGGTCGGAGGGGATGGGTGCGGCGCACTGTTCTTCTTCTCCGCTCGGCTTGCGTGCGCAGCGAGAACAGGGGAGGAGGGCGGTGGCTGTCGGCGGCAGAAGGATGGTCTGCGACGGTTTTTGAGGACATGGTTGGACTCATGGAGGTTCGGGGATTCTGTTTTTGGTGGTTAGAGGATCGGCGGAGGCGGCGTTCGTCAGCGGCGAGCTCCTCCTTTTTGTGGCCGATTTTGAAATTGTGGGAGAAGGGGGCTTATTAGGGCAATTGGGCCGGTGCTTGGGCATCTATGGGGCTAGAGGAGGCTTGTGGAAGGGTCGGTTTGAGCTGAGGAAGTTGGAGATGGGCTGGCCACGGTGAGGCACTTCGGCCGCATGACGGTTCTCAGTGCCGGAGAAGAGGAAGGCTCGGCGAGCTAGGGCGACAATTCAGGGGTACTTCTGGGTGCTTGAGGAAGCTACAGGCGAAAGCAATTGGAAAGTGGGAGCTCGGGAAGGTGGAATTGAGCTAGGGCTCCCGATTGGAGATTTTTGCGCTTACCGGCGATGGAGGGGACGACACACTAATTGGGCGAGAGTAGGGCTTCACGGTGGGGTGTGGAGGAGGTTGGAGGGGTCCTTGGCCTTTATAGGCGCTTAAAGGCGGTTCGGCACAGGACCCGACCAAGGTGGTGACGGCGCGTGGCACGGCCGGGATGGTTCGGAGAGGTGCGGTCAAGTGGAGGCGTTGGCGTCCTCGAGCTGCGGTTTGCGGCTGTCAAAGATGTCGGGCGATGTCAGGTCGGCCGGGGCGGTTGTGTGAGCAGAGAGGTGGTTCGGGGGTGGCGGACGGTGGCAGTGGCAGCCGGGGAGGGCGACACCGATGCAGGGCCTTAGGAGGAGGTGGCACGGTGGTCGGCAAGTAAGCAGGAGCTGGCAAAAGGGCGCGCAGGCGCGAGAAGGCGCGGGCAGGGGCGGCGGCGACAAAAATCGTGGCGACGGCGGTTTTTGTCGGACAGGTACAGTACCGCGCGAATTCCCTCCGTTGAAGCTGCGATGATAGGGATTGAGAGCTGGTTTGCTTTGAGATTAGTGTGGTTTTGGCTAAGGAAGCAAGGAAAGCAAAATCAAAACGCAATTTGAATTCTTTGCAAAAATTTAATTTGTTTCAGCTCTCATCTGATAACTAATCTATTATCCAATCCATGTCAACGTCGTATGAATATGAATTAACAAGTAAAAAGAAGTCGACGGATACGGCGTCGTGCACCCAAGCCTATGCTGAGTCTATTACGTTTTCTCTCATCGAACAAATCACAAGCCGGGGAACAATCTTTTTAGTTGAACAATTCTTTTCGTCCTGCTCAATGTTTGATCGAACAGCTTCTTTCCTTTCAAGAACGGAAACAGGTGCTTTTGGCATGTATGGTGGCAATTGAAGAATTGCATCCCTACACTTACATACGCTCCTATATATCTTACTACATAATATTTGCCGGTCACAAAAAAAAAACTTCAGTAAACTCTTTACATCAGCTGACGCAACGACAGACGAAGTGGGTACTATTTTTTGCCCTTGTGAAACGCCTCTCTTGTACTACACCACTACATAAAAAGAAGAGTACATGCATGCATGATCATCAAGCCCACTTGCCAAAATAAGGTTTTGGTACACCAAACCTGTCTTGAAACAATTAATCTCCATTGCTACTTACTAAACTAAAAGGCCCGCCTTACCTCCCGTGTTCAGGTAAGATTCCCATTATGAGTATCCACTAATTATTGACGTTGAGCTATTTAAAAAGATCACTAAGCAGTTATCCTCTATTAGTTTCATGGGAGTGACTATTACCAAGGCGACTGAAATTTTTTTATCTCTCAGTCACTTCAAGTTGCACTCTCAATCAACTAAAATTGCAGTTGTTCTGAGAGTGCAACTTTTGGAGGGGGGCTGTTTTTTTTGGAGGGGGCTGCAATTTTAGTTGATTGAGAATGCAACTTTCAAGTGACTGAGAGACAAAAAAATTCCAATCGCCTTAACAATAGCAAAACCGTAGTTTCATTTGTACCATGCTCTGTGAGCCTAGAAGGTGGGAAGCACCGCATATATCTCTTATAAATCTTTAACAAGTTTGATACAAAAGAGGTGGATATTACCGTGGCGCAAATGCATGATTTCGCAATATATGTTTTGTCAAAGATCATTTTGCAATGTTGTTATGTAATAACTTTTTGCTAGCACATAATACCTATAATAATAGATTGTCAAGTTTACAGTTTAATACCTAAACCATTGCAAATTTATGAACGGAGGGGGTATAATCGAACATGACAAACTAATGGCAAATGCGACTGCCCCAGTGGCGGACACAGGAATTTTGGAATGGATGTTCGAAGTTGTAAAAATATTTTTCAGTACAAAACATAAAGATCTACATTAGCAATAGTTAACATACAATTATTCGTACTAAGGATAACATGTCAAATAATATAAAGAAATTACAAAACATTTGCAAAAGTTCACAAATTAACTCGGCGATGCTTCATGCCTTGGAAGCGTGATATTATGTCATCATCCTTAACTTGTAGAAAAAATTCTCGCTCAACAAATGTAACCAAGCAGTCATTCAGGTATTGTTCTCCCATTCTAGTTGGGCGATTGGCTCCAGTCGCCCCCCATTGAGCGACTGGAGCCTATTTTTGTAAAAAAAATTCCACGGGTATATTTCTGTAATTTCGAATAAAAAATAGATTATTCGTACAAAAATTTCCAATCAAGGGAAGGTCATGGAAAGGTTTTTTTTGCTATTGAGCATATCATAAATTGTACATATGCAGCATTGAAGGAAGTTTTGGTTACTTTGCTTGCTTGACATGGTTTATCTATTTCAAGGCTTTATGGGTAGGGCTACAATAGAGCTTTCAATATGAGATATGAATTTAATGACTTGCAAAAACTTATTCGGGATGAGAATCCATATGTTTTCTTTGTCCATTGCTTCGTACACCAGTTACAGTTGGTCGTTGTCACTGTCGTAAGTTGTAGTAGAGTTATTACTGATTTCTTCAACTATGTCCCCTGATAGTGACTACTGTGAGTGCATCTTGTAAGAGAAAAAAATGCATTGATTACAAAGTATCATGATGCCTTGTTAGACAATAGTTTGATTTCATTTGGTATAGGGCTGCATCAGGAAGTTGGCGTGGCTAGAACAAGAAATACTCGGTAGGGTTCACATCTTGAAAACTTACTTCGTATATACCAAATATGGGAGGCGGTGGTGGATTTGCTAGAGCTCATTAGTGAAGATGCTTGCTAAAATTCAAGTCATTATGGAGCAGCAGGTTTGTTAAAAAAACATGGAATACTTTGAATTTGTATTCATCATTCATTTCTTAATAACCTTGCTGAGCATTACGAATGTGCAATCACTTGCTTTGCAAAGGAAGAATGGAGACATTGTTGAAGCTATGTTTTTGACACGGGATGTAAAAGAATACTTGCAAGATATGATGGACAATAGGAGAGAGACATTGTTTGACCAAGTTAAAAGCTTTTGTGAGGCACATGAGATTGATGTGCCAAATATAATGATACCATTGGAGTTATGGTTAAATCTGTACGTCAAAGCATAGAGTGACTCAATATTGTTATTAAAAAATTGACATTTTTAATCCTCCTCTTGATGCAACTTATGAATGAGATAAATCATCATTTTAATGAAGTTTTATCAAAGTTATTGGTAGGCATGTCTTGCTTTGATCCAAGTGACTCATTCACTTAGTTTGATATTAATAAACTTGTTGGACTAGCCGAGATTTATGCTGATGATTTTATGTCAGTTGACCAGTTCTTGTTAAGAAGTTAACTTCAAACATTCATTCTCAGTATGAAGAGAAGTGAAGAATTTTATGGATGTCGTGATATTACAAAACCTGCTCAAATGATGGTCGAAACAAAAAATAAATAAAGAACTTTTACATTGGTATATCGCCTCATTAAGTTGACATTCATCATTTCAGTGGCAACGACATCTGTTGAGAGAATATTTTCTGCAATGAATATTATTAAAACAGGTTTACACAAGAAAGTAACCGATGAGTGGCTCAATGACTTGATGGTGTGTTACACCAAGCGAGAGTTATTTAAAAGTATTGATGGTGGTAGAATCATAAGAAGGTTTCAAGACATGAAATCTCGCAGAATGAATTTGCCTCGTTATTTAAGCTAATGTCTTAGTGGTATATTTCATTTATTTTGAATGTTCATGACCATTTATAATTTATTATTGTATCACTAATTTTGGTAATTTGATACACAGATGACATATCGCTACTCAGTAGAAGTATATTTATATATTTTCAGGATGCACTTTCCAATAATGAGGTATCGTCATTGTATTTCTCTCTCTCTCTTGCTTTGCTTCTCTTTATTCATATATGAATTTAAATTGCACAAGAGTAAAAGATTATATTTATATCAATTTAGTTTAGTTCTTCAAGTTCACCATCAATGTTTATCCTGATTTCGTCACTGACGTTCGAGTTTCTTAGGCTAGTGTTTGGTTTAATGCCACACTTTATTCATATATGAATTTAAATTGCACAAGAGTAAAATATTATGTTTGTGTCAATTAAGTTTAGCTCAGCTCCGCTCGGTTGGGCTGAACAGTTGTGGTTTATGACTGAAATTGCACTGTAGCAGCTGAAAATTCACTGTAGTTGAAGGTGACTTATTTGGTGTAATTAAAATTTAAAAAATAAAAAATAAAAAAAATATGCTAGCTCATTACGGACAACACAAACGAATACGGGAAAAAAAGAATCGGCAAAAAAGTTTTAAAAAAAGTTAAAAATTCAAAAAAGACGAAATTTATAAATAGTAAAAAATAAACCAGAATCTGAAGCAAAAAAAACGGGGCTACGTGCTTGTTTTGATGCCATACTTTTAGCGTACCATAAAATCTTAGCCTGATGCCCTACTTATTATAGAAAAAATTCTTCGCCAAATTGTGCCACAGTTGTGACCAATGATTTCTGAGCCAGAAAAACTATGACATGTCGCACTTCAGCATACTGTGCCTAACGACCAAACATGTTCTCAGTATATAAGAAATCTCCTTGCAGAAGGGGCCATAACCCCCTGTGGCCTCCGTGAAGCTCCGCCATGTGGCCGCGGTTGTTGTCGTAGCCATGGCCCCAACGTGGCGATTGGATAAGAAACGGTGGGTCCCACCGCTGTGACTAATCCGTAGGTCCATCCCCTGATAGGCTCATAGCATAATGGGTCACCCAATCCGATTGAAAAGCAAATAATTGATGGCCGTAGAATTACCTCGCCAGATCACCCAGACAGTAATTTTGCCGTTCATTCAGTCAAGGAAACTATGATCCAAACGGTGGCTTGCCTATGCAATACAATGTCTCGTGATATGATATCTCTCTCGGTCGAATCAGCCAATTTAAGCAGCCGGTAATTCTCAGCTCAAGAGAGGAAAGCTCGGACGTGGGAGAAGCTGGTGGCGAGTCTTAATCGCTATTCGGCAGCC
Source organism: Bonia amplexicaulis (assembly GCA_036346245.1). Classification (NCBI taxonomy): domain Eukaryota; kingdom Viridiplantae; phylum Streptophyta; class Magnoliopsida; order Poales; family Poaceae; genus Bonia; species Bonia amplexicaulis. Next base: position 1,115,580 of record CM070737.1, on the reverse strand, counting down.
ACGTTATGTCTTTTCTATCGTAGGATGAAGATCAACCACCGCTGCTAGTCGCTGGGCTATTTATCGAGCAGCGACTTCTGGCTCGCAGTTGTTTGTGACCGTCTGAAGCGATCTCACGGCACAAACAACGTACGGGCGTGCCTGATGCCAAGTGCCTTGCAGGTTTTGGTCTTCTTTTTAGAATCATCTGTCAAATCCTTATCACTGTTGTTATGAATATTGTGTGTGTTGATATGAGACCCAAAGGGTCATATATATAAGAGTACAAGAGAGGATATACTACCATATAGAGATAAGACATTAAGACATATATGGAATAACAATCCTACTCTATCTCTAATACCTTATCTCTAATACCCTTAACACCCCCCCTCAAATGCAAGGCGTATGCAATAGCATTGCATTTGAAAAAGGGTTAATACTAAAACAAGATAAATCCGAATCCGAATCTTGATGATGGCGAGCCGCGGGGTGGCCCCGGGAGTCGTAGACGGGCGCGCGGAGGTGCTTGGGACCGGGAGGCCGACGTGCGGCGCGGAAGGAGGCCGGCGGCGATGAAGGAGGCCGACGGGCGGCCGAGGCGGCGGGCGGCACGACAAGCGAGGCGATGGGGAGGCCGGGGCGGCCGTGGAGTCGGCGGGGCGGCGACGGCCGACCTCGACGCAGAGTCGGCGGAGCGACAGAGAGCTGCGGGGTGGCCGGGAGGCGGTAGATGAGGCCGAGGAAGACGACCACGAGCGCGTGAAGACAAGAAAGAGATGCCGACGAAGCGGCGAGTGCAGCGAGCCATGCGGGAGGCCGGCGTGCGGCGAAGAGGAGGCCGACGTGCGGCGAGGCCGGCGTCTTGGCGCAATGGGAGGAGGCCGACATGTGGCGAGGCCGACGTGCGGCGAAGAGGCCGGCACCTTGGGTGGCAGCCGGAGGGCGACGAGCATGACGGAGCCATGCGGAGAAGGCCGGATCGGCGGCGAAGAGGCCGACACCTCGGGCGGCAGCCGGAGGGCGACGAGCACGGCGGAGCCATGCGGAGGAGGCCGACGTGCGGCGCAGAAGAGGAGGCCGACGTGCGGCGACTAGGGAGGCCGACGCGGGCGGCGGTGGAAGCGAACCGGTGCACTGCAATTTTTTCGATCGGTCGGTTTACAAACCGACCGAACCGATCGAACGACCGCAGCGCCACCGGCGAAGACCCAAGCGGGCGCGCGGGGGAGGCGGCGGCAGCGCGAGGAGGCCGGGTGGTGGCGGCGGCGGCGGAGGAGGCGGCGGAGGAGGCGGCGGGCGACCGAGGAGCGGGCGGCGGGTCCGCGAGGAGCCGGAGGAGGAGGCCGGGGCAGCGGGCCGGGCGGGAGCGCGCGGAGGCAGCGAAGCGGCCAGCGGCGGCCGCGGCGGAGCGGCGGAGCCGCGAGTCGATGGCGGGAGACGCAGGCGGGCGCTGCCGTCGGTGGCCGGCGGCGACCGAGCGGCGGATCCGGCGGGAGGACAGTGGCGTGGGTCGGAGGAGCGGGCGGGGCGTCGGGAGGCAGCGTGCCGCTTCGGGAGGCGAGGCGGCGAGGCGGTCGAGGCGCGGCCAAAAGCAGCAGCGGCGCCGTGAAGCGCAAGCACGGAGAGGCACAGCGGCGGCGTCGGGAGGAAAGCGGCGACCTCGTGCGGCTTGCAAGCGGCGCATGGGCACCGCGACATCTCCATCTCGGCGAGCTGCAGCGCCATGGCCGGGTCGCCGGCGTGGTGGGAGCGGCGGACGGGCGGCGGCCGGGCGGTGATGGAGGCCGGGGCGATCGCGGGAGGCACAGCGGTGGGAGCGGCCGGGCTGCAGGAGGCCGCAGGGCGGCCGGCGCGGCTGCCGTGGGAGCGCCGGACGGCGGATCCGGCGCGCAGACCTGGAGGATGAGGCGGCGATCGAGGGACGACCCGCGCCGCGAATCCAGATGAGGCGGCACCGGAGGCCGGTGATACAGCCGACGAGGCGCGGGAGACACCGGAGGCCGGCAAGGCGGCGAAGGAGGCCAACGGAGGCGACCGCCGCGGCGGCGAGACACACATCGTCGACGGAGAACTTAGGTAGGCTCTGATACTATGTTATGAATATTGTGTGTGTGTTGATATGAGACCCAAAGGGTCATATATATAAGAGTACAAGAGAGGATATACTACCATATAGAGATAAGACATATATGGAATAACAATCCTACTCTATCTCTAATAACTTATCTCTAATACCCTTAACAACTGTAACGTCCTAGAGTTTAAACCAGTTTAGACATAATTTCATTCTAAATAGATCACGCATACGTAGCAACTCGCTTGTATTTTCGTCCTCGTTTCGCGCAAAACGGTTAACCGAAGGTGCTACCATTAGAACTCCTAAACTTATATGTAAGTACTTCTTAAACTAAATTAGTAAGATAAGACTAACTTACACCCTTATGTACACACATATAAGCCATCACAGGCTCACAATCACTGGTTAAAATCTTGTTCGAACGCGTTGTAGATTCAGTCAGTCTACCTATCGACTATTGCTGCTGTCTGTTAGCTTGTGTGTGTGTGCGCTCGGGTTCTCACTTCTCACTAGTGTGGTAGCTAGAAATTTCTCTCTGAGGCTGTATGTTACTATTGGTTGATCACTTGTGTTCGATTTTGAACGTGACTATGTGTTGCACAATTCCCATTACTCCAGTCGCCGTTGTGGAAATTTCGATCACGAGACAGGGTATCTATGGCGATTGCTACTGATGGCTCTCTACGGATGTGCTGTTAGTTGGCGGTTTTCTAGTGCGTATTTTATTCGGGACATTTGATCCATTGGACAGTTTGTACAGTAGTGAAAACGTGAGGTGTTGTACTGCACTGTAACATTTCCGTTGAACTTTTGCTGCGAGTATTCAATACTACTTAGAAATCAAACGCCTAATTTTTACTCAGCATGGATGATCATTTATTACACAATATGCATGGATCTAATACGGAGAAAGTGCTTTAAATTGTTTTTGTTAGGAGTGAAAATCACAATTTTTTTTTTTGCAAACACCCAATGTTGCAGTACTAACCTCATCGACGGTGTTTCTCTGCAATGATAACATAATAGGCAGGCGTAGTAGATTGATCTTTGCTTGCAGATATCAAATGCGTTCTTTTTGGGCATGATGTACGTGGATGGCGATGGGTTGTACGTCCTTCATTTAGATTGATCTTTGCTTGCAGATATCCATATGCTTGTTATTTAGTATTGCAGTAGCTTGCCGTGTATGCTTTCGCTTTAATTTATATGTAGCAGACGGCGATTTGATATACGAGAGGGCCGTCGCATCGATCAGCTGCTGATTGCCATGAAACGTTAGGTAGCAGCATATATATATATATATATATATATATATATACTCCTGGCAATGCATGCAGCGTGCACGTACCGACGTACGTTCAGCACAAGAGACGTTTTTCTGTGTTGCACTTGAAGCTTCTAGAGATTAGAGAAGGCGGACAGCTCAGCTGGCCGTTCCGTTTTGTTGCACCACCGCCCGCTTCGTGCTTTGTGTGTTGAGAAGACCGACCGGCACGCGAGGAGAGCCGTGAACTGTGGCGTTGCGCAGCTCACGTGATCGGCGCGGCAGTTCCGACGAAGCGAGCTGGACAGCAGCTAGCGCTGCTGGCTTTGGATGCGATCGATCGCCCGAGGCGTTCGCTTCAAGCAAAAGGTGGTCCGGTCCGGTCCGGTCCGGTCATCGGGTGTTTGCCCAGTAACGTAGAACACACCTTTTGCTGCGGGGAGATCAGCCCTAGTGCGTGCCTGCAAGCATGCATCATCCCTGAACCCCAAACTCTGTACCTAACTTGTACGTCACACCATAAAAAACAAAATAAAAAGGCCGTATTAAAATACTGGCCTGCACTGTACGTCAGTCCGGAGTTGTACCATTAATCAGGACAGAAATGAGTTGCTCTCAAGCATTTTTTTTCTTCCTAGTTTCTGCTGATCAGTAAGCGAAGAAAATTTTATACTATTGGAGCGGCTGGGAGGTAACCGGAGATTAGGGGAGGGATTTTTTTTGGCTGATGGTTTATGGTTTCCATTGGTCCGTTGCTTAAAAATATTATAGAAGTACGAATATGCTATTCGGTGTCAAATGCAGTGAACCTTGTTGATTTGTTGTTTCGAGCTGGCGCAAACAGTTTGCAATCCGATGAACTTGAAAAGAAGAAAGGATAAGGGTAGGCTTCGCTCGGTTATCTGTAAGGTGAAGTGATAAACTCGATTTTTCTTTGTAAGAACCACTATCAATGAAACAAAGAATACGAAGGAAGACACCCCACGCGAAAACCGTCAGAAACCTACAAAAAGTCTTTTTAAAGATCACTACGTTACTAACGTAACCCAATTGTCTGCTTTCCCTTTCCAACTGTGGAGAGATGTGGAATTGATGGAAATCAGATGGTCTATATAGAAAGTGAATTGCAACATGCCAAAAGATGCAAATAAAAGCATCTGGAGACTAAATTGCTTTGTATGATTTTCATGGCTAGAAATTTAACAGACACTTCAACATCTTAAGCGCTCTCGACCCTACATGTAGTGGATTATTCGAGGACGTTGCCACATCATTGTCTTTAACCGTAACAAATTTTATATTTTCTTGCTAAAAAAAGGCATAATACTCCTGCCTCAACCACACGCGCCCATGTCCCACCTCGCTTGTAAGGGAGGAATACCAAATCGGTGCGTCGTCTCTTTTCGAGAGGGATATATACTTCCAACATCGTAACACCGACGCAAGTGAAGTTTCAAAAGAAAAAAAAAACAATGTAACACGACGCCATGCAACCTTGCTGTACGTACATTGATTTCTTAGGATTCACCTGTAGCACAGTACCGATGGCTTCTTGTCTGGCAAATTGGGGATTCTTGGAGGTGACAACGTGGCATCCCAATGTCGTAACCCCAGGTAATCCGATGGGCATCGAAATGCTTATTTGTTGTTTCAGAAACTGGTGTGGTTGTGTTCATGTGGTTTGATCATCGAGCGAGAAATCTTCTTAATATTGCCGTATGGGTTCGTGGCCATGATATACTTCATTGCTTGTGAAGGATGATTTTTCCTACTAATTATCTCGGGCTCTTAAAAGATATTAAGTGATTAACGCTAGTTTATTATATACCAGATCCTAGCAGAGTAGCATGTGTTTTGAACACCTCATATTGAATGTCCATCTGGTTGCGCCCTGTATTTTTTTTTATATTGATTCCTAAATCCATTGAGCAAAAATAAACACAAATGTACACCTAAAATTGGAAATCCCGCCACTGGAATAATCAGCAATGGATGATTTACTTGTCTGGGGAAAATAACTCGAGATGACACCATGGCGTCAACAGAAAAAGAAAAGAGAAGGTTAAGAAAATATACCAATTTTGATATACCAGATTCTAACGGAGTAGCATGTGTTTTGAACTGGTTGGTGAAATGCCCCGGAAAATTTCAATTTTTTTTGGATTTTCCTAGATTTTTGCTTGAATTTTGAAATCTTTCCCAATTCGAAAATTTCCGGAAAAATCCGCTTTCCTTTCTCGGCTTTGCGCTTTATCAGCTCGTTGGCGCCCTTCTCCTTTTCCGCCTTCCATTCGCGATCGCACTCAGCATCATGCAGCCTCACCTCCGCCGCCATCCGCCTGTCCCGGTCGCGCCAACGCCCTGTCCCCTTGGTCCCACCCGTCAGCCCCTGCCTTCCCCCTCTCTCCCGCGCTTTACGCCGCCGCCCATGTCGGTTGCTTACCTGCCCTCGCGCGCCATTTCTCGTCGTAGCACCGTAGCGCCGTTCCATCTCGCGGAAGCGACTCCCTGCCAACTTCCTCAGCTCGCCCGTGCCGCTTGCCAGCTCTGTAGTTCGCCCATCTCGCGCCCACACCCCCGCCGCGAGCAACGCCGAGCTGCCCCTCGCTGCCCGCTCTCCTATCTTCTTCTTAAAGCCCAGCCACCCCTCCAGAGCCTTCACACCACTCCTTAGTTCGTCCCCGGACAGCCGATTGGAGTCTGAGCTACTGCATCGCCGCCGACGAGCTTCCCTAGCTCCGGTGATCTCTCGAGCGTAACTTCCTCATTTCTTCTCTAAAGTTTGATTTCATTTGCTAATATGATCACCTTTACTTTCTGATCTTGCTGGTGAACTCCATTGGCCGAGAGCTTCGCTCACCTGCCCTGTCGACAGAGGTCACCGTCGGCCGAAAGGAGGCCACCGTGGACAGCTCGGCAGAGAACTCCTCCGCTCAAATCACCGCCGCCATTGTGATCCCCTCACCCTAGACGCTCAAGACCCCCTCAATTTGCCCAGAGCGCCGCTAATGGCCTCTGGTGCAAGAAAATCGTCGTTAGCTTTTCTTCGACCGTCCGCCGCCGTTGAGCCTGCCGTCCATCCCAAAAGCCCCAAAATGAGTTCCCCATCTCTTAAGGCACCTTATGCTACCCTTGAATTCCACCGGAAGGTGCCACCAGCGCCGAATTTTTTCTATTCTAGCCCTTTTTTAAAAAAATATGCACATTTAGACCCCGGTAGTTTTAATTCCATTTTGGACCCGGGTGTCGGCCGTGACCACGGCGCCGAGTAACACATCTCGGCGCCGTGGTCCACGGCCCGAGCCGCCGAGCCAGCCGCCAGTGGTGGCTGCGTGGCGCCGACGTGGCGACACCTCGGCGCGTGGGTCTGGCGCCGAGCTCGGCCCGTAGATCTTGGCGCCGAGTGTGAAAATTTGTACGGCCGAGCCCGACCTCGTTCATTATTTCCTGACCTCCCAATCACGCTGCGCCCCCTCCTCCTCCCGTGCCGCCTCCGGCCTCCCGCCCCGGCCCCGCCGCCTTCCGTGCGCCCCCCCGGCCTCCACGGTCCCCGCCGCCTCGGCCCTCCCGGCCACCGCCTCCCGCCCGCCCGCCACCGCCTCCCGGACGCCCGGCCCGCCCTCCGCCCCCGCCGCCTCGGCGCCTCCCGGCCCCGCCGCCTCGACGCCTCCGGCCCCGCCGCGTCCCGGCAGCCCGCCCCCCGCCTCCCCGGACGCCCGGCCACCGCCGCCCGCCTCCCGGCCCCCCGCCTCCCAGTGATCGGTACTAGCATCCGTTTAGATGTGTAGCCCGAGATCGTTCTTCGTGTCTAGAGGATTCCAAGATAGTCACATCCGTTTTGCATTACCGATTCATCATTGCATCAATCAAGATATTCATCATTTAGATGTGTAGCCCAAATAATGCACTAAGCGGCACGGTTGCGTTCGAGAGGCCAGACGACGAGGCGTTCGTGCGCAGGTGGCAGCTTGCATGAGATAGGCCCGTCTCAGCTCGTAGGCGCTCCTGAGACTCAGCCTTCACAGCCTGTACCACGCAGACGCCGCCGCGAGCCTAGCCGTTACACTCCAGGCACCGACGCCCTTGGTAAGGGTAAGGGCAAGGCTAGGAGGCAGTGATATTTATGTGTAGGCTTGTGGGTCGTTGTATATATGTTGTAATGATACTTTGTTGTTCTATAATTCCTGCAATGATTTTATGTTTCCTGCAAACGACTGCAAAAGGTAGTGATACAATTTATCGCTATTAATTTATGCTTCACGAATCCGAAACGACTCCAAAATAGCTTGACGACAACATAGCATAAAACATTACCAACATACGAGGAGAACCTCCAAGACTACAACTTGAGGATAACAATAATCACAAGAAACAAAATAGCACACAACATTAAATTTATCTTCCACTCTAGTGCGTCGAACGATGCCTCATCCCGACGGGGTCGCAACCCCCCACGACAACTCTCATGGCGAACATTGCCTGTCCTATTGCCTATTTCATCATCCCACACCCAGAATCGATAACAGCTTTGCCCAGTTACAATACGAAACAACACATACATTGCACATACAGAATTTATGGAAAGTAGTACACCCAACATTTTAATTCAACACAACAGTCCTACCCCCACAGCATCAACACATCAACAAATACATGAACTAAAATACGACACAACCATAACCCTCGTTACCTACATGCCAAACGAGCCTCGTGGCACCCACATGGAGAATTGCTGAGGGGGTCGCCTCGGACGTGGCTGTCCGTCGTGGTAGTGGCATGCACATATGCAGCTCGGGTTCGCAGCGGCAACATGCGGGATCATAAGAGCTTCCTATATTCACGACCTCCTCGTTGCCTCTCTCGCGTTGCATCATTCGCGGAGGTCGTTGTTCTCCTCCGTGAGACTCTCCATTCGGTACTCCAAGTCCCATATTCGAGCCCATAATGTAGCCACATAACGATCAAAATACCATTCATGAGGAGGGTCGATCCGGTGGAGAAGTCGCATTTGCCATCCGCAAAAAGGACGGTAAACTTCGAGGGTCCATAAGCCATAATAAATGTAATATTACTAATTTGTACCGGGCGTGAGCATCGGAAGAAACGTCGCCCGCCATCGTTCGGGCCATCCAAGATCTGCACGACCAGCGTACTCATTGTGTCGCATTTCGCCACGCCGGTTGAGCACGCCGGCTTGGTATCAATCGATGCGTGGACCGAACATATCCCTCCTTTCAAGGGAATGTCTTCCTTGGTGACCCAAATCCCACCGCCCCTCGGCTTCCGACATGGTTGGCTTCACCACGAATATAGGAAGCTCAACCGTGTTCGATTTACAATGTCATGGGACCCCAACCGTGCTACTTATAGCAAAGCAGGCGACTTCATGCGATTACCACAAAAAAGATAACGATTACGTGTACATACTAGACGAAAGGGCCATCTTTACATTGAGATGTGACAATACATGTCGACTTTCCACGAGAGACGTCAAAAAAGGCGCTACACTCGGTGAGATGACAAAGCAGGCGCTTTTGAAGTGAGATGACAAAGCAGGGCGAGACTTATCCCACCCAAGACTACTCCCGACCACGATGACAAGAAGCCAATTGAATGGGATGAGAGACAAGATCCCTTATCCGGATCTTTGTGAAACCCGATGACCGGGATGACATAGGCCTATAGCGAAAAACAACGAAAAAGGCTATGTTGTACCAAATAAATTGAATGGTCCAATCTCTGAAAAGGCTACGAACTACGAATTTATTACGAGACTGTAGTCTCTGAAAAGTCTACATAGGGCCATTTATTGCTACACTGGAATCCAGGAAAAGCGAAAAGATCCTCTCCATGGACTATGCCCACTGCACCAGATAACCTACCTACATAAAGGCCTCATATGTGTTCCATACCACATCTCCTCAACACATCACAATACCACGACATCTCCTCAAGACATCACAATACTACCACATCTCCTCAAGACATCACAATGTCTTCACGGAGCTCAAACCCATTTGGAGTGCCGGGAGTGGCATGGCGCCGAAGTGCCATTGCGGCTTCGGACAATGTTGTGCGTGCGGGCGGATCGATAAAACGAGCCAACTACGGTAGTAGGTTCTTCAAGTGTCCGAGACACGGATGACGACTTCGTGGTAACGACGACAACTAAATCCTTTGTTTCTCGTTTCGTTTTCAACTTGATCCATGACATCTACCACCCCACACATAGGCTTGCGGGTTCCTCGAATGGGTGGATCGTGTCCGCAAGCATGGCTACGGAACCGCCAATGCGGTGGAAAACAAAGGACAATACTTTTCCAAGATGACTCGGGCTCGCGAGGTGGAGCGACGGATGCGGCTTGAGCAAGAGCGCCGTGTTAGGGTGGACCAAATCCGTCTTAAGGGCAAGGAGGATGAGCGCAAAGGCGGGGCGGCTAAGTCTGCGTGAAGCCGCCATCAAGCGTCGGGAGGAAGAGCTTGAAGCTCGTGAGGCGACTCTCAAGACCAAGAGTGACGGGAAGAAGGATGCAATGAGCCATCTTGATGCGACAAAAGGGAAACAACCGGCTACACCCAGTAGACATAATGTAATAGATCCACGCTATCTACGGTCTTTGTAATCCTATTATTATGCATTGTATTGTGTTTGCCTAGTCATATCGATTGCACTTGAGACTACCGGTATGACGGTATTTAAAAGAGTGCATAATGTTGCCCACCCATGCTTGCTCCAAAGAATTAGTGTTTGACCATTCGGTTCCACCTTACGAAAAATTACAAACATTATTACCATACTAGCACCGAAATTTTCAGATTGAACACAACATCAAAAATGTAGCGAAAATTGTGTTTCACACACTTCATCATTTTTCGAATGTTTCCAAAACTACGGATTATTTTGAAGGCGCCGAAATGGGCGCCACCCACCGGTTAGAATTTTTCACAGCTCGGCGCCACGTTACACGGCTCCGAGCTCGGCGCCGTGATCCACGGCTCCGAGGTCGGCGCCACGAATCACGGCGCCGAGCTCGGGCCGTGGATCACGGCCAGAAGCTTCGCCACGTCGGCGCCACGCGGGTCGGCGCGCGGCGCGGGTGCAGGGCCTCGGGCCGTGGTCCACGGCGGCCGAGGCGTGTTACCTCGGCCGTGATCCACGGCTCCGACCTCCGGGTCCAAAACGAATTAAAACCACCAGGGGTCTAAATGTGAATATTTTTCAAAAAAAGGGCTTAAATAGAAAAAATTCTGCCACCAGCGCCGTTCCGCTCACGTCGTCGCTCTCTGCCTCGCGGCGAGAACGACGGACAGGAGGTTGACGACGACGACGTGGGCGCATCAGAGCCGTCTGGGAATTCGTTGCCGTCTAACCTTAGCCATCGGATGACCTCTTTCCTCGGCCGTTCAATCCCATTTAACTCTTTGTTGTGTCTATGTTAGACTAAATGACATATAGCTTATATTAGAGTAAGTAGATGTTTAAACGGCTCTTAAGTTTTTTAAATTATGTAAGCATCCCTAAAATAGTTGCTCCTATTAAATGCTTCACGATATGACATTATTATTATTTAAGCATAAGCTTAATGGTCCGCATCAAAAAGTTTAAGCTTATGATTTATAGCTAAAATTACACTATAATATCTATTAGCTTCTTTTTAAATCATTCAATTTAAAAAAAATTAAAAATAAGAAAAAGACGTTATGCTTATAGCTGAAATTACACAGTAGCAGATGTTAGTTTTTTCTGAGTCCTTTAATTAAAAAAAATAAAAAATTAAAATAAAACAAAAACACGTTATATAGTCACAAACAATGCAAATAAATAAAAAAAAGATAAAACAAACCAAAAAATACCAAAAAACTAAAATTAAATATCAACATATTTCGAATAGATTCTGAGTTAGACATCCGACTTAAGTAAATTAAAAGAAAAAAACAGCTAAAGCCGTTTTTAACGGACCTAGACGGCTATGGAGTTGCCCTTGTATTCCCCATCCCTCTTCCCGGAAGTCCCCCCTTCCCCAAAATCTAATAAAATCCGCACCAAAAACCCACACAAAAACAGCCCATCCAAAACTCCCCAGGATCCCTCCCCTAACCTTTCCTCATGGACTCCGTGCAGCTGGCCGGAGGCGGCGGTGGAGGTGGCCTCGCCACTGGCCCCGGCCCCGGCTACCCGGAGTCCACAGACTCCTCGCCGCGCAGCCGCGGCGGCGACTCGTGGGACGAGCCCTTCCCGTCGTCCGCGGCGGCGGCCGCCGCCGCGGCGGGGGCGGGCGGCTGCGCCTCATGTGCAGCTTCGGCGGCCGCATAGTGCCGCGGCCAACGGACAAGTCGCTCTGCTACCTCGGCGGGGAGACCCGGATCGTGGCCGTCGACCGCAACTCCACGCTCACCGACGTCCACGCGCGGCTCTCACGCTCGCTCCTAGGCGGCTGCCCCTTCACCCTCAAGTACCAGCTCCCCAACGAGGACCTCGACTCCCTCATCTCCGTCTCCACCGACGAGGACCTCGACAACCTAGTCGACGAGTACGACCGCATCGCAGCCTCCTCCTCCGGCGGCGGCTCCTCCCGCACCTCCCGGATCCGCCTCTTCCTCTTCCCGGCCAAGCCCGAGTCGTCCTCCTCGCTCGGCTCCCTCCTCGACGACTCCTCCAAGTCCGAGAACTGGTTCGTTGACGCCCTCAACAGCGCCATCTCCGACTCTCTCGACGGCATCCCGCGGGGGATTTCCACCGACTCCACCTCCGTCAACTGCCTCCTCGGCCTCGAGGACGACTCCTCCACGCACTCCCGCGGCGGGGTGCCTAACTCGGTTCCAGCGGAGGACCAGCGCGTCAATCAGCAGAAGCTCGTAGCCGCGGCCGCGGGGAGGCACCCGCATGACGTGCAGTCGGTGCCCGACTCGCCGATGCTGGACAAGAACTCCTCGTTCGGATCGACGTCTTCGGCGCCGTCGCTATCGAATCTGCCGCCGATACGGGTGCGGCCCGAGGACCGCCCGCCTGACGGCCGCGTCGCGCCACCAGTCGCCGTGGAGGATCACTTCGCCCAGATGAGGATCTCTGAGCAGCCGGTGCCGCCTGTAGTGGGATACATGCAACCGCCTCCGCAGGTGCCGATCCCCGCCATGGCGGTGCCCACAGCCAGCATCTCGCCCTCGGAGGCGTCTAGCCGAGTGTTCTCCGATGATGACAAGTCCGATCACGGCGGCGGAGGTCGGAAGCCACAGCCACCAAAGCCAGAGGCTCCACCCGTCGCCGACCCCACCAACAGGTAGCGCAAAACACGAGCAATTTTTACTTATCGTGCTCGGATTAGTACATAGAAGGAAACCTTATGCCGGCCATGTGTTCGATCAAATGTTTCAGGGCCATGTACTACCAGGATAGGTCGCCTCCAAGCGAATTGAAGCGAGACATGCTGGTGGGAACTGATGCTGCCAGCTATCGCATCCCAGTGCCAGCTCCAGATGCAGCAGCAGCAGCAGCAGTCCCTCCGCAGCCCCCAGCTGGATATGTCTACGCGCAGATGCATGCACCACCACCGCAGCAACCACAGCACCCAGCTCCACAGCAATATGTCACCGCGCAAAATCAGCATTTCATTCACAACCCAGCCACTGGCACGTTCATTCCAATCCAATCCTATTACCACCATCCTGTCGCTCAGCCAGCGCCGCAGCCCATGCCGCAGTCACAACAGTCACACACATTCGACCCAAATACTGGCATGTACTACATTCCTATGCGTCCGAATGCACCTCAGCCATATAGCATTCCTGCTGCAGCTGCTGCCCCTGCACCAGTGCCTACTACGGCCCCTGCATACGCTGGGATGGGGTACAACCATGTTATTCAGTCCCACCACCACCACCCCACGCCGCAGCCTGCAGCGACCATGGCAGGCAACTTTGGGTATGAGTATGCTGATCCCATGCGCGCACAGGTCTTCTACTCGCAGGCAGCAGCACCTCCAGCATTGCCAGCTCAGTATCAGCCCATTGGCTCACCCGATGGTGGCCAAGCTGATGTGAAGCAGACCCGCGCTTCATAGCTCAAGGATTGGTGAATTCTGGTATGTTGCGCGAATCCTAGAAGAGTAGTTATCCTGCTGTTATTTATCATTATTGTTATTACATGTTACATGAGTCGTTGGCGAACAGTGGATGGTGTTATTAGGCAGATGTGCATTTAGGATCAAATTAAGTATGCATCTGGGCATGTGATTAGAGGTGGTTCAAAATAAGATCAAAATGGTATGGTGGTGCTTGTTGGTGAGACAGAGAGGGTGTTTGTGATTGGTTCTGGAGAGGCCAATTGCCAATGTTGAAGTGGGGGGAAGAGTGTGAAGTGTTGGATTCCAATTCCAATTGCTGTCTTCTTATTTTTGAATAAATATATAGTGTCTAAAAAACTCAGTAAAAAATCGAATCAAGAACTCGTCATTTGTGTAGCCCTCTGTATATTTGAACTCATGGAAGTTGTTGAGGTTGAATTGTCAGATAAGTGTTGTTAGCTTGCTTGTAGAAACTTCATTGAGTTAAATATCATATATACATCGGTCCCGTCTTTGTACTTCGATATTGCTGTTGATATGTTTCTTGTGGTTTAATACATTGACTTGAATTCTCTTGCAACTGGGTCACTTTTGTTCCGTGTGTGTTTACGTTTGCTTCAATTGCGTTTGAATTGCAATACGAGTGGCTGGCAAGTGTAGCTGAATTATTTCTTCTGGATAGCATATATCGCTTTCTGTAGACTATTCACTTGCACATCGAGTCAGCTTGAACATCACATTATGTTCAATCTGTTTTGTTCTGTTTGCAATCATTCCAGGAAAAAAAGAAGTTTCGAATTGGCAAATTCCACACATTTGAATAACCCAGAATTTATTTTTACCTATCCTCCTTATAGGCCTCTGCCCCCTTTGCACCTGGGTAGGTAAAATGATCATATTTGATGGGGATCTCATCCTGAATCTTTCTTGTGGAGTTACATGTTTGTTGAAATGATCCTATATGGATTTTCAATTTTTCATGTACGGATAAACAATGTTTAGAGATCATATGGGGACTCATTTTGTCGATGTGATGGATCAACCAATTGGAGTTGGATCTTTTTTGTGTTGTGCTTCACAGCCACATACAGCTAGGGCTTTTGGTGTGCACAAAAACCTGCAAACTGTTCAGGCTTCGAGTGTAAAACCCACATATAATTGGCATGAGACCATGATAACGAGTCCTGGGAGAATTTTGGGCGAGAGGCCACCATGAGAGGATGCAAAGGGGTTCTTTTCTAGGCACTTGATTATGCGGTGCCAATGGTTGTGATTTTTCGGGGATGTTATTCTTCGGTAGTGAGATCCAGTGCCGCTTTGCGATCTCCAAGAGATGGCACCAATCGATTGCTTCGGCTAAAGAGGCAGCACTTTCTTTTGGCGCCACGCCAAGATAATTGACCAATCTGACGATCATTCATCTCCTCCCTTGCCTGTACGGCTTGTCTGCTAAATTGTTTGTGTTGTAGCACAGCTTTGCCCATGTACAAGCAAGCCTCCTTTGCCGCGGAGAAAATGAAGTGTTGTATGAAAGAGAGGGTTGCTATAGTTGCTGGCATACTAGAATATTACGATAAGGGTGATCCCACCAACATGGCTCGCTTTACGGCTGGTATTCTTGCAAAGGGTTTTGAGAGCCTGGCAAGCACCTCCATGCCCATTAATGCGTCTGTTCTTTTTTGGCTGTAGCTTTTAGTTATGGCTTATGAGCTGTTCGTACGAGAGATTACAGAGTAACATATGCGGTTTTTATCGATATAAATGAAGTTGGTATAATATGTACTATAATTAACTAGTAGACTCTATCTTGAAAAGATACTCCGTTTAAAAGCTATTTAATGTAGAAAAGTCGAAAAATAGCTTTTAGAAACTAAAAAGAACAGGACCAATATCTCCACTTGATTTCCCTTTCTTGCTCCTCTTTTTCTGGGTCAATAATTTGGGGTTACGGATATGCTTGGAAGCCAAGATTCTGCTCGGTTGGGCTGAAAAATAGTGGCTTATGGTTGAAATTACACTGTAGCTGAATGTGGCTTATTTAGTGTAATTAAATTTAAAAATAGAAAAATATGTTAGATCATCACGGACAACACAAACGAATATAGAAAAAAAGAATCAGCAAAAAAGCTAACAAAAGTCAAAAGTTCAAAAAAGACGAAATTTATAAATAATGAAAAATAACCTAGAATCTTAAGCCGAAATGAGTGAGGCGTAATATCTCGGTTTTTTTGGCTTTCTAGTTGACTTTTAGTTTTCGCTTTGATCGGTCAGTTCGTATCATTTATTAGATCTATTAAATTAGCAAAAAGAGAATTTTGGTTATTTCTAGCCTTCTGTACTACGTTAATAGTAAATTTGGCTTTTAAATCTAGTCTTCTTCCCGATCGCTCGACTCTAAGGACGTGACACATGTTAGTCGTGCGGTCGAGAACCATATAACTATAATGTTCATTGTAGTCGTGCGGTCGAGGATCAACCCTAGCTCAAAATAGCGGGACCGAATTGAGTGGCACACTCGGTATTTAGCAGCCGCTCTAGAATTCGCTACGCACTAGTGGCACCGGCCGGTGTGTTTGTTGGCGTACTGGTATGGGTCGCTGCTCGTACTTTTTCCAAATTGGAGATGAATGGATGGACTGGGAGTTGGATCCGGAGAGGAAAGAAAAGCTGGAGTTTCAGCGGGGTGGGGTGGGGCCGACCTGCCAGGACGTGCCCCCCTGCTTACTTCCTCCGCCTCAGGTCAGGTGTTCGCGCGGAGGGGACTCTGCTCCACCGCCTGCGCCGACGCACCCATCTCGCCTTCTCGACCCCCCGTGTGTCTGCTGCTGTTGCCGAGGACTCACGAGAAAGAAAGCACCTGGCTGCATTATCGTCCGTGCACATAAGCCGCAGCAAAAAAACTCATAACCGGCAGTTAATAATATCCGGCTGTTTTTTTGCTGTTACTTACATCTATCTTTACTATTATAATAGTATGAGTTAGTGGTTGGTCTATTCTTCTTCCTCTCTTCTCAGCTATCCGATTTGATCTGGATCATTCGTCTTTCTCCTATCTCTCTCAGGATACAATCGTCCATCTCCTCCACTTTTTCTATCTCCTCGCACATTCTAGCCTCTCTCTGTCGTTTGCTTTCTAATGTTTGATATGTGAAGTTGGTCAGGTAATAAATTTTATCTTACTATTTTTATGACTCTGTTGTAACGTTAGTTGTAACTTATAACTTTTGGTACTGGTACGAAGTTTGTGTGAACGAAATAAACTAAAATAAGCTAAAAAAATATACCCAACTCACCGGAGATTTCGTTGCTCGCTATTTTGGAGGGAGGTTCGTGAGAGGCTATATGATTCTCGTGAACGCTGCCAAAAAGTCGCGACTCGCGACACTGGCAGGGCCTGGCGTCGCCGGCGCGTTGTGTGACTACTGGTAAAGTGGGCGCCGTGACTAGGCTCCGTCCGGACATCTCGATGCGGGCCCGCAATGACTTCTTGCAGTGTGTCGCAAGATTAGCCTAAGCGCTCTCTTTGGTTTCTACCTTCTACTATGGTAAATAATTTTTTTACGGTATTTAACTTTTAAATATATTATTTTTAAAGTAAGTTTTACTAGTTAATTGTAGTATATACTATAATAACTTTATTTATATCGTTCAAAATCACACGTAAATATCTCTCTACAAACTATTAGTATTCATGAACCAAAATTAAAAACCACCAGTAAAAATCAACATAAATACTCCCTAAAATCTTGAAAGGATGGTCGTTGTCCATAAGGTCTTACAATTCAGTTATGCTTGGTTTCATGTTGCCTTTGTGAGAAGCGAGCGAGCAATCAATCATGCTGCACCGGGCCACTCCACTCCCCCTGCTTGCTCTCCTCTCCTCCTCCTCTGACTGCCTGCTCAACGGGGCCAAAAGTTCAATAGATGCCGCAGAGCAAAACCATGTCCCCCCTCAGCCGCAATAGCATGTGCTCGCCTCGCCACCGGCACGAAATTGGCATCCCGGCCGCTCAGTAACAGTGTTCATCCTACCTAGTCTTGCTTTCAGTTTCAGCTGGATTTATAAATACTCTACCACGCATGCATGAGCAATCGAGCATGACAAAGGTAGCCAGTGCAACTGTGCAAGTACAGACTACCCCAAGCAAAGCTGACCGGCCATCTGCATAGGTCCGTCACACTGCTAGTACTAGCGCTATGTTGATCTGATTCTGATCCGTGATGACCAGCCTCTCCTGTCGCAGAAGCGTTACCCAAGAAGCCCAACACCAAGGCTTCTCTGCATGCACTTGTCCGAGACATACCTACAGGCTACATTATCCAACTGGTAGATAGATGAACTGATAAAGAAGCAGATGGGCCTACATGTGGCCGTGTCATGGTGCATGGTGTGTCACCTTCTCAGTTTTGTCACCTTACTTCTTTTTTATTTTGGCATGACAGGGAAGGTTAAGAAGAAGTAAGATAGAGGCGTCCAATACGATCTCTCAAGAGTGAGATCATCCAAGGCAAGGCAGGAACACACGAGACTGTTCATTATCAGATAGGTGTGTGTCGCTGTCCTCTCCGGCTTCGCCATTAATGGTGGAGCCCATGTGTTTTGCCTCCGCATGGCGACCAGACCACCAAGACGAGAAAAGCGAAAAGAAGAAATGAAAGACTAGAGAAAGTAACGCCGTAAAAGTGCACATCATGAAAGATTTAAGAAAGCACTGTTGCATGTATAATGTAACAGCAACTTTGATGTTTCGGGTCTTATTCTGAACCTATCTGCAGCTTTCTGTACAACTGCATTGAGGACACCTTAAGTAACATGTTAGGTCGATCGGTCGTGCTGTTCTTAGTTAATTTGCAGCAGCTCTTGTGCCTCTTGGGATCTTCCTCAGAACACCTGAATCCATCTCGGCGAAGTGGCTCCTGAGATCATGCATCCCTCTCGCGACCAGGTGGTCGACCTCGCTCTCGTACTGCTCGTACAGCACAGGCAGCACCATCGTGCATAGGACAACTGCGAAACAACGACGAGAGGAATACCATGAGTTGATCTGATGCATTAAGAATTGGCAATCTCTGAAGATTCTGAAGAAATGCTTAATCAGTTACCAAGGTAGAGGAGAGTCAGGGAGCTGAAGCAGCTTGCTATCGCTGACGCTATGTACAGAGAGAGCACCGTCTGTAACATGTACACAAGCAGATCGATGGATGCATGTATCAGATACAGATCGAGCAGGTTATAAATGTTCTAGTACATGATTTTTTTGCGTATAGTAGCTCACCAAGATGAACGCTTTGATGTCCTTTCCACACGCAATGTCGTAGAGCCTGGACACGAACCAGGTGAGACTGTTCTGCAAGCTCAGGATCACTTGCCTGGTGGTTCTCTCCGATAAGACGGTTTCAGGGATTCTTGCAACCGGTCTGCAGTTAACATCGCAAAACTCAAAGAACTTTCTCTGCATTTTCGACTCAGGATTGAGAACAATCTCAAAACCAAAAATAAAAAGAAAGGTTATTGGGCCTAATAACATGGGCTGTTATTAGGCCCAAGTATACTGGATCAATTTGATATGACTGAGTAATAGCAGAGGGGGCAGAGAGCGGTTTACAGGTTCATGAAAGCAGAAGCATTGGTCCATATGAAGAAGACGAGCATGCCGAGGATGGCAATGTAGCAGGCCAGCGTGAGGAAGTGGTACTCCGCCACCTCGAACAGAGCCCATGCCGCCGTCGTGGCGGCGAGGATGGACGCCGACACCTTCTTGTTCCTCCAGAGGATGATGTCTGCGGCTGCAACCATGAATTGAGCTCGTTTGAGTAAACGCACGCACTACTACCTTGCAAGGATCACAGATGCGAGTATTCAACGTTGTATCTAGCTGATTAGACACCTCTGTGTCCACCTAGGGCGTCATGGAGTGGCCTCTCCCTGCCAAAGAGCTTTGGTGCCCTGTGTGCAGCCATTCGTGTTGCCATTTTGGTACTGTTTTGAGATTTTCGTTGCAGCTTCGCGAGGCTGTGTTCTTATAACCAGACCAGCACGCATAGGTTTTCACCCTTGGCAATACACAAGGCGGCGTTCAGCGCCGGGAAACGCAAAGCATAACTTTGGCTCCCGGCTTTTGTAATTGGTATTGATACTTTGGTGTCCAAGTGCCTTTTGGAGTTGGGATCTGATACAATTCTTGTGATTCCGGATTCTGTAAATTCGTAGTGTTTGATTTCTTTCGTGGATGAAATGTGCGTTGCTTGCGCTCGAGAATGCCTCTTCTCAGATGGGACAGTTTGGGTCACCGCATCCTATTTGGAGTTACAGAGCACACTTGCGAGCTTTTACTGGCATTTTTTAAGGTCCTTGTTACAATTGGATGCTACTCTCCATTTTAATTTTAAAGCTAGATCTTTGACCTAATTGCTGTTTGGAAGGTCTTTATGGCCGATTGAGAACTTGGCTCCTGAAATCAAGTTTGTGCTCCAAGGGAGAAAGATTCGACATGATAAACATCTTGAACAAGCAACAAGTACTACAAGAAAGGTTCTTTCAGCAACTAAGCTTGAAAAGCAGGACATGATTGTGCGGTAGAACAGAAGAAGTACTACTCTTCGGTGGAATATTCACCAGAGTGCTTACTTGTTAGATAGCACCGTAGGTTGAATGAACTGAAGTGATATGTGAGATGACATTTTTTTTACCACTGATTGAGGCTGCTGAGACTGACTGCAAGACCTCTGATCTAGCTTTCGAGTCCAAATTTCAATTTATTTCCAATAATTTAATTGAAATCCGGCTCGTTTTATATCTCATTGTAGTCCTATTATTGTTGGAAGCTGACAACGACCTGATTGAATTCTCCGGTCTGAAAATATCGGGAAACAAAAGTTTTCAGGTAATGCAACTGCCTGGTGCAATACTATATATAACTCGTCAATTCCCAACTGATCTGCAAGAGATCAGATCAAGAATGATTAACTTTGGAAGGGCGCGACCTCGCCAAGATGCTAATGGTACCTTTGGGCTTTGGCCTGCTTGCTTATTTATTAACCACCATGATGGGGACGTAAAGCTTTCCTGATTAAAAAAAAAATCAAGCTAAAGACACTGCAAGGTATAGTACCGATCACATATACGTTGCTAGCAGGCTAGAGCCTCTTCAAATATCCGCATCTTTCGTCGTAGATCACTCCTATATCATAAAGTGAAATATTTTCGATACTGTTCAGTCCCACACCTCACTGCAAATACAATCCACGTCCGTAGTACGATAAAATGGCTATGGATAACATCTCGTGCTGTGTGGGTACCAACCTCTAAGACCTTATTTATGAGACATATTTTCGACCGAGTTCTTTAGAATGACCGAGAATTTGAACTAAAATTTAGATCTATCCATATAGATAGACCGAGATTATGGTCCAACAAGCCTAAGTTGTTTTTATCAATTGAAAGCAACACCTTGAGCGTGTCCAATAAGGTGAACAATGTTCTCCTACCTATTATACATGAAAAACTCAAAATTAAACTGTTAGGTGCAACTGTTGCATTGTGGAGAAGATGGCGCTTTGCGACCCCAGATGGCAGCAAACAATTCTGTCCGGCAGCCAACGTAATTAACAATCTAATTCCATTGGTTTTGTTAATAGTGATGGATCGATTGATCAGGGTTTTTTTTAACTTGAATCGATTGATCAGTTAACGCCGGCAGCCAACGTAATTAATAATCTAATTCCATTGGTTTTGTTAAGAGTGATGGATCGATTGATCAGGGTTTTTTTTTCCGAACTTGAATCGATTGATCAGTTAACGCGTAGCAAAAACTGAATGGTACTGATGCTTGGTAGAGACACGGGGTTAGCGGTCGAAGCGGTTGTTTGGTCTCCCAACTCTCGATGGCGCTCAGATGCCAAGCGGGCCCCGCCTGTCATCGAGTGGTTCGTCCGACTACGGCGTAGCCCGGGCGGGACGTCTCCGCTTCGCTCCACGACGAAGCACTCGCCGACACAGCCACGTCAATGGGCGCTAAGTTCGCTGACAGGGCGGCGTCGCGTGTCCCGCCTGCCATCCGTACCCACTTATCAGCGTCTCCCGTACAGTGACCTTGTGGCCCACGTGTCAACCACCGCGGCGGCGATCTCACGCCACCGTGCCCTCGTCGACCATGGCCATTGGGTGCACCTAGTCCTACCTACCTCCGTGCGGTCAACACTTGTCTCTCTACCACTCGTGGCCCACCAGAATGCATGTCTCTTTACAGACTGAAAAGAATACATGTTTTATTTTTAAGCAAACTCTCTACTTTTGCATCCAATGCAAAGCATTTTTACCGGGCTAAGTGTATTGGCCCATCGTCCAAGCATCATTTTTGTGCGTGCATGGTGCATGGCTAACACAAAACTACCATCAATTTATGATTTTGAAGAAAAACTCAAATTTTACCATAGATCAAACTCTAACTTTCTATCTACAATTCTAACCAATTATCAGCCTAAGTTCAAAATTACCTCCAAATTTACAAATTCTGAAAATTTTAATTTTTACCCTTGGTTGCAACGTATGTCACCATATGTGGTTTTAGTAAATTAAGTTACCATCGATTACACTCCTAAGTTACCATCTACACTTTTAAAAAGTACAAACCAAAGTTCAAAAATACCGTCACTTTTACAAGTTTAAAAAAGTTCAAGAATTATCACCAATCACACCTAATAATTGTCCAAAATTATACCCTAAATTACCAGCCTAAATTCTAAAATTACCATCAGTCACATGGATCTATAAAATTAAAAAAAATCACCATCAGTTGCACTCCATGTTGTCATATGAAATTTTAACAAATTGCTCGCCCACAATTTAAAAATTATCTTCAGATGTATCCCAAGTTATCATCCGTAATTCAAAAAAATTATCATCGATTGTACCTCTAAGTTATCATCTGCAATTCTGAAATCGGGCTAGGTTCAAAATTATGATCAGTTGTTACCCCCCTAAGTTACCATATGTAATTTTAGAAAATTATTAGATAAGTTCAAAGATTACCATTAGTTTTATAAACTTTAAAAGGATTCAAAAATCATCAGATACATCATAAAAATTACCATCTATAAGTTTAAAAAATACCAACCTAAATTCATAAATTTGAGAAAAATTTAGGAATTACCATCATTCGATCCCTAAGTTATCATTATAGTTTCAAGAAATTATCACCCCTAAGTTCAAAATTACCATCATTTCTATAATGTTGACCACAATTTCTACAAGTTTAAAATATTTTAAAACTTACCATCAGTTGCACTAAAATTACCATCAGCTGTATCCTAAGTTATCATCTGCATCTGCATTTGTTATGGTTGGATTGGCACGTTCATTGGATACAATCTTTACTGATTTGAGTCTTTTGTTTGCTATGTTTTTATAGAACACTGTATAACATAATAAAATTTATTCGTGTAATATTTCGTAACAACGTACGGTTGCTCAGGTAGTTGTACTAATAAGTCACACCCAAAATTCATGAGGCGCCGGGAAAAGAAAAAAAAAACCATGAGTCGCCGGGAAAAGAAGAAGAGTGCTCTGTCCTTGCTTTCGTCTTCCTCCTCCAGCCCCCCATAAATCTCGCCAACGTCCAGTCTCCAGTCAGTAGCCATGGACACCTCCATCTCCTCCTCCTCGTCGTCGCCCCTCCGGCCCTCCCAAAACTCCACCAACCCGAGTCTTAGCACCGGGCCTCAGGTCCTCCCGCTCGGCCGCCAGCCCGCAGCCACCACCCTTCTCCGCGCCATCTCGCCGTTGCCGTCCCCTCCGACGCCGCCGATCGAGACGTTCGGCTTCGACGCCGTCAAGGAGACCTTCTCCGTTGACGTCGCGGCGGCCGAGGCGCGCCCGCTCGACGTGCCGCTGGCCGCGCCGTTCACCATCGCGTCCTCGCGGCTCGAAGCGGTGTCCAACGTCGCCGTGCGGGTGGAGCTCCGCTGCGGCGCGGTCGGCTGGGGCGAGGCGCCCGTGCTTCCCTCCGTCACGGCCGAGGACCAGCCGGCCGCGCTCGCCGCGGCGGACCGGGCCTGCGCCGCGCTAGCGGCCGCGCCGGCCGCGCCCCTCGGCGCCGTGCTCCAAGACGTCGCCGGTGCCCTGCCGGGACACGCCTTCGCCTCGGTGAGACTGAAAGATATTTTTGGTATATCTTCGTATGGTTTGTTCTCTGTTCGGCAGGATTGATAATTACCTTAGTTGGTTAGGTCTCTTGCTTTCCTTAGCAGCACCGATTTCCCCGTGCTTTACGCGCCTTCCATGCACGCCTAACCACCGGCCCTTGCTTCTATAAGTCGGATCGGATGGTTCCGCTTGCATGAGGTCTGCATATATACATGTAATATGTGTTCCATTGCATAATACATCGCGTGATATTATCCGCTATGATGGTATCAGATTGGTTCGCTCCTGCGACCTTGCTTCCGCCCCCTCTTCATCCATAGTCGCTGCCATGGCCGACGGCGGCGACCTCCGTCAGACCGCGGCCCGCGTCGCGGCTGATA
Organism: Bonia amplexicaulis; assembly: GCA_036346245.1. Taxonomy (NCBI): domain Eukaryota; kingdom Viridiplantae; phylum Streptophyta; class Magnoliopsida; order Poales; family Poaceae; genus Bonia; species Bonia amplexicaulis. Next base: position 1,091,672 of record CM070737.1, on the reverse strand, counting down.
CTGCTCGCTTGGCCGCTGCTGACGCTGCTCCTCAGGACGAAGAGAGGCGCCTGCTCGCTCTCACCACCGCCCAGGCTCAGGCTGCCACCGCTGCGTTGCATGCGCAGGCCATCGCCGTCCTGAACATCAAGGCGTTGGTTCCGATCGTGCTCGACCTCACGCCTGCAAACTACAGCAAGTGTCGTGGCCTTTTTCTCAACACCCTCGGCAAGTACGACCTTTCCAATCATGTCTTCTCCGACCTTGACACTCCTGCTGATGCAACTTGGAAGCGCATGGATTGCACGGTGCTCTCGTGGCTCTACGACACCATCTCCCCTGAACTCCTCGAGGTTGTCATGACGCCTACCTTGACCGCTCGCCTGGTCTGGACGGGCTTGGAGTAGTAGTTCATCGGGAATAAAGAGACTCGTGCTCTCTACCTTGACGCCCAGTTTCGCACGTTCGTGCAAGGCGATCTCTCGATTTCTGACTATTGCCGCAAGATCAAGGGTATGGCCGATGCACTCGGGGATCTTGGTGATATTGAGTTTCATGCACCAACCAATTCACCCAAAAACTTAAGCTGATGAGGAAAGGTGGGCAATTCACTTATACTTCAACACTTCCCCTCACGTGTAGGCTCCCTTAGGCCTAATACGTAGAATAGAAGTGGACTGTAATTAATTTTTTTAATTGCGTCAGCCAGGTCTTGAACTCGAGACCTCTTGGCTCTGATACCATATTGAGTTGCATGCACCAACCAGTTCACCCAAAAGCTTAAGCTGATGAGGAAAGATGGGCAATTCACTTATACTTCAACACTCCTCTCACGTGTAGGCTTCCTTAGGCCTAATACGTGGAATAGAAGTGGACTGCAATTAATTTTTTTAATTGCGTCAGCCAGGTCTTGAACTCGGGACCTCTTGGCTCTGATACCATATTGAGTTGCATGCACCAACCAGTTCACCCAAAAACTTAAGCTGATGAGGAAAGGTGGGCAATTCACTTATACTTCAACAGGTGAGACGGTTCTTGATCGCACGCTTGTCCTCTCCGTCCTGTGCGGCCTCAACGACAAGTTTTCGTACATGGCTGCCCTTCTCAAACGCCAGAAGCTGTTCCTGTCTTTCGTTGAGGTGTGTTCTGATCTTTTGCTTGAAGAGATCACCATGACGTCCAAGCCCGGTTCATCGTCCACTGTCCTCGTCGCCACTTCATCATCCGGCCCCGCCCCCTGCTGCCGGTGGCAGCGCCAATGGCACCGGCCAGGGCAGCGCCAACTCTGGCGGAAACGGCAGCTCCCAGGGCAATGGTCGCAACCGACGTCGCAGACACCACAATGACGCCTCCAGTACATCCATCGGCGGCTCCAGTACATCCACCGGTGGTACCTACAGGTGGCCACCGACGTACAATCCATGGACTGGGACCTTCCAAGTTTGGCCCGTCGATCCGCGCAGCTCTCCAAGCCTCCTCGGCACTCGCCCGTCTGGACACCAACAGCAGCAGCAGTGTGCGCCCCCTCCTCAGCATGCACTGGCTGTGGGTCATGTGGGCATGCCAGCCGCCTCACCGGTGTCGCTGCCACCTCTACACCAGCTTCCTTCTCCCGGTTGGCCGCAGACTCCAATGTGGGCGTCGTCTCCTGCTAATTATGTTTGGGACCAGCAGGCCTTGGCTAACTCGTTCAATACTATGACGCTTCAGCCACCGCCAAACACAGAATGGTATCTGGATTCGGGTGCCACATCGCATATGACATCACAATATGGTAATCTTTCTGATTCTCACCCGCTCACATTTTCCTCTCCTTCCAATATAATTGTCGGTAACGGGTCCCTGCTACTTGTCACCTCCACTGGCTCAGTGTCGTTTCCTGCTGCCCACGGTACTCTTCACCTTCGTAACGTTCTTGTTTCTCCTCAAATTATTAAAAATCTCATTTCTGTTCGTCAATTCACCATTGACAATAGCTGTTCTGTGGAATTTGATCCTTATGGCCTCTCTGTGAAGGATCTCCAGACTAAGAACGAGATCGTTAGGTGCAATAGTTCTGGGCAGCTCTACCCTTTCCACCCGCCGGCACTTAAGCTCTCACCGCCAGTGGCACATCCTCCATCCTTTAGCATCGCCGCCTCGGTCACCTTGGTCATGAAGCCCTTTCTAAAGTGGCTACTATTTCTTGTAATAAAAATGAGCTTGAGGTCCTCTGTCATGCCTGTCAACTTGGTCGTCATACATGTCTTCCTTTTCCTACTTCTACTTCTCGTGCATCCAAGAATTTTGATTTAATACATTGTGATCTCTGGACATCTCCTGTTGCTAGTGTGTCCGGTTACAAATATTACCTCGTTATTCTTGATGATTGCTCGCACTTCCTTTGGACGTTTCCACTTCGTTTTAAGTCTGACACTTTTTCCACTCTGTCTCAATTCTTTTCGTATGTCACTACTCAGTTTGGTTACAACATCAAGAGTGTCCAATGTGACAACGGGCGTGAGTTTGACAACTCGACTGCCCGCACCTTTTTCCTCACTCGTGGTGTTACCATTCGCATGTCGTGCCCCCACACTTCACCCCAAAATGGTCGAGCTGAACGCATCATCCGTTCCACCAACAATATTATGCACTCGCTTATGTTTCAGGCCAGCTTGCCGCAATCCTATTGGGTTGAAGCTCTTCACACTACTACCTATCTTCTTAATCTCCATCCTACCAAGACACTAGGTTTTTCCACGCCATACTTTGCTCTCTATGGTGTCCAACCCTCCTATTCTCACCTATGTGTCTTTTGGTGCAAATGTTACCCTAATCTCTCCGCCACTGCTCCTAATAAGCTCTCCCCTCGCTCCACCCTTTGTGTTTTCCTTGGCTATCCACTTAACCACAAAGGATATCGATGTCTTGATCTTTCCACCAATAGAATCATCATCTCCCGTCATGTCCTGTTTGATGAGTCTTCCTTTCCCTTTGCTGAGCTCTCTTCTCCCCCGCCTTCCTCCAGCTTTGATTTTCTCTCGAAGTTCGATTATGTGTCTCTTCCTGTTGGCACTCGTCTTTCTGCAGGTCACCCCGTGCTGCTCCTTATCATCTCGGCCCTGCTGCCCCTGCTGGTTTTCAACCGCAGGTTGTTGCTAGCGGTGCCTACTTGGCGCATGATTTGGCGGGCTCCGCTGCCCCTGTTGGCATCGCGCCACAGGTCGTTGCTAGCGGCGCCACACGTTCATCCTTCCGGTCTGCGCCCGACGGCCTGCTACGCGCCACGACTTTGATTGAGTCCCCTTCAGGTGCGGTGCCCTCGGCATATCCTGGTGTTACTACGGCACCCACGGCGACTGCAGCAAGCATTGACACACAGCCGTGCGCAGCCTCCTCTACCACCAACCCGCAGTCGCATGCTTCGCTTCTGCCAGCTCATGCAGTCTAGATTCCTCTAGTTGTCAATCAACACCCGATGGTTACCAGGGGTAAGAGTGGATTTCATCAGCCACACCTCCTGTACAACTTACATGTGGCGTCTCTCTCGCTGCTACCCAAGTCATATCGTGGTGCATTGGCGGATCCTAATTGGCGCGTTGCAATGGATGATGAATTTTCTGCTCTCCAAGCCAATCGTACCTGGGATCTTGTTCCTCCACCACCAGGGGCCAACATTGTTACTGGCAAATGAGTATTTCGTCACAAGCTTCGCCCTGATGGCTCTCTTGACCGCTACAAAGCTTGATGGGTTCTTCGGGGCTTCACTCAGCGACCGTGCATTGATTTTGATGAGACCTTTAGTCCTGTTGTCAAGCCCGCTACAATCCGGACTGTCCTCACGGTCTCTCTTTCCCAGAATTGGCCTATTCACCAACTTGATGTTAAGAATGCATTCCTTCATGGGACTCTTTAAGAAACTGTCTACTGTGTTCAGCCTTCTGGGTTTACTGACAGTTCTCACCCAGATTATGTCTGCCGTCTCAACAAATCTCTCTATGGTCTAAAGCAGGCTCCTCGTGCATGGTACAATCGTTTTACTTCCTATATTCTTTCTCTTGGCTTCACTGGAGCAAAGATTGATACGCCCCTATTTATATATCATCGAGGCAGTTACATAGTTTATTTGCTTCTTTATGTTGACGACATTGTGCTAACTGCTTCCTTTGAGTTCTTTTTGCATCGGGTCATTGCCGCCCTTCAGAGAGAATTTGCTACGAAAGACCTTGGTCCTTTACATCATTTTCTGGGCATCTCGGTCTCTCGGCATGATAATGGTTTATTTCTCTCTCAGTGCCAGTACATTCTTCATGTTCTTGAGCGAGCTGGGATGTCTGACTGTAAGCCTTGCACCACGCCTGTTGACACTAGTGCCAAGACATCTGCTACTGAAGGAGATCCTGTGTCAGATCCTACTCATTAGAGAGGTTTAGCTAGTGCCCTTCAGTAGCTTACTTTCACGCACCCAGACATCACCTATGCTGTTCAACAGATTTGCTTGCACATGCATGATCCTCACGAGCCACATTATGCCTTGCTCAAGCGTGTTCTCCGGTATCTCCAAGGCACTCTAGACCACGGTTTGCAGCTTCATCGCACGAATATTGCGTCTCTTGTTGCTTACTCTGATGCTGGTTGGGCCGGCTGTCCAGACACACGTCGCTCTACTTCTGGCTATGGTATTTTTTCTTGGTGACAATCTTGTCTCTTGGCCTTCAAAGCGACAACATACAATATCTCGCTCCAGTGCTGAGGCTGAGTATCGTGCCGTTGCAAATGCTGTTGCTGAAACTTGCTGGTTGCGCCAACTCCTTCTGGAGCTTTGTTGCCCTTTGCAGCGTGCTACCCTTGTTTATTGTGACAATGTCAGTGCAGTTTATCTCTCGACCAATCCAGTGCAGCATCAGCGTACCAAACATGTTGAAATTGATCTTCACTTTGTTCGTGAATGTGTCGCTACTGGTACGGTTCAAGTGCTCCACGTTCCAACGGTCCAACCACGTCTCAATATGCTGATATTTTCATAAAAGGATTACCATCTTCTGTCTTCACTGAGTTCAGATCTAGTCTGAATGTTCGCCCAGCTACCGTTTCGACTGCGGGGGAGTGAAAGATATTTTTGGTATATCCTCATATGGTTTGTTCTCTATTCGGTAGGATTGATAATTACCTTAGTTGGTTAGGTCTCTTGCTTTCCTTAGCACCGGTTTCCCCCGTGCTTTACGCGCCTTCCGTGCACGCCTAACCACCGGCCCTTGCTTCTATAAGTCGGATGGTTCCGCTTGCATGAGGTCTGCATATATACATGTAATATGTGTTCCATTGCATAATACATCGCGTGATATTATCCGCTATCAGAGACATCTAGATCCTCTCGTGAAACAACTAACAAAGTTTTCCTTTGATTGTCATAGTTTGACGAGTGTTTGATCGCAGTGGCGGACCATGAACAAAATTTATGGGGGGCTAATAGGACTTCTCGACCGCTTTGTTTGAATGCCGAGTTACCGCCTACGGCAAGACATCTTTGCATTGCCGGTGAGAGATAGAAAAGCGATACTGTGGCTATTACGGTCTATCTTGAAAACTATGATATATGTCATATTTTGTCGAAGGAGAGCAACGGTGCTAACTCCACGGTGTGGAGAAGAAAACGACGGTCGTCACGCCATGTACTCGAAGCTCATGCTCAACTCTTGTAGAGTTGTAGACTTGTAGACACGAGAGGGAGAGAGGCTCCACGCCAAGTGCGAAGATGTCGTTGTGGTTTGTAATCACTGCTACAAATATAATCTTCTTCATCATGTAAAGGCTTTTTAAGCCCGACAAGGTCATTTATATGGCTAGCGTGGAGTTGTGGGGGGTGGAGGAGATACACACGGCCGGCCGGCAGTAGGGGGGCTGGCGCCCCACCTGACCCACTGCTGGGTCCGCTCCTGTTTGATCGTAAGAAATTACGAGATTCGGATTGAAAATTCTACACTGTTGTGCAAACCTGAGGCTGTAGAGTGCGTGGTCTAGCTAGCTGGTGTTCATGTGGGATACAGTTCGAATGTCAGGCGTTGATGCAGATGGAGATCGCCTTTCTGGCACTGAATTGAGGTGCTCCATCACTATTGTTCTATGGCCCCTGCGCCTTTTCCAAATATCTCGCCTAATTTCTATTCTGGAATTCTGTGAAAGACCTTACCACCCTGTTTCCTCATAAGCGAAATGATGTTTTGTTACAACCGCTAATACAGGCTCATGCCCTTTATTCTAACACGGAATACATCTGCACCTGGGAAAATTCCACAAGAACAACCCATGTCAACTGCAAAGTAACTATGAGCTACAAGCCTGCAATACCAAATAAATATTCTAATTATTTTTGTCGGAATTTGGTGAAATGTAAATGTAAGGTATTGACATTGATTATCATATGGTTCTGATTTTTTTTAATGACTACAGAAGTATTTCACTGCTGTTTAGATACAAGATTTGTCCATTGATGTGTGCTGTTGTTCTGTTCCAATGAAGGCTAGAGCAGGAGTGGAGATGGCGCTGATTGATGCAGTTGCTAATAGCATTCGCATCCCTCTGTGGAGATTATTTGGAGGAGCATCAGATAGTGTGACAACAGACATCACGGTATGGTTTTCTCAGCATCCTCTGCAGTGATTCCAGAAAGCTTATGGCTGCCTTTATCAAAATTGTAACTTCACTTATTTCTGAATTTAGATTCCAATTGTGACACCAAACGAAGCCTCTCAATTGGCTGCAAAATATAGAGGACAAGGGTTTCAAACCCTAAAGCTCAAAGTTGGGAAAAACTTGAACTCAGATATAGAAGTTCTGAAGGCTATACGGCTTGTCCATCCAGATTGTTCGTTTATCTTGGATGCAAATGAAGGATACACGGCTAATCAAGCAATTGAAGTTCTTGACAGACTAAACGGTTTGTACTCATGTAAATTTCATGCTACTATAGGAGTTCTCATTTTAATCTTGTCTCAATGTGTTGAGCATTTTTGCTATTAATATCTGGGTCATCTGACCTTCTCCAGTGCTTCCACCAAGTTATTTTGTTGCCACTGTCATCGGTTTCAGAAATGGGAGTGACCCCTGTACTCTTTGAGCAACCAGTTCATAGAGATGATTGGGAGGGTCTCCGTGAAGTCAGCATTGCTGCCATGGAGAAATACAGAGTTGCTGTTGCTGCTGATGAAAGTTGTCGGAGTTTACTTGATGCTCAGAAAATAATAGATGGAAATTTGGCGCATGTTATTAACATCAAACTGGCAAAGTTAGGGATTCTTGGAGCCCTCGAAGTAATTGATGCTGCGAGAAAAGCTGATATTGCACTGATGATTGGTGGTATGGTCGAGACTAGGATCGCTATGGGCTTTGCTGGTCATCTAGCTGCTGGGCTCGGTTGTTTCAGGTTGGATTCTTTTGAAAATTATGGAAAGAAGCTGTTTATTGACCAGAGGCAATGTCATTAGGATTAGGATGTTCAGATTTGAAACAATGTTACAATGTTCTAGACCTTATATATGTCAAGTCAGGCATTAACTTGGTTTTTCCCTTTTATGGGTGCAGTTTTGTTGACCTGGATACACCTCTTTTACTCTCTGAAGATCCAGTGTTCGGCGGCTATGAAGGTAGCCTTAGACAAAATTCTTTATATCTGCAATTCCCTTTTATAAAAATTTTACTTACTTCAGTTATAATACAGTAATGCTTTTATTTTTCGCATGTAATGCTGCAGATGTGTTCTGTCCTTAATCAATCTAATCTACTGAACCCAACCTCTCAATATTTCATTTGAGAAAAATAGTCTATATTGTGAAAATTATGTTGTTATATGCTAGTTGATTATTGCTATTCAGATTTCTGCTGCCTTGACAATGCTTAGGCTTTGATATATCGAATTATAACACTGCTCTGTTCTCTGTTTGTCTGAAAAGCTATTGTTTTCTTCATTGCAAGCTCTGGACCTTCAACAAAATATATCTCTATAGTTCATATTACTTACACTTCTCTCAACAGCTTCTGGACCTATGTACATGTTTACAAATGCCCTGGGCCATGGTGGTTTCCTTCACTTGGACAACAATGGAATGGTATGTTACAGTTTGTTATGAATATTGTGTATATATTGAAGAGGCTCAATAGGCAATATATATAGGGAGTACAAAGGGATATTACAGGAGAATATGCCACATAGGATAAGGAAAGAGAGACATATATGGAAAGGAATAAAACGATTCCTATTCTATCTCTAATACCCTTAACACAGTTCACCTCTGTTGCTTAAGTTAAGACTGTCATTTCCTGCAAACTTATTGTGTTCTTTCTATCATCCAATTGTTACACTGAACTAAAAATGTATCCACTTGCAAATATTGTTTGGAGCTGTAGTAAATTCAATTTTACCTATCAAATAAGGTTACATGTATTTTGCATGACCAGCCTATATCTGATCTGACAGTAGAGCTCCTCTGAATAGTGACTTCTTCTAATCTATTTAACTGGTTTTCTCATGTGACAAAACAGTACTAGAGCTCATGCATTCATGTGATTTTTGCAGAAATGAAGATGGTTAAGGCACCCCTGTGTCTTTCTGGAGCCTCATAAACCATAGTAGTACACTCAGTGTACACATAGTTACATTGGATGACCATCGTGTGGAACTGAAACCAGGCAAGTAATTGTAAGCTTGTAGCCTTCAACATGCCACTCATTGTAGCCAGTTCTGTTGTACAATAAATGCATATGGTGAATAAGGTTAATATACGCAACCTTGATAAACTAAAACAATCTATCCTTCCTCTATCTCTTTGTGGTTCTCTACTTGTGTTTGAACAAGGTTTTGTTGACGATCTGAGCATATATGGAAGAGGCGCAAACGCTGTCTCTCTGCCCATCCTGCGCTGCGCTCAAGTGGCTTAGTTTTGGCAGGGGTCTACGTTTCTGTTCAATTAATCACTCGTTGAACAGCCACGTTATTGTTCAATTAATTTGGACGATCTGAACATATATGCATACCTCGTTGAGAGATCTACGTTACTGTTCAATTAATTTGGACAAGTGCCGCGGCCATGGTGCTATTTGTTCATCCGGCACATCTGGGGGCTAGTAGCAGTTTCGTTCCGTGCCACCTTGCGTTGCGGTGACTACGTTTGTGATTCGATTTGCTTTGCCTACTAGTGGTAGTAATCGTTTTCTTTTTCTTGCGTTGTCTTCATTTTCTGTGCTGTCGTTTGTAATTGCTTGTCGCCTACTCGCCTCACCTCTTGTACCCCAGTTCAGATTTCTTTTCTGGTTTTGCCAAAGAAGAACCTTGAATGTTCCTAATTGTTCGAGAACGAAATTCAGAAATTTTTACCATGTAGTTGCCATCGGCATAGCAAACTTTGAACCGCAATGTACTAGATCTCGATAATTAGGAAGAGGAGGATATGGTATTGGATAGTATTTTTGACAATTTGGCTCTAGTGCAGAACGACCACCGGATCAGAATGACACCTCAATAGCGAAAAACGACCAGCATATATTTTAGTTCGTAGTTTCGCTCTTTCCTGTGTACAGTTCAGGAAATGAGCTCAAGTCAGCGAGCCGCTTCAGCAGATGCATTGTACACAGATGCGAAGTCAAACAAAAAGAGTCAACGTCGTAATATTAGCTCATAAACACTTGCCATAACATTCATAACATCAGGATGCAACACTTCTTAGGGTTTACACTGACAGTACACGCATCGAAATGGCTCAAGTCAGTGATGCAGTAGGCTGCAGCTTCCTGTCGAGCACCTCGGAGCAGATGGTGCCCATGATGTGGTAGAAGGAGGTGAGGTCGGAGAGCTGGTTGACGGACATCTTCGCCATGAGCGCCCTCGCCGCCGCCTCGCGCTCCTCGTTCAGCTTCAGCCTGTTGAGGTAACCCGACGCGTTCCTCACCGTCGCGCCCATCTGCTTCAGCCTCTTCTCCTGCTGCACGCTCAGCGCCGTGTTCGACTGCACGACACCAAACACAATTAGGACTTGCTTCGCATCGCTAGCTAGCTTGAAACTACATCGCAAGTGCAAATGTGACTTGGTTGCTTACCTCGAGGAACTCGGCGCCGGCTTCGAGGTCGCGCCGCTCCTCCGGCTGAGTGCCGGCTTCGCCGGAGACGTACAGGTTCTTGGCGAGCGAGAAGCTCCGGACGATGACCTTGCGCTGCTTCTCCATGTCCTGATTCAGCTTCGGGGCCGCGGCGGCGGCCACCTTCTCCTGGTACGCGACCACCGCGCGGACGAACTCCTGGTAGGCCTTGGGGCACCCCGGGTAGTCAAACTCGTCGGAGCCGGCCTTGCGCATGCGCTCCGGGTGGAACTGGAGCCCCATGATGAATTTGCCCTCGCCGGGGTTGTACGCGTCGGGGTCGTAGAAACCTTCGATCAGCCCGTCCGGCGCGAACACCATCGGCACGAACCGCTCCGCCAGCCGCCGCACGCCCTGGTGGTGGTAGCTGTTCACCATCAGCCGCGTGTCCTCGCCGTCGACGAGCGACTCCGCGAACCACTCATGCAGCGGCGTGCCCGGCAGTACGCGCACCGGATGCCGGTGCCCGTCGTAGTCGTCGTAGTTCATGTGGCGGACGGCGGCGGACGAGGGGGCAAGCTCGTGATCCACGTCCTGGTAGAGCGAGCCGCCGCAGGCGACGTTGAGCACCTGCGAACCGCGGCAGATGCCGAGTAACGGGATATTGCGCTCGAGGCAGCGGCGCGCGAGGCGGAGCTCGATGGAGTCCTTCTCGTGGTCGACAGAGGATTCGCTCGGGTGGAGGCGCCGCACGGCCTCGAGCTGCTCCGTGGAGAGAGCGCCGGCGTCGCCGTAGAGGGAGGGGTCGATGTCCTCGCCCTCGCACAGCAGCACGCCGTGGATGGGCTCGAACGAGTCCAGCAGCGTGTGCACGCCGGCGACGCGCGGCACGATCACCGGCACCGCGCCGTACCCCACGATGAGGTCGAGGTGGTACTCCCCTGCGACATCAGACAACCATGCATGCATGCGCCATGCACATGTAAGCGCCCAATCCTAGACTCCATGCACGGCGCAAGGCCTGCGCGGACACGCATGCATTGTACCAATGATTCCAAGAAGCAGCAGCTCACCGACGAAGTCGACGAACTTGTTCTTGCGGACGGTGCGGCGGGAGACGATGAGCACGCGGGGGAGGATCCGGGAGAGATCAGGGGAGGAAGACATGGCTGGCGCCTGCTGCTATGGAAGCAAATAAAAGCGATCGATTAACCTAGCTGGGTGTTACTAATTCTTTTGTAGAGTGTTATTAGGGGTTGGTGTTCTTGGTTTTCTTTGATTTGGGAGGGTTCTCGCCGGATCGACGTATTTATAGAAGGCAATCGGGAGTAATTTCGCTGTGTCGTTCTTTAATTATGTGCTAATAAAATTAAACGCGCAGTCAGTGAGGAGGTGCGTACGTATGGCTACGTCTATGGGGTGTCACTACTACAGAAAAAGTCATCACAGACGGTTCAAAAACATCATCACAGACGGTTTTATGAACCGTCTGAATTTATGGGTCAGTAATGATACGAGGTCATCACAGATGGTTTTCGAACCGTCTATGGTGCAAATATCACAGACGGTTCTTAACTAAAAACCGTCTGTGATATTCCCTTCTACTCCTAAACCTATTTCTGTTTATTGGCTAGCCTAAGGAAATGCTAGCCATACCCTCTGAAACAAGCAGATCAACATGTACATATATACATCCAATTCACATCTCAATTCATTTCACAAACATAAAACATCCATTTTTATTAAGATTAGAGCCTACCATTACAATATCTCAAAACAACAAACAGGTTACACAACAAGAACAAAGAAAAAGCAAAGATCATCTATGCCTTCTCGCCCCTGATGCACGCATGAGCTGGATGTCTTTGACGCCCACCATCGTTGGTGTTGATTGAGCGTCTGCACGGTTGGCTTCTGCGGTGTCTTGCCTCCCCGTAGACTTGTACGTCGTCTGCAAGGAGGAGGACAACAAAGAGGAGAAGAACAACAAGGAGGAGAACAGCAGGGAGGCGGATAACAAAGAGGAGAACAACAAGGCTGGGTTTTGGTTATATTTATAGGGAGAACAGCAAGGCTGGGAGAGGCGGGAGTGCAAAATTTTTTGGCGCGGGGACGGAGAGGCAGAGCTATGATCCGTGGGGTAAGGATTGGTGGATTTCTATTGGCTAGGATTGAGTTAAGAAGGATCGACGGGCCTGAGATTATCACGACGGTTCTATATATAGAACCGTCGTGATGAATGAATATCACGACGGTTCTATATAGAACCGTCGTGAATTAGAGCACAAAATTTTATATATCGATGCAATATAAACAACTAGTCTAAAAAGATAAAATAGCAAAGTTTTATATAGCTTATATATACTCATTTGAAAGGTTTCGATGAGATCTACAACTTTTAAGTTGAAGCAAAATCTAAATTCCAAAAGGAAGACCAAGAAAAAGGGCAAAAACAGAAACAAAAAACTTGCGATGCAAGTTTAGGTCCAAAGATGGCCGATTTTCGGGGTCTTGGAGGGCGACTGGCGCAAGCTGGTCGTTTTTTTTTATCGGGCTCGTCGTTAGCTTTCTAGCGACTAAAGCCAGTCGTCCTCCCATTGAGCGACTTTAATGCAGTCGCCCCCCATGGGGCGACAACACTCAATCCCCCGTGAATGTTTTCAATTTTGTTAATTTTGTAGTTTTAAACTGACAAAAAATCTGCTGGAGTTGTAATAAAAATTTATGTTCATTGTATGTTGTAGGTGCGTAAAAAATTATGAGAAATTTCTTTTAGCAACGATTGACCGTAGAACGATCAGTACATACAATGGTAAGTGATATTTTGATGTTACTAAGAATCTTCATGCGGTTGCCATCATTGAAGTTCACTATTCGTTTGTAGCATGCATCGAGTAGGTAACGAGGAATATAAGTAAGCACGGCACAGTACTAAAAAGTTCACATCGTAAATAACAAACGTAAGCAGTACATGAAAAAATAGTGTACAACCAGGACTACCCTCAGTGGCCACCCTGGCCTGCCCCGCCTCCACGTCCGTGTCCTCCCGTATGGCCCCTCTTGGCCGTCCTCCGCTGCAACGGGTTACGACGCCCCGACAACATAAGACGATTAGGAGTGTGGCACACCCGGCCTTGAGCTGGTGGAGTCAGCCGCACCTCTGGCCCTGTGCCCTCCGGTGCACTGGGGAGGGCACTGCCGGAGAGAACCTCTGGTGCTGTGTCAGGAGGTGGAAAGTGCGCGTCTCTGACCGCCAACGGTCCACCAAAGCCGTCAGCAATGAACGGTCGAACGGGAAGCGTCGTGATCGCTCCACGACGTCGTCCCCGCCCGCAGCCACGACGGGTCCATCCTCGTCTGTGGCCTGCACCATCCGGGCAACAGGGAGAAGGCCAGCATCCCGCAGCCTGCAAACAAAGTGAAGATCAGCACCGAACGTTCTTACGGTAGCGCTAAAACGCTGGCGGAGTGCAAACCTAACTATCCAACGGGAGTCGAGTCTCTAGGCCATGCGAGGTGTGCGTGTCCGGACCACTCCCAGCTCAACCAGCTCGTTCGCGCTCCCCGGTGGCGGCACACGACGGGAAGCGCGATGCACGCAGTCCACGTGCTCGTTCAACAGGGGAAACCGCCAGTCCGAGTCACGATCATCACGCGCCATACCTACAAATACAGTTCAAGTTAGCACTACAATTTCGTACGCATGCAGATTTCGTACTGATGCTAATTTTCTAAAACTATGTTTCCCAAATTATACATAACTACACACTTTTACGACTATTAATTTTGTACAACTACATATTTAATAAATTTATTATAACAAATATTTAACTTTTTCTATCTACATCTACACCTACGGTTGCTTCTTCGTCTCCTCTCCATTTCTACGCCTGTTAATTTCCTATAATTACGTTAACTAAATTTTCTAGACTAAAAATTATATACTACAAAATTTCTATACAAAAATTTATATATTAAAAATTGTACTAAAATCTACGTACTAATAATGTTCCATACTAAAAAATGTATATTACAAATTTTCTTTACTAAAATTTCTATACTACAAATTTTCTATACTAAAAATTGTATTAAAATCTCTGTACTAATAATGTTCCATACTAAAAAAATGTATATTACAAATTTTCTTTACTAAAATTTCTATACTAAAATTTCTATATTACATTTCTATACTAAAATTTCCATACTAAATTTTCTAAATCTACAATTTTTACTACCAATAACATTTCATACAAAATATATTACAAATACAATATACTAAAAAAATATCTGGATCTGAAGATCTAACCCTCTCCTCCTCCTCTCCCTCTCTTCTTCTTCCCCTCCTTTTCTTCCCCTCCCTCTTCTCTCATTTCTCTTCTTTCTCCTCTCCTTTCCTCTCTCGTGGCGCCGAACGAAACAAATGAGAGGAGCGGCGGCCGAGCGCGCTGCCTTTTTACCCCTATCGCCTGGGCGTTGGGCGACTGCAATTGCTGTCACCCAACCATACAGCGACTGGACATCCAGTCGTCGAACGCCCGGGCGATAGCAATAATTAGCCCAACCGTTGCCAAACTGCCCACATGTCGCCTCCTAGTTGGACGATTGGCTCTAGTCGCCCAATAGAGAAGCGACTGAAGCTTATTTTTGTAAAAAAAAATTCACAAATATATTTCTGTAATCTTTACTATTATAAAAGAAGGAGTTGGTGGTTGGTCCGGCCTCTCCCACCCCTTCTCACAAAAGGTAGCGCTGATATGTGACCCCAAAAGACCTACGCCGAATCTTTCCACCTTCCCATCAAAATATCTTTCTTTCCATGATTTAGTGGTCAAGGTAGATTTTATCTAGACTGCATTGTAGAGTATATGCTGTATTTTTGATCCAATGCTTAATCTTGTACTAGCTGAATACTCGTTGCTACGAATTTTAAAATTTTATCATACTATATGTTCTGAAACTAACGGGTGATAAAAATTTTTAGAACATACATACAAATATGTTCTAAAATTTTTTAAAATCCGTAGTAAGGCACATACATTCAACTAGTTTTGAATAAAAATAGATTATTCACACAAAAAAGTCCCGCTTTACAGATCTAGAAAAAATTCCCGCTTTACAGATCCGGCAACTACCCGAGGTCACAGGGACAAGTGCAATATTGCTAAGTGTCCCCCAAATATGGCTACTATAAATTATCAGTGTCATCATTTTATGGCTTTTTTCAGTTTATGATTTCTCCTGAATAAATAAACGGGATGACTTCTCTATCGTTTTTTAAAGTAATTTATCAGGACACTCTTTTTGCAGTGAGTTATCGGCATTCGCTTTGTTCACATAAGCGTTTATATTAAGAATAAGAGCTATCAGCTACAGCTGAAAAGAACACACTTAACTCGGGAATGCTAATATATCCAGCAAAGCACAGCAGGCCATGCATTGCTCTTATCTCTTCATCCTATTTAATTATACGTTTTGAAATCATCCTATTTAATTATGCGAACGTCACTTCAGTTTGAGTTCCTTTCGTCCATAGCGTACGTTAAAAATGTATTTATCAATTGAGATTTTTCAAATTATGCTTGTTAAATGAAATTTGAAGTAACATAAAGAATTTTATGGAGGTCTTACTTATCAGCAGTAAAGAGGTGGGAAATATAAGAAAATATACCGGTGATTGTAGTATTATACAAGTTATATAAAAATATACACGCAATTTAGTTTTCTTGGAGAGTGCAGAGAAACGATACTGAATTACCATTCCTAAAGCACGATGGTAAAATCATGATAGGTAGCAGAGTTGATGGAGTTGTGCACACTACACTAGTCCATGCCGATTTCATATTTGAAATTTCAATTATACGTTTGAGAATCAAGTCTTGCTTGTATGGTTAGTAGAGATAGTTATACATCTCGCTCATCAGGGTTCAAACCCTAGGTTTGGCCCTGCATATCTTATTTAAGAGGATTTTTTTAGTAGTAGATGACGTGTCTGTTGCAAACGAGGCACCGATGATGACTTCATCAAACTCTGCTTATCTAGTCTTTCATAGACATTGTGTGTGAGTGCGTGTGTATGGTGATATGCGTGTGTGTAGATGTCTATGTGTTGTACTAGATGTTTCATAAAAAAAAGATGGATAATGTTTGTTTTGAAATTCGGGTAGCAATAGCATAACTAAATAATCGAGAGTCAAAGGAGAAGAAGCATATGCTTAACGAGAAGCATGTGCTACTCGACTTTGATTTCGACAGATTAGTTGCCTTGTTTAATTGAATTTTGGCAAACTCTGAGAGTACGTGGTTTGCGATGGAGTATGTGGACCGGATGAGCCTGTGCGGGTGGTGCCGACGTGTTGGGTGGTTATCCAGGGGAGGCTGATGCGGCCAGTGACAAGCAGCTGATGTGTCGAGTGCGCGCGCTCGACTTGAGCAGCCTTAACGCGTCGAAATACATTAACGCTCCGCTCGTTTCGATAAGTTTCTGGCTTATTTTTTACTATTTATAATTTCGTTTTTTCTGAATTTTTGGTTTTTTTGAGCTTTTTTGCCGGTTCTTTTTTTGCTGTATTCGTTTGCGTTGTTTGTGATGGGCTAACATATTTTTTATATTTTTTAATTTTTTAAATTTAATTATGTTAAATAAGCA